>OZ018402.1:36675451-37193787 GCA_963969585.1 Drosophila helvetica | reverse complement strand
GGTTCGCAAATTCGTGGCGTCCGCGTACAAACTTGCTCGCTGGCGTCCCCAAGGATAGGGAAGGGGGTGTTCTACAGGAGGAGTTTTCTACCAGAGAGGGGGGGGGAGAGCTCAGTTCGTGGAAGCCGTGGCATCCGCGTACAACTCCACTGGCTGAGGTCCCCGGCATGCAAATGGAATATTTTTAATGGTACAATGACGAAGGGGAAGGGGTGAAAACCATCGGGCGGCGAATATTGGCGGTGGCTATGTGCAATGGTCATAGATATGTGAATAATTGACGTTTGTTTTAATTCAGTGATTTATTGTCTGCCTGCTTATCTATCTATACATATATGTGTGAAAATCTAATCCCTACGTCGCACCTATCTCCCTCTCACTCACTTACGCCAGGCCAGCTTACCCCTCTTGCTCCGTAGAACTCTGGTCCATCATCTCTTTTCTCTGCGGCTGCTGCTCCTCGCTGGTCCAGGAAAAATGGCGGACCTCGTGCTGTCCGTTTTGATTTTTTCGGTGTTTTAATTTTCCCGCACTCACGACTGCCCTTGGGAGAGGCTCGAATTTCACTCCTCATCTCCATCATTTTTGGCAGCCGGCTCAGCCGGCCGTTCGAGCCTCTGCTCCCAGCTTCTGCCGCGACCCGGCGCTTTTGTCGCGTGCCTTTTCTCTCGCTCTCCTTGGGTCGTGCGTGGGTGCTTTCGGCGCAGCTTTCGCTCTCCTCGGGGTCGTGCGTGGGCGCTATTGGCGCAGTTTTTACTCTCCATAATTTTGGCAGCTGGCTCAGCCGGCCGTTCGAGCCTCTGCTCCCAGCTTCTGCCGCGACCCGGCGTTTTTGTCGCGTGCCTTTTGCTCTCGCTCTCTTTGGGTCGTGCGTGGCTTGCTTCGGCATGTGAGGGTGGGTTTGCATTTGTCTTCGCTCCGTGTCTCTATTGCTGATCTCTGCCGTTGATCTCTGCTCTGATGTCTGCTGCTTCGTGTCTCTGCTCCGGCCTCTGCTGCTGGTCTCTGCCGTGATCTCTGCTCTGATCTCTGCTCTCTCCTCCGGTGTCTGCTACTGGTCTCTGCCGTTATCTCTGCTCTGCTCTCTGCTCTCTGCTCCGGTGTCTGCTGCTGGTCTCTGCTCTAGCCTCTGCCGCTACGTTTGCTGCCAGTGATGCTCTCGGCTGGTCTCTGCCAGTGCTGCGCTTCCTTAAATAATACTTCCTTTTTCGTTCTCTTACTCTATATTTATGTTATTTGGATTAAGGCTTAATAGCTAGTGAACAAAAGGGGGAAGAAATTAAAAATAAAAATATTCTTGGCAGGCTCCAGCCTGGTCTGTATCTCTTCGCCTCCCGGACGAATGTTGCTCCTTGTTGGCCTACGTCGTTGTGAAGGGGTATGCTCCTTCACACTCCCTTCCTACTTCGGGGGCCGGATTGAGATGAACACCTAGCCTCCCCGATTTGTGGAGACCCGAAACTGTCGGCCCTCGTGCTCCTCGATGGTCCGGGTTCGAGGCCCGTTGACCCGTGCGTGTTGCAGGAGGTTGTCCCGTAGCGTGACTGGGATACGCCTCTCCGGGGTCTCCACCCTCCATTCCGCGGGTGCTACTGGCCACCCCTGTTCCTCCTGGAGCTCGTGTAATGCGGGCATCCCATCGAACAGGACCAGGAGATCTTCGAGCCCTGATTCGCTTAGCTCGAGCGAGGTGTCCGCTTCCTCGCTGGCCCCCTCGGGTGGTAGCTGAGGAACCTCCTCGTCGTAGTCGGCTTCCTCGATAGGTGCGGGGGCTTGGGCACCGTTAGGGTTCCTTGGCTCGGCTACTCCTGGTCTGGGTGACTGTGGTCGCTCTACCTCAGGCTCCGGTGCGGGTATGTCCGCGTTGGGCGCAGCCTCTACTTCGAGGGGTTCCGGTGCGGGTATCTCCGCGTTGGGCGCAGCCTCTACCTCGAGGGGCTCCGGTGCGGGTATCTCCGCGTTGGGCGCAGCCTCTACCTCGAGGGGCTCCGGGGCCGGGACGTGAGGTGGGTCCATTGGTTCCGCGGGCACTAGAAGCGGGGATGGTGGCCTTTCCACTTCTGGTCCTTCGTCGGATCCGGAGGAACCCCATCCTGCGTCGATGCCGGATTCCGGACCTGGCCGTATGAGGGTGCTTTCATCGTCCCCTCGTAGACGTCCGTCGTCTGCCCCCATGGGTTCGTCGTCATCTCGAGGCGGTAGGCTGCCTCTGCCGGAAGATGATCCCGGCGATCGTCGACGAGCGTATGCGCCCAGTGGCAGGTACCTGCGGCGTCTGTTTTGCCCCGGCGGCTCCCTGGCCTCGGCTCGTGCTCGGGCTAGGTCCTCCTCGACCTGTCGACGGATGTCTTGGGATCTGGCTCTCTCGGGTGCAGCGGGGACGGGCTCTTGTCCGGCCAACCACTCCCCGACCAATTGCTCTCGATCGGGTATCACCAGAGCCTGTAGGTCTTCCCATGGTCCTGCCTCTGGCAGGGGTTCCAACGGGGCTGGGTTGATGCCGGCCTGTGATGGCGGTCCCTCGTCCGAACTGATGTCGGAGTAGTGAGGGGGGTTATGCTTCGTCCCTAATGGTCCCTGCTTCTGCTTACCGTTGCTGTGGCCGTCGAGCTGTTCTGCAGCCTCGCCTTCGTGGTCGCTCCAGTCGTAGCCCCACCCCGGTGCGGCGTCTATGGGTGCGTCGTGGCCGATATCTACTATACGTGCTGCTCGCTGGGGTTGGGGCCCGAAGCCGTTTTGGAGTGGTGTGCTTGCGCAGGGTGTCGCTGCTCCCGGCCGCACTGGGTTGCGTTTTGATCGCCGCTCGTACGTGTGGCGCCAAGCTACGCGGGGTGGTGCCAGCTGTGGTTTCTGCGTCCTTCTCTTCGGGCTTGTCGGCCCTGGAGATCGGCTTTGGTCGCGCTTGGCTTGGGCCAGTTGATGGCAGAGGTCCCGCAACCGGTTGATCTCCCCGCGGAGCAACTGGTTCTCGACGCGTAGGAGTTGGACCTCGGTTGGGGATTCCGGGCGCCGGCCCTGTCGGGGGATGCCCATTGCCACCGTCTGGTCTCCGGCGGCGTAGAGGCGTTGTCTAGCTTCGCGGAACGTGGAGGGTCCCTCGGATTTGTGGGGTTCCCCAGACGCGTGATGCGACCTGGTCGTTGTGGCCTTGGCTGCTCGGAGGCGTTGAACGGCGTCCTTCAGGATCGCGATGTTCACTGGGCCTTTTAGTGGAGGCAGTGTTGGGGTTGGTGCCCGGGGGATTGCTGGGTTTTCTTGGCGGGTCGGCCTGGTCTTGACGTCGTGGGCTTTGTTTACCTTTATGAAGGCTAGTGGTGGTTCTGCTGGCCTGGTGGCGTTGCTGGACTGCGGTTGTCCGATGGCGCTTGCGGGTCCTTCTTCGTGGTCTGATTTGCCTGATTGCTGCTACCCCTGGTGGCGACGCGCCTCTAGGGTGTCCTTGGTGATCACCTTCTGCCCCTACAGGCGGTGCGTCGTCCGCCCGGGCGATGTTCGGGTCTTCGTTCCTAAGGAGGAAACCCTCGGGGTTAAAGCCTGGATAATTATGCTATTTCCCTATCCATGCCCTACCTATAGGTGCGACTTACATGCTGGAGCTAAAGCTAAGGTATGGTGTGGTTATTACAATGTTGGGCTTAATGACTATTTACGTAGAGGTGAGTGTGGTCTTACTGTGGGTGTATACGCGGCTGCCCCTTGCGGGGCGAGGACGTTAGGACAGCGCACTGCCCTAAGTGGCCCTCATGAACTCGCGTGTGGGAGGGCTCGTCCGCCCGAGTCGTCTTCGTCTGCGGTGTGTTCGTGTTTTTCATCATTGTGGCGTTCGTGGTATACCTTGAGATCCGCCAGCCCGGCGGTTCGTCGTTGCCGTCCGTTGGGTTGCTGCAGGCGTACTATGGTCGGGGAGAGGAACTTTATTACCCGATATGGACCCTCGTACTTTGGTGCCAGCTTCGCAGCGAAATTGTCCGCTGCCTTGGAGAGATGGTGCGTTCGTAGCATGACCAGTGTCCCGATGGTGGGCCTCCATTCACGTCGTCTGAGGTTGTATAACCTCCCCTGGTTCTGTGATGCCTGTTGGGTGTTTTGGCGCACCACCTTGAAGATCTCCTGCAGTCTCGTAGCTTTGTCTGGAGGCGTTTCTCCAATTTCGCCCAATCCTGGGGTGGTCTCCTCGTAGAGGGCTCCGGGTAACCGTGGCTCCCGTCCCAGTACGAGGAACGCTGGGCTGAAGCCTGTAGTGGTGGAAGCGCTACTGTTGATGGCCAGGCTGAGTTCGGGAAGCAGGTCGTCCCACGTTCGTTGATCTCCATCGATGTACTGGGCAATCATTGTCTTGATTGTCCTTTTGGCGCGCTCGGTGGGGTTTTGCTGTGGGGTGTACGGTGCTGTGTGTTCCAATTCGATGCCGGCTAGTTTGCAGAAATTTCGGAACGAGCGACTTGTGAACTGCGTCCCATTGCCGCAGACGAGTTTCCGGGGGATGCCGAACCTACCCAGAATTCGTTCTCGGAATGCCTTCTCTAGGAGGGCTGTCGTAGCCTTGCGGAGTGGAATCAATTCTACCCATTTGCTGAAAGCGTCGAAAAACACCAGGAGCATGGTGTTCCCGTGCTTGGACCGAGGCAAAGGGCCCACAAAGTCTGCACATATGTTGTCCAGTGGTCCTTGGGCCTGTCGTGTGTGCATATGTCCTGCCGGTTTGACTTGGCTCACCTTGAATCGCTGGCAACTACCACATCGTTGGACGTAGCGCGCGACATCTCGGTAGAGTCCAGGCCAGTAGTACCGCTGGGTGATTCGCGTGGCTGTCTTTCGGATTCCTAGGTGTCCTGCTGTTGGGTGGTCGTGGCATTCTTCTAACACTCGCTGCCGATGGTCCTTGGCGACGCACAATTTCCACTGAATGGGGTCCTCTTCGATAGATCTGTTGCTTGCCTGTTTGTAGATCTGCCCGTTTTCCGTGATGAACTCTGGATGTTTCTCTGGCTGGTCCTGGATGCGTTTGAGTAGCCGTCTGAGCCATGGGCAGGGGTTCTCCTCTTCATCAGTGCGCTGGAGCGCCTCCACTGGCTGTCGTGAGAGGGTGTCGGCCACGATATTCTGGCTTCCACGTCGGTAATGGATGTCGAACTGGTACTGTTGCAGTTCTAGTGCCCATCGAGCGATGCGGCCTGTGGGATTATCGATGGAGTTAAGCCATTTTAACGCGAGATGGTCCGTGATCACATCAAAATGGTATCCCTCCAGGAAGCAACGAAGTTTTCGAATGGCCCAAACTATGGCCAGACACTCAAGGCGAACCTCTCACTGAAATCTGGGCATGCCAGTACCGGTGCCTTGGTCAGTTTTTCCTTGAGAGTTTCGAATGCCTTCTGTTGCTCCTCGGACCAGACCCACTTCTGGTCTTTCTTCAAAAGGATCGTCATGGGCTGGACTATGGTGGCGAAGTTTGGGACAAAACGTCGATACCATGAGGCCATTCCAATGCAACGTCGTAGCTCCTTCAACGTGGTGGGTGGGGCTAGCTTCTGGACTGCGATGACTTTTCCTGGATCGGTGTGAATGCCTTGTTCGCTAATAACGTGCCCGAGATATACCAGACTCTTCCTGAAGAAGCTGCATTTGTTCCGGTTCAGCCTGAGGTTGGCTTCCCGCAGCCTACGGAAAACCTCTCGCAAGTTCTTGATGTGTTCTTCCAGGCTTGCTCCGATCACGATGATGTCGTCTAGGTACGCGAAGGCGTACGGCTCCATGTTGGGTCCAATGACGCTGTCCAGGGCCCGTTGAAAGGTCGCTGGCGCTGAGTGGAGGCCAAACGGCATGACCTTCCAGTGGAAAAGGCCTCGGCCCGGGACGGTGAAGGCGGTGGCTTCTCTGCTGCCCTCGGCTACCGGGATCTGCCAGTATCCGTTCTTCAGGTCCAGCGTTGAAATGTAGAATGCGTTGCGGAGCCTTTCCAGTATGTGATTATTGCGTGGCAGTGGGTAGGCATCTGACACCGATCGGGCATTTAACTGCCGATAGTCCACGCACATCCGCATCTCTCCCGACTTCTTCCCTAACAGAACGATGGGTGCGCTGTGGGGGCTTTTGGATGGCTCGATCCTACCGTCTTGGAGTAATTCGGTTACTTGGGCGTCGATGATCTTCTGCATAACCGGATTCTTTGTGAAGTAGCGTTGCTTCACGGGCTTGTCGTCCCGCATGGTGATGGTGTGCTCGGCGATCTGTGATATCCCGTTCAATCCTTTGAATTTCTCCAGTTCCTCCTCCAAGAACTTGGCTGCTTCGGGTGTGGGAGGTGGCACTGAGTCCGAATCTGCCTGCCAGGGTGAGAGTTCTTCCAGCTACATGGCTGCGACGGCGGCCAGAATTTCACATTCGTAGTCATCCTCGTCGATTCGTCGGAAGGGGTTCTTCTCTCGTGCCAGATCCACATCGCGTGCGCGGAATGGGCTCTTCTCTCGTGCGGTGGCTGCGTCCGCTAGTGTTTCCATATCATAGGTTTGTCCGGCTGAAGTCCTGCGCTTACGTGGTGACCGGTCTTGTTGGGCCTCTGCGGTGGTAGTGCCCACTCCGTTGGGGCGTATTGTCGGGGTTTTGCGTTTATTGCCGGTGATGGGTCTTGTCTCGTTGGGTTTCCCTCGGGTAGGTCCTTGATTCGATGCCCCATATGAGGGCATTCCTGTCAAGGTTTCTGCCCGGGGTTGCTGCTCTATGGGGAGTTCTTTGGTCGACGAGACGGGTGTGCTCGTCACGGCCAAAGTCCCTGCCTGGTGTCGTCGCTTTGTCGGAAGAGCTTGGGTCGACGAGGCGCGTTCGCTCGTCTCGGCCAAGGTTCCAGTCCTGCTTGCTGGGGCTGCAGAGGACGCTTTGGTCGACGAGACGTGTGTGCTCGTCACGGCCAAAGTCCCTGCCTGGTGTCGTCGCTTTGTCGGAAGAGCTTGGGTCGACGAGGCGCGTTCGCTCGTCTCGGCCAAGGTTCCAGTCCTGCTTGCTGGGGCTGCAGAGGACGCTTTGGTCGACGAGACGTGTGTGCTCGTCACGGCCAAAGTCCCTGCCTGGTGTCGTTGCGTTGTCGGAAGAGCATGGGTCGACGAGGCGCGTTCGCTCGTCTCGGCCAAGGTTCCAGTCCTGCTTGCTGGGGCTGCAGAGGACGCTTTGGTCGAGGAGACGTGTGTGCTCGTCACGGCCAAAGTCCCTGCCTGGTGTCGTTGCGGTGTCGGAAGAGCTTGGGTCGACGAGGCGCGTTCGCTCGTCTCGGCCAAGGTTCCAGTCCTGCTTGCTGGGGCTGCAGAGGACGCTTTGGTCGACGAGACGTGTGTGCTCGTCACGGCCAAAGTCCCTGCCTGGTGTCGTCGTGTTGTCGGAAGAGCTTGGGTCGACGAGGCGCGTTCGCTCGTCTCGGCCAAGGTTCCAGTCCTGCTTGCTGGGGCTGCAGAGGACGCTTTGGTCGACGAGACGTGTGTGCTCGTCACGGCCAAAGTCCCTGCCTGGTGTCGTTGCGTTGTCGGAAGAGCTTGGGTCGACGAGGCGCGTTCGCTCGTCTCGGCCAAGGTTCCAGTCCTGCTTGCTGGGGCTGCAGAGGAAACTTTGGTCGACGAGACGTGTGTGCTCGTCACGGCCAAAGTCCCTGCCTGGTGTCGTCGCTTTGTCGGAAGAGCTTGGGTCGACGAGGCGCGTTCGCTCGTCTCGGCCAAGGTTCCAGTCCTGCTTGCTGGGGCTGCAGAGGACGCTTTGGTCGACTAGACGTGTGTGCTCGTCACGGCCAAAGTCCCTGCCTGGTGTCGTTGCGTTGTCGGAAGAGCTTGGGTCGACGAGGCGCGTTCGCTCGTCTCGGCCAAGGTTCCAGTCCTGCTCGGTGGGGCTGCAGAGGACGCTTTGGTCGACGAGACGTGTGTGCTCGTCACGGCCAAAGTCCCTGCCTGGTGTCGTCGCTTTGTCGGAAGAGCTTGGGTCGACGAGGCGCGTTCGCTCGTCTCGGCCAAGGTTCCAGTCCTGCTTGCTGGGGCTGCAGAGGACGCTTTGGTCGACGAGACGTGTGTGCTCGTCACGGCCAAAGTCCCTGCCTGGTGTCGTCGTGTTGTCGGAAGAGCTTGGGTCGACGAGGCGCGTTCGCTCGTCTCGGCCAAGGTTCCAGTCCTGCTTGCTGGGGCTGCAGAGGACGCTTTGGTCGACGAGACGTGTGTGCTCGTCACGGCCAAAGTCCCTGCCTGGTGTCGTCGCTTTATCGGAAGAGCTTGGGTCGACGAGGCGCGTTCGCTCGTCTCGGCCAAGGTTCCGGGGTGTTGTCGTTGCTGTGCGTCTGAGCTATGGGCCGTAGATCTGGTCGTGGTTTGATCTTTCGGGCCTATAGGGCTCGGGGTCGTGGTCACGTATGGGTTCCCGCCGTGTAGTGCTAAGGTCGTTTGGTGCCGTTTGCGGCGCTTGGCTTCCTGGATTGGGCTGGCCGTATGTTCGGAAGGGGTGGTCGAGGACAGGGGGACAGTTGAGACTTGACTTTGCGTGTGGAGGGGCTCGGCGAACGTTACGGTCCGTGGTGGCAGTCCCGCCGTGTGGATGGAAGGGTCTTGCCTCAATTTTAACTGGAGGTACGCTCGGCCACAGTGGATCCTTGCCTGGATACCACAGAGGAAGTCGAGGCCCAGGATGATGTCGTCTAATACAGTGGGCAAAATAAGTAGGGTTACCTGGGTTTCCTTTTGGTCGAGCCGCACCCTCGCTGTGATCGCTTGAGTGATGTCCTTCCGTGTTCCATCGGCTAGGCTGATCCGAGTCCTCACCTCTCGTTGATTCTCCGCCGTTCCCAGTTCTTCGGCCACTCGCTGACTAACGAAAGATCGGGTTGCTCCAGTGTCGAGGGTGGCTGAGAAGGCTCTCCCGTCGATGCTGACCAGAGCGGCGATCCTTCCCCCAATCATACTTAATGGGTGGGGGACTCCGGGTTCCGGGTGTGTGCCTCCGTCCGTGTCCCGGTTGAACGGAGACCTGTCCCGTTTCCCGACTGGGTCTTTCGGCAGCAGTAGATTTTCCTGATGTTTCGGCGTCCACATTCCCAGCAGAAGAGTTTCTGTCGGTTGGTACATCCATCCCTGAAGTGTCCTTCTTCTCCGCAGTTCCGGCATGCTCGGCTCACGTCGATTGGCCGCTCCTCCTCCTGAGTGATTACCCGACTAATGCCGTTGGATGCGCCGCTGGTCTCTTTGGTGGGGTTCCGTGGTGTAGTTTCGTTCCCGGGGAATGCTCGGGGTCGGTTGGCTCGTCCGGCCTCCTTGCCACGAGTGGAATCTCGGTCCCGTGCCGTTTCGTAGGCTGAGATGAGCTGCGTCAGCTCAGACAGCGTGTGAAAGTCCTGCCTGCGTGTGTAGATTTGGTACTCTGGTCGGAGGTTTTCATAAATCCGGTCCAATTCCTGCTCCCGGGTGTATTTGGCACGCTGCATCATCAACCGGAGGGCGATCATATAGTCGCGGAAGGATTCTCTTGGTCTCTGCTCCCGGCTCCGGATGGTGTCCTCCAAGCGTTGGAAGTATCTGGGGGGCAAGAAGAAGTCCAGAAATTCTTTGCGGAAATCCGTCCAAGTCTGTCCCTGCATCTGGAAGGTACGGAACCATCCTTCCGCCCTTCCGGTTAAGAGTCCTGAGATGGCACGCGGTAGCTGCTCTGGGCTTCCCCCGTAGGAATCGACTCGTTCTTCTAGCCTTTCGATGAATGCCAGTGGGTCGTCATGTCCGTCAAAGGTGAGTCCCCATTTCCGGAGCTTGTCTGCAAGGAGGGAGTACGAAATTCCTCCTCCCCCTGGCCGATGCAGTTGTCGGTCATGAGTTGGATGGTTCCCCTCGAGGGCCGCTGGTTCAATTGCACTGGTCGGCTGCCGGTTTGCCTGAGGTCCTGGTCCTTCAGGCCGGTGGCGTGGCTCGAGAGCGAACATCGGTTCCGGAAGGGTGGCTTGAGGGCGGCGGCTTGGGTGTGCCGAAGGCTCGCTTGTGGCGTTGGAATGTCCGATTGCCAAGATTCCTGCTGGTTGACTCGGGCTGGCCACATCGGATATGATTATCTTCAGGGGTCCCGTCGGTGGGTTCTGTTGCTGAATACCTGCGAGGATCGGTGGGTCGAGCGTCTTCTCCACAGATCTGGTGGGGCTGGTTCCCGTCGTCCGAGAAGTACCCGCTTGGTCTGGTAGACTGAGTCGCTGCGGCTTCACCTCCTTGCTGTCCTCCTGCTTGGCTCGGCTTTCCGGTTTTGGCGAAGCGGCGGGGCTGGGCGGTTCCCTAGGGCTGGGAATACTGCTGAAGTGGGCGTCCAGTTCGTCGATCCTTGCCTGTATGTCCTCGGGGTGGTCTTCACGGGTAATGAACGCGGCAACCCGGATGCGGAGTTCATCCAAGTTTCCGCCCTCATCGAGGCCAAATTCCCGGGCGAGGGTCAGAAGATCCTCCTTGCGGCGAGAATTTAACCACCGAGTGTTCATCCTTCCTTTGGGGGTGGTATTCCCCAGCTCAGGGTTGAGTCCCTTGACGCGGGGCCTGCACTGCCCGGGCGGGTCGGCGATGACTGGTGAAGGTCTCGAGGCTACGTTACACTGGATAGGGTGCGGTACGCGGCTTGACACTCGGACTCAGGGATCCTCGGTCAGGATTTGGATTACCGTGCGAGGATACGCGGCGTTGCACTGTAGGTCAGGGATCCTTGCAAAGGATATGCTTTACAATGCACGGACACGCGGCGCGACACCGTAGGTCAGGGATCCTCGGTGAGGATTTGGGTTACGGCGCGAGGATACGTGGAACGGTACTGCAGGTCAGGGATCCTTGCAAAGGATTTGGTTTACAGCGCGAGAGTTCACGGCACGGCACTGTAGGTCAGGGATCCTTGAAAAGGATTTGGTTTACAGCGCGAGGATACGTGGCACGGTACTGCAGGTCAGGGATCCTTGCAAAGGATTTGGTTTGCAGCGCGAGAGTTCACGGCCCGGCAATGTAGGTCAGGGATCCTTGAAAAGGATTTGGTTTACAGCGCGAGGATTCACGGCACGGTAGCGGAGTCAGGGATCCTTAGTAAGGATATGTTTGTGTCACGGTTGATCGCTTGGTTTTCACTGGTTGTCTTGTTGGTCGACGGTTGTGTCCCGGTTGAAGGTCCTTCATCTGTAAGGAAGTTCCTGTCTCAGGCCGAGGTACAGCCTCTCAGTCTGTCCAGGGCCCGATCTTCCATACAGCAAATTTGTATTTTCAGACCAACGAGAGGGATCGGGGCGTGTGTCAGGTGCGGGGTCGCTCTGACCGAGGGGGGGGGGAAACCCGAGTGCGAAGGGATCGCGCGGGTGAGGGTCGCCCAGCGACACACGTGGCTCGCCTAGTACAGATTTCCCTAGGTTAGGTTTGCAGGGGCGTGGGAGGGGTGTATCCTCCACGGTGACCGGTCGTAGCACGGGTGGCCTGGCTGTGGCCGCCGGCGGGGAAAACACGTGTTGTGGGGCCGTGGTCCCGGGGGGGGGGGGGGGGTAGGGTGTGTTCAGCACCTCGTGGCGCGTGCGGAGGCGGGGCGTATGGCTCGGGGCGGGGCTCGGTGTACGTGGAGTGGCGCACGTGGTGTCGACTGTACCATCAACGGGGAAGGCTAGGTTAAGGAGGGAAACCAAGGGGGAAGGGGGAGCGTCAGGTTCGCAAATTCGTGGCGTCCGCGTACAAACTTGCTCGCTGGCGTCCCCAAGGATAGGGAAGGGGGGTGTTCTACAGGAGGAATTTTCTACTAGGAGGGGGAGAGCTCAGTTCGTGGAAGCCGTGGCATCCGCGTACAACTCCACTGGCTGAGGTCCCAGGCATGCAAATGGAATATTTTAATGGTACAATGGCAGAGGGGAAGGGGTGAAAACAATCGGGCGGCGAATATTGGCGGTGGTTCAGGGGCAATGGTCATAGATAAGTGAATAATTGATGTTTGGTTTAATTCATTGATTTATTGTCTGCCTGCTTATCTTTCTATACATATGTGTGTGAAAATCTAATCCCTACGTCGCACCTATCTCCCTCTCACTCACTTACGCCAGGCCAGCTTACCCCTCTTGCTCCGTAGAACTCTGGTCCATCATCTCTTTTCTCTGCGGCTGCTGCTCCTCGCTGGTCCAGGAAAAATGGCGGACCTCGTGCTGTCCGTTTTGATTTTTTCGGTGTTTTAATTTTCCCGCACTCACGACTGCCCTTGGGAGAGGCTCGAATTTCACTCCTGATCTCCATCATTTTTGGCAGCCGGCTCAGCCGGCCGTTCGAGCCTCTGCTCCCAGCTTCTGCCGCGACCCGGCGCTTTTGTCGCGTGCCTTTTCTCTCGCTCTCCTTGGGTCGTGCGTGGGTGCTTTCGGAGCAGCTTTCGCTCTCCTCGGGGTCGTGCGTGGGCGCTATTGGCGCAGCTTTTACTCTCCATAATTTTGGCAGCTGGCTCAGCCGGCCGTTCGAGCCTCTGCTCCCAGCTTCTGCCGCGACCCGGCGCTTTTGTCGCGTGCCTTTTCTCTCGCTCTCCTTGGGTCGTGCGTGGGTGCTTTCGGCGCAGCTTTCGCTCTCCTCGGGGTCGTGCGTGGGCGCTATTGGCGCAGTTTTTACTCTCCATAATTTTGGCAGCTGGCTCAGCCGGCCGTTCGAGCCTCTGCTCCCAGCTTCTGCCGCGACCCGGCGCTTTTGTCGCGTGCCTTTTGCTCTCGCTCTCTTTGGGTCGTGCGTGGCTTGCTTCGGCATGTGAGGGTGGGTTTGAATTTGTCTTCGCTCCGTGTCTCTGCTGCTGATCTCTGCCGTTGATCTCTGCTCTGATGTCTGCTGCTTCGTGTCTCTGCTGCTGGTCTCTGCCGTTATCTCTGCTCTGCTCTCTGCTCTCTGCTCTGGTGTCTGCTGCTGGTCTCTGCCGTTATCTCTGCTCTGCTCTCTGCTCCGGTGTCTGCTGTGATCTCTGCTCTAGCCTCTGCCGCTACGTTTGCTGCCAGTGATGCTCTCTGCTGGTCTCTGCCAGTGCTGCGCTCCCTTAAATAATACTTCCTTTTTCGTTTTCTTACTCTATATTTATGTTATTTGGATTAAGGCTTAATAGCTAGTGAACAAAAGGGGGAAGAAATTAAAATAAAAATATTCTTGGCAGGCTCCAGCCTGGTCTGTATCTCAGCGCCTCCCGGACAAATGTTGCTCCTTGTTGGCCTACGTCGTTGTGAAGGGGTATGCTCCTTCACAAGCGCTTCATCTAATCAGATGAATACCCCGATTTGTAGTGTCTTTGTTTCCTTTGTGCATGAGGGATATCTTCTACTAGATTTCTATCATTGGGCGATACCATGTTAATAATAAATGGACCTTTATAGCGAGGCTCCAATTTTCGTGAGGTGGCCGTGCTATACGGCTCATTCTCGACCAATACAAGATCACCAAGGCTATATATGGTTGGCTTGGATTGCCTGGCATCATAACGTTTCTTATCATCAGTCCTATGATCGTTGACTGTACTCGCAGTATCTTCTCGTAGCTTCTCCAATGACCTTTTCAGGGCAATACAGTCGGTAACGACTTGGATTTTTTTACAATATATGTAGTATTTTAATCGGTCTAACGACTCGACGACGGCTAGAGCTTATAGCTCGTAACTGTGGTAGGTTTTCTCGGGCTTGGTAGATGCTCGGCTATAGTAAGCAATTGGGTTCATTTGATCATCATCCTTCTGTAGCAATGCTCCGGCTAAGCTAACGGCACTGGCATCTGTATGTAGTTCATGATCTGCGTCAAGACGATAGCTGGTGACAACAGGTTTTGAAATTAGGTTTCTTTTTCATTCGTCAAAAGCGTCCTGTTGTGGTTGCTCCCACTTGAATTTCTGGTCTGTGTGCAAGAGGTTACGCAAAGGATCCGATATAATGGCATATCCGGCAACAAATTTCCGGAAGCACCCGCTGAGACCCAAAAACTGTCGTACTTCGGTAACATTATTCGGTTTCGGGAACATTCGTCTCAATCTCTCCAGGACTGATGCCGTCTGCATTTATTTGATGACGAAAGAATGTAATCTATTGCTTATACAACTGACATTTGTCTATATTTTGAGTTAATCCGCACTCTTGCAATACTTGGAGGATTCGCTCAAGTTTTTCATACATTTCTACAAACGTCTGACTACCAACTATGATGCCATCCATGTAATGCATCATGTCTCCTTTCTGCACTCGCTTCTGCAAATTTGCCATGAGTCGATTGAAAACAGCAGTTGCGGTCTTTAAGCAAAATGTCAGTCTCTTAATCTCATATATTCCATCCATGGTGATACTGGCGTACTCTGATGTGGATGACGTGATAATATCGTGCTCTAACAGCTCGTAGATCATTCTGCTTACAATTTCTTTCTTTGTCTCGGAAACTTGGTATGGCGCTTGCCACTCTCAATGATGATATTGGCTTGAACAATGTTTGTTTTGCCAATGCCTTGCAATCCTGTAGAGAAAACATTGGCGAACTTCTCCAGCAGACTGCGCATTTGACTTCTCCCTTGATCGTTCTGTAAATTTATAAGAAGTTGTTTAGTTATGTACTCGCTTACAACGGGTACCGGTTGATGAACTGGTTTAACTTCAGTATCGCCTGGTTCAAACTTCAGCAATAGATGAGCGCTTATGATGACGTCCTGTCCCAACAGAAAGTCCTCTTGCAACAGATCTGCTAGGTTTGCTTTGAATTTAATGATTTTTCCATCGATGTCCATATCCACAACCATTGCTTCGGTAAGGATACAAGAACCTCCACAGGTTCCTTGAATTTACATGGAACACTTATGGCGATCAGCGTTGATTTGCTAGGCAACTGATTGACGCATTATACTAGCCTGATTTCCAGTATCAATTAAGGCACTATAACTGCACGAATGTAAATCTGCCTACGAATAGCTTGTCTTGATTCGAGGCGCCCAAACGCGTCAAATTTTTTTGCTTGGCCAGTTTCATTGTGGGTATGAAATTTATTGCATATGGTACAACGCGACTTCTTCTCCCTTGGGCATGAATTAGCGAAGTGCCCAACTTCTCCACAATTGTAGCACTTCTGAACATCCCTCGACTTTATTGGCTTGATATCGTTGTCCTCCTTTGCCTCAATGTTACTGGATTTAGATGAGAACTCCTTTTTGTTTGAAATGGGCCGACATCTATTTACAAAATAAGACTCGGCTGCATCACGAAACCTGATCTGGCATATCTTCTAATTCCTGCTTCCCTAAGATTTTATCGCACGCCAGGGGCGGACATCCGCAAATAGTACTGCTTAACTGTCGTTTGGTTGCATTGGCCCTATTAAAATTAACGTTTGCCTCATCTGGGTCAGTTCTAAACTCGTCCTGTATAGCTGCAGCGAAGTCGTTCCATGTGGTGTAAAAAACCGGCGAAGAGTCGAGCCACATTTTGGCAGGACCATTGAGATTTGTATAAATGGCGAGCAATAAAAATTTGTCCTCCCATTGCTAAGTACCAACTACTTTGTTGACACGGCCGACGAATTGGTTAACGGAGATGGCATTATCGTCGCTGGGGTCAAATTCTGGTAACGTACTTGCTATTTCTTTGACCGACGCTTGTCTATCGTGGTTGGCAGCCTGTCCACCAGCGTGTCTTCACGCGGAGTATTAATTCCAGCTGCTCTTGGCATCTCCATGTCTTCGGATTTTTTAAATTCAATAAGTCGTTGCACTAATTCGGCTCGGGAACCTGCGGTTGCCAAGTTCCTTTCTCGTATGAAAGACCTTAACTGGTCCACTTTTAGGTCCGTTATTTTGACCATTTTGATGTTTTTAGCCTGCACGCACAAGCAATTCCGAGTGTGTGCAAGCGAGACAACTGATATGTATGTATTTCGCAATGACGTTGCATATACTCACAAATCCTTTGTATATATATTGACAGGCTCACTCAAATTTCTGATGCAATTTCTTGAAACTCTTTGTCCCCAGGTTCACTAAGATTCCTGATCGTTCAACTTTGAATACGTCTGACACGTTGAAAAGGAACACATCCGTAATTTGCAAACTGTTTTGTCACATAGACTTTTGGGAACACATCCAATTGCAAACTTTCACGGCGACGGTTCTTGTTACTTTTCTAGAGTTTCTCTTACACCTTTTACGCTCTGCACACAACAAATTCTTCGTATCCCACTTCTTAACTGTAAAGGATATTTTCCGAGTAATGGTTTTATTTCTAAATTAATTTACAAAGTCTTCTTTTTCTTCAGTGTTTCTTTACTTTCTTTTTTTTTTGTCTTGTCTGTCTTGTGCCCCAGTTGAGGAACATCTTCTATCGATGCAAAAACAATCGAAAATATCGATAAGTCGTAGAGTAGAGTGGGGTAATAGCCTATTTACACTAAAGTGTAACCTATCGATTACCGAGAAAACTCTATAACTGAGTTTTGGCTTGCTGGCAAACACGAGTGTGCGTTGTTTTGTTTAGATTATTATATTACACAAATATGAACAGCGACGAAGCATTTATGCTTTATTCGGCATAGCTAGATGTAATGATGCTGCGATGTATTGATTTGGCGACAATGTCTGCACAAACTGTTGAGTATTTGGATACAATTTTAAATACACGCATTTGGACCCAGGTAAGAAATTGGCATTTCATGTTCAAGTGCTTCTTTTTTATAATAATATTGAATTATAATAGCCGCGGACATCATAGAATAGCCATTTCCTAGGATCCTTTGCAGTAGTGAGTCTATTTGCTGTGTCAAAAGCCATTTGAACATAAATATAAATACAAATTGAAAAAAGTACAATTTTGTTTCATTTATTTGTTTATTTATTTTTAAAAATCTGCCAAAAGTCCAGGAATGCCTGTAAGGCCTTAGGTGACCAAACAAGTCTCAAGCAGAAGATCAAGAAAGAGACCAGTCAATTTTTCAGGTGTGCGAGAATATTTAAGCAGTAAGATTATAAAAGTATTTAGTGTTTTGGAATCCTAGCCGTAGACACGGAACACAAAAGACAGACTTTGGTTAGCGACGATATAAAGAGAGATCTGGTGCACCCTAGGGCCTACGGCGTATCCAATCATCATTATACAAATAAACCCAAAGAATATATTTGAAAGTTTATCAGCGTTCATTCTTTTCGGGAACAATACACATATTTGTATATCTCGACATGCTGATATTTACAAGGGGATCCACAGTTCTTATACGAATTAACTCCCGTTTTCCCCGCATTCGGACCCGAAACCCAAGCCTGCGTACCCAGACCCCAACAAGAATACCCTGTTTCGTGAGGGTGCACTCTCAGGTTCCTACCGAGACGCGCAAATAAGTGTTATAAATCCCCTCAGAGTAGGCAGTTAACGACCCCTAAATTCCGGGAGGTGTGCCAGCATAGTCGTACTCTCTGGTTTCTACCGAGACATGCTTACACTTGCACAGACCCACAGTCAGGTTGTGGTACACTATAGAGTGATCACCAAGAGACTGCGCAGCCAGTTCACGCAAGCGATAACGTGCCCCACAGCACTACTAAGGATCATTGAGGCTCTATTCCCGCGACACCCTACAGATCAGCCGGCATACTCATCCTCGACGGGAAACGTCCCACCTGTTTCCCTGCAAGAAGTCCAAGCAGCATGCAGAGGAGTGGGGAATGCTAGGACGCCGGGGCCGGACGGTGTTCCGAACAGAGCCCTCAAAATGGCGATCGCCATGGCTCCCATACCGTTCATGGAAGCTGTGAGGAATTAATATTCCTCACAAAGCCCTAGTAGGGGATAAGGCGAATTCGCCGTACGGGAGCGAGGCGGTCCCGTTATGAGAGAGCACAAGGCGGGCACCGCGAGAGGAAGGGAACGATGACATGTAGGCCATACATGCCATGCAGGCCATGTAGGCTGATCCCGGTGGGGAGGACGTGGGAACACAACGGAGGCCGATTGAAAGCTACCGACGCCACCGGAATTAACCGTTGCGGCTGGGCAGCAGCGCAGAGGTTGGGCCGCACCGAGCCTATAAGAGGAGGCCGGCGGCAGTGGCAAAAGGACAGTCAAGTGCGGAGAGTAAGCGAGTGCGGAGTGAAACCAAGGGAAATACAACAGAGTGACGAAAGAGTGATATACGTGAGACAGCGACAGAACGATCTCGACAAGCAGGCCCGGAAAGCAGGCCCGGAAAGCAGGCCGCGAGCCCCGATCAAAGGTGAGAATTACCGAGCCAATTTCCTGAGTGCGGAGCTGTGAGTGGTGGTAAGAGCGGTAGCCGAGACAGAACCCCCAGCCGTTGCCCAAAGGAGCCCCGAGGACACCCGATTGGTGCGAGTTGCAGAGCGATAGCCGCGTCAGAACCCCTAGACCGAGTGCCATCGGAGTCGTGGCGGTAGAGGTACCACCGATACACCCCAGCGAATGATATAGCCATATAGCCGTTAAAAGACATAAGATACCAATAAAGCGAAGTACTATTAGAATACCTGACCCGCGTGTATTTCTTGCTTGTCGCCGGGGCAACATACAAATTCGTTGCAGCAACCTGCCGACCGCTGAGCCAGCCCAGCTGAACTTGACGGAAGAAAACGGTTCGTTACAACTGGCGCCCAACGTGGGGCCTCACGACAAAGCAAAGAAAAGTACATCGGGGAGGGCGGTGCTGAGCAGGGTATCCTATAGGTGGCAAATTGAAAGGCCGGCAATGGATTCATTCGCTGAAGAAAGAGGACTTGGTCCAGGTTGCACTGGCATGCGGGATCCGATTGGAGGGCTCATTGTCCGAAATGCGTAAGGCATTCAAAGACTGGGCCAAAAAGCATGAGGCGGAGCCAGAATTTGCGGACGTGCTTGAAGCGTGGGAAACGAAGGCGGACGTGGTCCCGGCGGCTGCTCCGACTGACGAAGGGGGGAACTCGGTTGAACACCTGGAATCCCCTACCGAGGCTCAACAGGAATCGGCAGCGAGCCTGGCGGTGTCAAAGAAGAGTCGGTCTCCCGGACAAAGGTCGGCAAAGAGCCCGCAGCGGACGGGAGAAGAGCCCGCCGCAAGAGGGGATCGGCGAAGGACCAGGATCAGACCGTGAGGCAGCCGCGAGAAAATGCCGGCGTGGCCAAACAGGTACGAGAGTGGTCGTTCCGTTTCGACGGGTCAGAGAAGCCCCTCGAGTTCCTGGAGCAGGTGGAGTGGTCAGCCGACATGTCCGGGCTGGAGCTGGATCAGATCCCGAGAGCAATGCCAGAGCTTTTGAAAGGGCGGGCGCTCATGTGTTTCATCGCCAATAACAAGCGTTTGCCCATAGCTTCCAGGCCTATTTCCTGCCGAGAGGTATTTCGAAAAGTTGCTCCAGGAGGTTTGAATGAGGAAACAAAGGTGGGGAGAATCCTTCAAGGATTTCATGGTTGAAATGCAGACCCTTATGAGGCCGTTGAAGTGCACACCCGACGAGCAACTGGAGCTCATAAGGGAAAACAGCATACCGGATCTGCGGATATTTATACGACCACACCACTGCCAAAGTCTCGATCAGCTGATGATGCTGGCGGACGAGTTCGAAGCATTAGAGCGAGACCGCGTGGAGTTCCAGCGGGAAAGCCCGGCTGGCCGGGCGAGGGCGACGAATCCTTTCACCCGCACGACGGGGACAGAGGTGTGCCGAAGATGCAAAGACGAGACGACGCCCGGGAAGGCTCACGAGAGGAAGCCAACGGTGCCGGCGAGTGGGCATCAAACTAACGCCAACGTGGTGAACGGGTGTGTGCAAAATCCGTCGCAGGCATGCCGAAGATGTGGGAGTGATGACCATTGGGCCCAAGGGTGCACAGGCAAACCGCTGACGTTTTGCTGGAGGTGTGGCAAGGTGCGAGTGCCCACCTGGCAGTGCTGCAAGCATGCGGAAAACGCGCCGCGACCCAAGCCGCAAAGGGCCGTGCCAGGGTCGCAAGTCGAGGCCCCCAAATCGGAAGACGCCCCAGCGTTGGCTCCCCAAATCTAATCGGTGGTCTGACCGAAGAGGAGGTGCAACTGTCGGCCGTGGTGGCGATTGCCGGAAGCGAGTGGAAGGCTACGGTGGATACAGGTGCCACCAGTAGTTTCGTAAGCCGCGAGCTGGCAGACAAGTTGCGGGGAGCCGGTCGGGAAAAGGGCAAGCGTAAGAGGGTGCGGCTGGCAGATGGTCACAGCTAGGAAATGAGATCCCAACTCGAAGTAGAGGTTGCGTTTGGGGATAAGAGAGTCCCAATGGCACTCCTCATATTGCCGGGGGTGATCGACGCACTTGTTCTGGGTTGGGATTTCATCGCCGCCGTAGGAGCAGAGGTGACCTGTGCGGGGCACAGGTTGATAATCCCTGCGAGAGGTCGACAAGGCGGAAGGCTAGAAGAGAAGTTGTCGGTGGCGATCGTGGAAACCACGGCAGAACCCAATGGAACAGAGAGCGAGAAGGGCGAACAAAGCGGAAGGCCCAAGCCATTGGCGGACGAAGAATTTATAGCCAAGGAGCTACAGGAATTCCGGGACATGACGGGAGTGTCCAATGTGGCGGTGAACACCATCACCATGAAGGACACTCAACCGGTCAAACAGCGGTACTACCCGAAGAATCCCAAAATGCAGACCGAGATCGACATACAGGTGGAAGAATTGCTGGAGACGGGGCGGATTGAGCCATCGAAGAGTCCCTACAGTTCTCCAATTGTGATGGTCAAAAAGAAGACGGGAAAGTGGAGGTTGTGCGTGGACTTCCACCAAATGAACGCGAGGTCCATCAAGGACGCGTATCCCATGCCCAGAATAGACTACATTTTGGATCAGCTCAAGGAGGCGCGTTTTATCAGTAGCCTGGATTTTAAGGATGGATATTGGCAGATACCATTGGAAAGGAGCAGCAGACAGTTCACAGCTTTCACGGTGCCAGGCAAGGGGCTGTTCCAATGGAAAGTGATGCCGTTTGGGCTCCACTCAGCGTCGGCCACATTCCAGAGGGCGTTAGACCAAGTGATTGGACCTGACATGATACCACACGCGTTCGCGTACCAAGACGACATCATTGTCATCGGGCGAAATCTGGAGGAGGTTTTCTGCCGACTGAAGGAGGCTAATCTAAGGTTGAACGTGGACAAGTGTCAGTTCTTCCGGAGGGAGCTGCGGTACCTGGGTCATCTGGTGACAGGGGAAGGGATTTGCACCGATCCCGAAAAGGTGGCAGCCATTGTGGAAATACAACCGCCGGCGAACGTCAAGGAGCTACGCCAGTATTTGGGCGTGGCCTCATGGTATAGGCGGGTTGTAGAGGGTTTCGCCACGCTAGTGCAGCCACTCAGCGCCTTACTGAAGAAAAAGTCGAAATGGGAGTGGACGCACGAGAGGCAGCAGGCCTTCGAGGCAGTGAAGAGCCGGCTGGTGTCGGATCCCGTGCTGACATGCCCGGATTTCTCCAAAAGGTTCGTGCTCCAGACGGACGCCAGTGACTACGGGCTAGGGGCGATTCTCACCCAAGAAACGGACAAGGGCGAAAGGTTCATCTCGTACGCCAGCAGGACGCTGATTAGCGCTGAAAAGAACTATTCAGCGACGGAAAAGGAATGCTTGGCCATTGTATGGGCTGTCAGAAAACTGAAGCCATATTTGGAGGGGTACCACTTCAAAGTGGTCACCGCCCATATGACGATAAAATGGCTCAATAGTATTGAGAGTCCGACGGGAAGAATCGCGAGATGGGCACTGGAACTTCAGCAATATGATTTCGAAATAGCATACAGGAAGGGACAACTGAATATAGTGGCGGATGCACTCTCTCGACAGCCAGTAGTGGAACAACCCTCTCCGGGAGAGGGTGATCAAAGAAAATCACAACATCCCCGAGGCGGGTCACGCGGGGAGCAGAAAGACGATGACGAGGATAGCCGCCAGATATTATTGGCCCGGAATGCACCGCGACGTGAGAAATTACGTTAAGAAGTGTGAAGTCTGCATGCGGTTCAAGCCGAGTCAACTGTAGGCGGCTGGCAAGATGCTGACGCAGGTGCCGGAAGAGCCATGGGCGACGGTATGTGCAGATTTTGTGGGCCCGTTGCCAAGGTCCAAGCACGGGAACACAGTCTGTTAGTACGGTGGATCGGTTCTCGAAGTGGACCGAGCTGGTGCCGATGAGAAAGGCCACGGCGGAGGCACTAATAAGGGCATTTAGAGAGCGGATTTTGTCCTGGTTTGGGGTACCTAAGGTGGTGGTCACCGACAATGGCGTCCAATTCACCAGCAGAGCGTTCAAGAAGTTTCTGGAACAATGCGGGGCACGGCACCAGTTTACGGCGCCCTACACCCCGCAAGAACCAACAGGAAGGTGAAAACGATGATTGCACAATTCACCGAAGGAGACCAGAGATGTTGGGACGAGAAGTGGCCAGAACTGATGTTGGCCGTGAATTCGGGCGTGTCAGAGTATACGGGATATTCTCCAACATTCATCGTACAAGGAAGGGAACCAAGGTTGCCAAAGGCGCTTTACGATGAAGAGACGCTTGGTACAGGGCAGGAGACCCGCACCCCGGATGAGAACGCGACAAAACTACGGGAGTTGTTCCAGTTGGTGAGGCGCAACTTGGAGCTGGCGGCGCAGGACCAGGCAAGACACTATAACTTGCGAAGAAGGTCATGGAAACCGAAGGTAGGAGAGATGGTGTGGGCGAGGCAACACCACCTGTCTAACGCCGCCGAAGGATTCGCCGCGAAGTTGGCCCCAAGATTCGACGGGCCATACCGAATAATGCATTTTATCTCGCCGGTGATATGTGAGCTTAGGAGGGAAGGCAATGAACACACGGAGGGCGCACATTGGCGACCTGAAGCCACAACCGGAGGGGAAAGAGGGAGACACATCCAAAGGAAACAATACGGAGATAGCTTGTGAACGACGGACGGCGAAGAGGAGTCTGGAAAGAAAGCAGGCAGATTAAGCCGGGTCGTCAGAAGGGGCAAGACATACCTGACGGCGCTGAGCGTGCGCCGGCCGGGCCCCGGGCTGAGAGGCGTCCGGTGGGCCGGGGGGGGAACTAAGAATCGGGTCCAGTGAAGGCCGTGCCAGAAGTCAAGATATGAGGGCCTCACTTGTCTGTCAAGTACGGCCGTGCAGAAGGCCCGCCCAAGCGCTGCTTTTCGGGCGGGGATCCGGAGGATCCCCGGGTCCGGGGCGGTTGTTTGGCGCAGAGGCCACGCAAGAAGCCAAGTCGGGAGCGACCGCCGCCGTATACCCGGGCGAGAGGTCGGATGGCCTACTAGCGGCGGGCGATGACGGCGGTCGATAACCGAACCTGGGATACTGGACTGGACACAGCGTCCCGTGGGAAATGAATAGGAAACAGAACAATACAAGAAAATAAAAAAAAAAAAAAAAGGGAAAAAGAAAATAAAAAAATTAAAAACATATAAAATGGAAACACTGCAAGGAAAATAAATATAAAAAAAAAAAAAAAGAGGATAGGATTGTCGCTACGATCAACCCTAGTCATCCTAAAATATTCCAGCCCCGAATAGGGAAGGGTATCGCAGAGAGGGAAGCAACGGGATCCCAGGAGAGAGCAATAGAGGGAAGTACCGTACGGCGGAACGAAGGGAATTGCAACATTAGCAGGGCGGCTACCGAAACGGCAGCGAGCGATCACTTGGAGATCATAGCCCAAAAGGAAAACACGTGTAAGAAAAGATGGAGAAGTTAATGGAAAGATACCTGAAGGAACAGTTCCGAAGCGTGTGCACAGGAGAGGCCGGGGCACACCGGCAGCGACGGGCGGAGCCCTTGCGTGGTGAGCGGTGTGCTCGGCGGTCCGAGACGCCAGAGCTGGAGCTGATGACATCGCCGATGGGGAGCCCCGGAGTTTCCCCGACGAGCGCGTGGTCGGCGCTGGACTCCCCGCAGAGTAGGCGGACAATCGATGTGTCGGAAGACAGCGACGACGTAGTGCTGGTGTCAGTAGAACCAGCGCCGGCACGAATGGCGCCCACACGGGAGGAGGAGGAGGCCAGGCGGGACGCGGCGTTCCTGGGCATTGCCATCCGGACTGCGTAGCGGGTTCTGCGCGAAAATAGGAGAGAGGAGCCGAGGCGGGCAGCACAGAAGCCGAGGCAGGCTGCGGCAGAGCAAAAGCAGCCAGCGGTAAAGCCGACGCAAGCAGCGGCAGAACCGACGCAGGTGGCGCCGAGGCCGACGCAGACAGCGTCGAAGCCGACGCAGGTCGCGCCAACACCGGTGCTGGCAGCGCCGAAGCCGAGGCCGGCAGCGCATAGGCGGGCAGAGCAAAAGCAACCGCTGGCAGCGTCGCGGCCGACGCCGGCACCGCAGGAATTGGCCGGTAGGCAACGGTCCACGGCGGAAGAGGAGGAGGATAAGCAGTTCTTCAAGCAGACCATCTCGGCTCGATGGCAAGAGCGGATGGACCAGCGGCGGATCCGGCGGGCAGAGGTAGAGGCGCGACGCGAGGAGGAGGTAAGGCGGCGCGAACGGGCGCGTCACCAGCGCAAAGAGGATCTGAGGCGGCGCGAGGAGGAACGCCAACGGAGCGCGGACCGAAGGGCGGCGGAAGCGAGGCGCGAGGAGGAGCGACTCACACGTGAGGAAGGACGGCGGGCGAAGGAACGCGAGGAGGAGCGGCAACGGAGCGAGGCGCGGAGGGCTGCAGAGCGAAGGGCGAGGGAGGAGGCGGCCATTATGCAGGCGGCCATTATGCAGGCGGCTCGAGACGCTCTGCAGTCGCGGCATCAGCAGTCGCAGCATCAGCAATCGCAGCAGCAGCAGTCGCAGCAGCAGCAGCAGTCGCAGCAGCAGCAGTCGCAGCAGCGGCAGTCGCAGTAGCAGCAGTTACCGCAGCAGCAGTCGTCGCAGCAGCCTTCGCCGACAGGTGCGCAGCAGCAGCGGGCCCAGCAGGAGCCAGCTCAGGAGCCAGCTCAGGAGCCGCAGCTCCAGTGGCAGGGGCCCGAAGCCGCGAAATACGGCCCATTCGTGACGGAGAAGGTGCACTCGGTGGTCGGTGACGGGGTGTTGTGGCACCACCAGACGATCCAGATCACGTGGGCCATTGCGATGAC
Source organism: Drosophila helvetica (assembly GCA_963969585.1). Taxonomy (NCBI): domain Eukaryota; kingdom Metazoa; phylum Arthropoda; class Insecta; order Diptera; family Drosophilidae; genus Drosophila; species Drosophila helvetica. Next base: position 37,168,732 of record OZ018402.1, on the reverse strand, counting down.
TCAGCAGGAGCGCGGGGAGCCCAGACTCTGGGAGGAAGAGCCGCCGAGGTGCAGCAACGCCCGGGATCCGCGGGGACACCCGGAGGAGAGGAGGGCTCCCGACGAACCGGTTGCATCCACACCCGCGAGCCCGAAAGCGGGGACGACGACCGAGATGACGACCGAGGCGAGTGGACCCGCGGCAGCGGCGGTGGTGCACGGTGCACCGACAGCGGGAGAGGCGTCGGCAGCGGAACCGGCAGAGGAGCCGACAGCGGAGACGGCAGCAGCGGAACCGGCGGAGGAGCCGACAGCGGAGACGGCAGCGGCGGGACCGGCTGAGGAGTTAGAGCGCGGTCCGTGGGTGTGGCCCTCACCTGTGGGGGCGCAGGAGCGGCCTGTCCTGGCAAGGCATGTCTCATGCCCGGAGGCGAGAGCACCCGCCGGCCGGCCGCAACTCCAGTGGCAGCGGTCGATGCCCGAAGGGCAGCCAGCAGAGCAGCAGCATTGGTGCCAGGTATCCGAGGAGGAATGGCCAGAGGCGGTGGTCCGGGCCGTGGACGGAACCCGACCCGTCGGTCGCCGCGTGAAGCGTCTCGTGCGAGTGCGCGGGGTGCGGTACCGGGTGTCGGTAGCCGCCGGTAAAGCCGAGGTGTTTGTGGAAGCGTAAGGGATGCTGGAAGGAAGAGGAGGATATTGAAGTGGACAAATAAATGAATAAATGAAGTAATACTCACCGGGCGTTGGGGCAGCAGCGATAGAAGGGGTTGGGGTGGCCAGATTGCAGGCCGGGAAACGCGGTGCAGGCGGATATTACACGTGAGTCTGGTAGCCCCTGGCGCGCACCTATCGGGTGTTACACGATCGGAACTGATTCCGGACGCTCATCGGTTCACTTAACCGGTAGGTAAACATCGCCAGCCGCGGTAACTCACGAGCGATGGGAGCAGAGCACCGACAGAGGGCGCCCTGAGGGAAACGGCGAATGGGCCGCGCGTGCAATTTGAAAAAGGGGGCTCATCGGTGTCAAGAGAGGGCCGTCCGAGAGGTGAGCCGGAAAAGGGACAGAAAACCAAGGGTTTTCAGTACTGAAGAAAGGGGGAAGTGTGAGGAATTAATATTCTTCACAAAGCCCTAGTAGGGGATAAGGCGAATTCGCCGTATGGGAGCGAGGCGGTCCGTTATGAGAGAGCACAAGGCGGGCACCGCGAGAGGAAGGGAACGATGACATGTAGGCCATACATGCCATGCAGGCCATGTAGGCTGATCCCGGTGGGGAGGACGTGGGAACACAACGGAGGCCGATGGAAAGCTACCGACGCCACCGGAATTAACCGTTGCGGCTGGGCAGCAGCGCAGAGGTTGGGCCGCACCGAGCCTATAAGAGGAGGCCGGCGGCAGTGGCAAAAGGACAGTCAAGTGCGGAGAGTAAGCGAGTGCGGAGTGAAACCAAGGGAAATACAACAGAGTGACGAAAGAGTGATATACGTGAGACAGCGACAGAACGATCTCGACAAGCAGGCCCGGAAAGCTGGCCCGGAAAGCAGGCCGCGAGCCCCGATCAAAGGTGAGAATTACCGAGCCAATTTCCTGAGTGCGGAGCTGTGAGTGGTGGTAAGAGCGGTAGCCGAGACAGAACCCCCAGCCGTTGCCCAAAGGAGCCCCGAGGCCACCCGATTGGTGCGGAGTTGTGCGGGCGGACAGAGCGATAGCCGCGTTAGAACCCCTAGACCGAGTGCCATCGGAGTCGTGGCGGTAGAGGTACCACCGATATACCCCAGCGAATGATATAGCCCTCAGATAGCCGTAAGAAAGACATAAGATACCAATAAAGCGAAGTACTATTAGAATACCTGACCCGCGTGTATTCTTTGTTTGTCGCCGGGGCAACATACAAATTCGTTGCAGCAACCTGCCGACCGCTGAGCCAGCCCAGCTGAACTTGACGGAAGAAAACGGTTCGTTACAAAGCTTACACCCAGTGCCTAATTTAAGGAGTCTTTTCTAAAACGTGGAAGCAGCAGAAGCTCATCCTGCTACCGATGGGAGACAGGCCGGCAGACGACCCCTCTGGATATAGGCCTATCTGCCTCCTGGACACCGAGAGAAAGCTGTCGTCCGTCTATCGACTTGGCGCTCTGCGAGTCATATCCGGATTCAGAACGGTCTCAGACGACGCTGCGCTGGTCCTAGCTGGGATTATTCCAGTGGATATAATGGCCACGGAGATGGTAGCGTTATACACCAGACGGAAGACGGGTCAAGACGCAACGGCTGCAGGCACCCAAGAGGAAAGTGCGCGATTGATGCAAACCTGGGAAGAGAGATGGGATACGGCCTCAAATGGGCGGTGGACCCACCGGATGATCCCAAACATCGAGTCGTGGATAGGCCGGAGCAGCAGAGAGGTGAATTACCACATCACTCAATTCCTGACGGGGCACGGAGGCTACAAGAAGTACCTCCATAGATTCAAGCACGAGGATACCCCAGAGTGTCCTGAATGTCCGAACGCTAGCGAGGATCCGGAGTACGTGGTCTACCACTGCACGAGGTACCGCTCAAGAACAGAGTTTTTTCTGCCATTGGAGGAGCTGATGTCATACATGACGGAGGCAGAGGATAACTGGATGCGCGTTTGCAACACCCTAACAGCCATCCAGAGCGGTCTGAGAAGATGCGAAAGGGAGCGACGCTTAGCGGAGAGTGCCTAAAGTAGGCAACCCATCCCCTCGAAGTACTACCTTGCGGTGCACTGCCACGGGGAATGAGGAGTGAAACTGTGCGTGGTCGTGAGTTTAGCTGGGAAGCCCCGGAGGGGTAGGGAAGGGAAGCTCATGACATTTGCCTAAAAGCCTGCAGACATACCTCAGCTGATTTTCTTTTCACTGATTTGATAACTAAACACTTCCGAATTTAGTTTCCAGTGAGAGTGGTCTGCCACGTGATGTTGCGTAAAAGCAAGAACTTTGGCTGCACTAAACATAAAGCTCGAAGGTCGGATGATGTTTGGAGCTTTAACTGTATTGTTCAGTCGGGGAATTATGCATACATACATAACAATGTAGACATATTATGTAATACACATGACACCTTTACCAAAACAAATAAAGCTCATCCGGTCAACAGGAAATATCACGACTCAGCATTATAGCTGAGTCAACAACAAACCGCCTCGGCAGCGAATTCTGCTGACAATGCGATCATTTCTCAGAGACCAACAACACTGCAATTGCTGACCATCACAATTGCCCAATTTGCACACCAGCCAATAAAATCATATTAAATCGATATTAATTTCACATGAATTATTTTTTACCATTTTACCATATTCTTATTAAATCAGCACTTTTTGTACCTTTTGTTACCTATAAATAGAGTTAAGTTTTGTTGAATAAAATCAGTATTAGAAACAGTACCAAAGCTGCCTGTCACTCAATTGCCACTGCAATCATCAGAGGCTGTCGCTGTGTCTTCAGACCCTCACCTGCACATTAAGGGATACCATTTCCATCGCAATCATCAGAGGCTGTCGCCGTGTCTTCAGATCCTCAATTGCGCACCTCAGGTTACCCTCTCCGCAGTCCAACTGGTTCAAGTTCTAGTTGCGACGACCCAACTGTAGACGGTTTATGTACCGTATACAACCCAGCTTTATACACGGACACGCACACATTAACAGGGGGTATACTGAGTCGTCTGCCCAAAACAGAATGTATAACAAGTTTAGATTTAAAGTACGCCTACTGGCAAGTGCCCTTAGAGGAGAAGTCGCGAGAGAAAACTGCATTCACTGTTGCTGGTCGGCCGCTTTATCAGTATAAGGTGATGCCGTTCGGTTTATGTAACGCCACCAGCCCGATGTCACGCCTGATGGATAAAGTGGTGTCAGCTCACCTTCGAAACAAGGTATTTATATACTTGGATGATTACTTGTGGTTTCTTCGAGTTTTGAGACTCATCTTGAAGTATTACGAGAGATAGCGAAGCATCTGAAAAAGGTGATGGAGGAATAGGAACGGATCCCGACAAGATTAAAGCAATTACGGATTTCCCTGAACCTAAAAATTTAATGGGACTAAGAAGTTTTATGGGTCTTTGTAATTGGTACAGAAAATTCGTTCCGAATTTTTCTTCGCTCTCGTCACCGTTGACGGACGTTATGTCCACAAAGCGGAAGTTCGTGCTGTCGGAAGAAGCGATAAAAGCTTTCAGTAAACGTTGTCTGTGAAGGCCCAGTTTTAAGAAGTCCCGATTTTTCGCGACCTTTCTACATCCACTGTGATGCCAGTAGGACTAAGTTGGGTGGAGTATTGGTGCAGCTGTCCGACGAGGGAGACGAATGCCCAATCGCTTTCTTGTCAAAAAAAATTGAATAAGGCTCAACATAACTACACAGTGACGGAGCAAGAGTGTTTTGCGGCTATTGTTTGTTTGAAGAATTTCCGAGCCTATGTCGGGGGACATAATTTCACGATCATAACCGATCACGCCTCGCTGAAATGGCTAATGTGCAACAAGGATTTGAGTTCTCGACTAGCTCGGTGGGCTTTATCGCTACAGAGATACCGGTTCAAAATCGAACACCGCAAAGGATCACAAAACGTTGTGCCTGATGCCTTATCGAGAGTGAATGAGAGTTTATTTTTAAAGCAGTGTGTACAGTTTGACCGTTTTTTGCTACAGCTGCCTTTCCAGTTGAAGCGCATGTTATGTATGCATTGCAGTATCCATCAGTTCCATAAAATTGATTGTAAATTTCCATCGCTAATCTAATAGCCTATTTACACTACAGTGAGTTACCCATCGATAACCGAGAAAACTCAATAGCTCAGAACTGGTGTCTACACTATGCCAAAGTTGAGTTATTGAGTTACTGAGTTTTGGCTTGCTGGCAAACACGAGTGTGCGTTGTTTTGTTTAGATTATTATATTACACAAATATGAACAGCGACGAAGCATTTATGCTTTATTCGGCACAGCTAGATGTAATGATGCTGCGATGTATTGATTTGGCGACAATGTCTGCACAAACTGTATTTGAGTATTTGGATACAATTTTAAATACACGCATTTGGACCCAGGTAAAAAATTGGCATTTCATTTTCAAGTGCTTCTATTTTATAATAATATTGAATTATAATAGCCGCGATATGGGTCTTTTTGAAAGGTGAACTCTGTGAAGAAGTCTGATGCCTTTTTTAAGGAAAATTTCCGCATGGAAAGGCGTGCGTCCAACATATTTGTTGGACTGTTGCCCAAACTCCAAAAGAAAGACACTTCTTTTCGACTGACAATCCCTCTGGAGAAGAGAATAGCCATTGTCTAGGATCCTCTGCGGAATATCGTACGGTAGTGAGTCTATTTTCTGTGTCAAAAGCCATTTCATGAACATAAATACAGGTACAATTTTGTTTCATTTATTTGTTTATTTAATTTTAAAAATGCGACAAAAGTCCAGGAATGCCTGTAAGGCCTTAAGTGACCAAATAAATCTCGTATGTATTAAAAGCATTGGCACTTAAATTAAAACTTGATAGATAGAAATCGGATAACAAACAACAAAATGGTAACACAAAAACTTACAAGGGTCCACAAAGATCTTTTGGGATGCACTGATTCCAACTTTAAAAGTGCCAATTGGAAACTAAAGTCGACATCACATATTTTGTTTGACGGAGCCAACGATAATTTCACATACATCGGAATCCTCCTTAACAAACTCCATAAAAAATTTGGTGCTCGTGGTGAAACTCCCAAAAGCACCGTTTTCCACATTTAATAATAAACCGCTTATTATTTTATTATTATTATTTCTTCAAGTTTTAATAAAAATGCTTTTGCTCTCTTCTTCTTACTCAAGTCGTTTGCTTACTTTAGCAGGCCGAATGGCTGACAAAATGACGCGGAAAAGATGCGGCTTAGGTGTAAACGCCTCGCATCATTTTTCCGCACCTTCGACAATGATGCGGTAGTGTAAAAAGATCTGGGGGTACGTTTAGTCAATATATTCAAGGTTAACTAAAACAAGGCACACGCCTAGAAAATCAGCTGTTTAACCTTTCATTTGAAGTGCATGAATACTGCAGATTATTCAAAAGATAATTACACAAATAATAAGAGGTATCCATTGACGTCATTCAGGTAAGAAAATGATGAAGTGTCAAATGATGTGAAAAATCATGAAACCGCGGATATTTATACTCGAAGCAACAACGGCTCAGCAACCAGCTTAGCTATTAGGTCGATGGTAATAGAAACACAAGGATGGTTCAACATCCACGCCTTGCACGAATGGTCAAAATACGTTTTAAGCGGCACAATTACTCCTTGCTCGGGCCAGCACCCAATTCATCCTAACATTAAAATGTAATATATTTCCATCATCAATAAGAATACATGTACTTAACATTCATATTAACAACATATGTAAATGCTAACGTTCGGCAGCTCTGCTGCAATCACAATTTTTTGCATTGATTAAATGTGCTTTAGTGAGGACGAAAAACAATTCGTTTTCACAGAAAAACACACCAAAAAATAAACTACGCTGTAACTGGTAAAGCTGATCAACTTTGACAGCCAAAATTACAGTTGGCAATGATGTTCTCCACCATGTATCTACCATGTATTCACACAAAACAAGCCACCTCTACAACAACATAGCAAAGATAATGCGATATACCTATCTTACCCCCATACCTATTTAACCCCATTCTACTCTACCTGCATCCGAAAACGACGCAACTTTTTGCCACCACTAGGCGCCCGCACGGCAGCAGCCTATGCAGCCGATCTTTCTTGTCTGCCTTTCTTTCTTTTTCGAAATTCTCTCTCGATCTGTAGCACTTTTGCTTGCATTAGGGCAGGGGCGTTTCGGCCCGCCTGATCTTAAACAGTCTGGATCTAGCAATCACTTATTGCTTATCGCCAAATATATATCAAATAGCTCTTCAATCGACACAGTCTTGAACCAACCGCTCGCGTTTTCAATCTGATCCCGTCTTGAATCTAGCTAAACAAACATCAGACTCGTCGGCTTTCGTCGTATACCTAACTCAAACCATTCCCTATGGCTTTCGATATTGTTCCATAAACGATAAACCATTTCTCACAATAAACCATATGAAACCGAAAAAGCCCAGTAGCTCAACACCGATGATTATCCGTAAAATTTAAATGTAAATATTTTTGTGTGATTTTTAGATATAGCTTATAATGATCACGGTCCCTGATACAAAAATTTTTTCCCACACAGCACATTTACGGGGAACAAAGAAATTTGAGCATTTCTAATTGAAAATTGAGCATCTGCTATTGAAAAACCTCCTGGCTCCTCGCCATTTTCTGGAGAATATCAGTCACAGCGACAATGTGCTGTGAATGCCAATTCTTCAGAGTTGCATATGAAAACATTGGCCCTATATCGCATAGAAGCGTGCGGCTTAGGAACATCCAAAATGGAACAATCCAAAATGGTGGAACTAACTGGGAAATTTCGGGACGGCAAAACGGACCATCCCTGAAGCATCCCTCACTGAAGCATGCAACAAAGCCTTAACGACAGCAAACAGTCATAAGGGGAAAAAGAAACCCCCCTGGTGGTCAAAACAAATAGATATCCTACGAGAAAGTTGCAGGACTCTCTTCAACAGAGCCAAAAGCACTAACGGGGAGGAAAACTGGGCAGACTATAAGACCAGTCTGTCCTTATACAGAAAAGAAACAAATAAGGCAAAAAGAGCCTCTTGGCAAAAATGTTGCTCTGAAATCGAGGAAACGTCGGAAATTGCAAGGCTACGCATGATCCTCTCCAAAACGACCCCCGCGGTGGGGTACCTTAAAAGAAGCGATGGTACGTGGACTAACTCAAGGATGACGCACATCCCTACAAAACGGAAAATCAGCTAGGTAATAAACAGCTTTCATCCGTTCAAATCTCCAGATCCGGACCAGGTCATCCCGGCCCAACTTCAAAAGGCCGGTGACACGGCCATCAAATGGCTGCAATGTATCTTCAAAAAGATACGAGTTGTGGGGAAAATGCAACACACTTGGCTTAAGGCAAAGATAGTCTTCATCCCCAAAGCGGGAAAAGCCTCGCATTCAACAATTAGTCTATCGACCTTTCTTCTCGAAACCTGTGAGAGACTTGTCGGGCTACAACTGAGAACAACTAAAAGTCCCCAGTTGTTGTGAGGCGCACGACATGCCTACCGAAAAGGACAATCCACGAAAACGGCACTTCATGCAGTGGTCTTAGTGATAGAGCAATCTCTACACCTCAAAGAATACTCCTTAATAGCCTTTCTCGATATCGAGGGAGCCTTGAACAATGTCGTGCCGGGTGCCATTACGGAAGCGATGGTACGTGGACTAAGTCAAGTAAGGAGTCCCTACACATTCTTCTCGACACCTGGAGGTGGATCGTCATTTGGTGATGCTCATCGATCAATTGCTCACATGCAGGACGGTGACATCATTGATGGGATCGTCCACCCAGTCAAGGTATGTCAACAGACACAACCCGCAAGGTAATGTCCTGTCTCCTCTTTTATGGAACATAGCAGTCAACAAGGTTCAATGTGGTCTGGAGGGGGGGCTGCAAAGTTGTGGCATACGCGGATGACGTTAGTAGTTATATTTTTGGGGAAATCTCCTCAAACACTCTGTGACCTAATGACTGCAAAGCTCGTGAAACTGTCTGAATGGAAAGAATCTCGAGGACTGGGAGTTAATCCCTCGCAAACGCCCCCCCCTATCCGCCTCCACACCACACGGTTGCAGGCTCTCCTTCAGCGATAGTGCCAGTTACTTAGGGTTGTTAATTGACAAGAATCTCAGCTGGAACCTGAATACAAAAGACAGAGTAAAGAAGGCCACGATAGCCCTCTATACATGCAAAAAAGCTATCGGCTTAAAGTGGGGCATGAACCCAAGCATAGTCCATTGGATATATCTAGTAATAGTTAGACCTATACTACTCTACGGAGTTACAGTGTGCCCTATCAAAGAGGACGATCACCACGCAACTGGGCAAAGTTCAACGAACTGCTGCCTTAAGCATCAGTGGAGCTCTTTGCACCACCCCGAATGATGGCCTAAATGCCATCTTATGCCTCCAAAGTCTTGACCTGGCAGGAAAAGAGCGTGCAGAAATGGCAGCAATACGTCTGAGAAACTCCGACCAATGGGCACCACAGCACATGGGTCACTCATCAATACTAAATAGCGGTACCGTTCCTACAAAAACGGACTAATGCGTCCCAAGGGAACATACAGTCACCTCTTTCAATATAATCATCCCCAACAGAGACGAATGGCTCGAGGAACCTCCAGGCCCACAAAGGGACACAAACATCTTCACAGCTGGATCGACGCTGGATAACAAGGTCGGAGGAGGAATCTACTCCGAACAGCTAAGCATACGGCACTCCTTCAGGCTCCCAGATCACTGTAGTGTCTTCCAGGCGGAGGTAATTGCATCAGGGAAGCACTGAACTACCTTCAGGAAGTTACAATAATAGTAACCAATGTAAACATATACAGTGATACAGTGGGTTCCGGGCAATCGGGAATTCGAAGATAACTGTATAGCAGACGAATTGGCCAGATCTGGCACCACTATCCCCCTTCTACAAGATAAGGAGGATAAGCGTATGCCTATGGTCACCTGTAAGCTTATCATAAAAGAGCAATTTAAGCGACTAATAGACAACACGTGGCAATCAGTACCACGATGTTGAATAACCCGCAAACATGGCTGACTATAGATAGAAAGCGCACCTCTGAGCCAAAGACAATATAAATAGTAAGATGCCAAACGCCCATACAATTTCATATCGTGAGTAGCGCTGATTTCTGTGAATGCTCGAGTACGCGCTGACTCGCTCGCAAGAAGAAGATAAGAGAGAATGAGCTTGCATGTGTGAGTACACACAGAGCTGCAAGTAATTATGTGTGCGTATTTGTGCCGAGCTGCCGAATTTTGGCAAGACGTAAACAAGACAGAAATGTATTTTCTGGGAGTTGGGGTGGGGGAAAAAAATTCGTTGGCGATTCCAATAGCACAAAATCACTTAGCAAATATTTTATTTATTATTATATCAAACACTAAAAATGGGTAATATACATAATATCCATATAATTTATTATATTAAATATAAAAAATAGTTAATATACAAATACATATTACTGAGAGACTGAATATTGATATGATAATAGACAATACAATTTTTGGTTATATGTATCACACCTGTTCAATCGCAAAATCAACCCCCATACCGCAATTCGCCTTTTAAGAACTTTTATCAAATTGTCTTTTCATCTTTGCACAAGTTTGTACAAACGCACATACATGCTTGCATAAGAACTTCAAAATTCTTTGCATATTAAGTCGACCCACAAATACTCAACAGACATTAAATCTAATGTGAAGTCATTTATGACATAGATTATGTATTTTTACATAGGTACATTCCTTCATTATATTCGTTTATAGTACATTAAACAAAATAAGCATGCAAGCGATATACAAAATATTACTTTTTTTGTATTATGAGCAAGCGTCTTCAAATATTGTCACAGTCCCCAATGAATTCTAAAGTAATGGGTATTTCTTTGAGCACGGCGTCGTCAACAACCAATACAAACAAGCAGACCTAACATGTGTGCACACGTACAGTTAATCTCAGCCTCATGTATAGGGCGAGAGAGCGGTTCGCTCTCTTTCTCTCTGACTATCTGCCTCTCTCTATTTGAATCAATTCCATAATGAATTCCACAGCCAAAATCGACCTCAAAAATGTTGTATGGCGAGATTTATTTTACTATGCAAGCTCGTCAGAAGAAGGTGTATCGCAGTCATACGCTCCCTTACGGGACATTGGCCAATAGGCACCCACGCAAACAGGCTGTGCGCCCCATAATGATTTTTGCCGAAGCTGCAGAGATGAGGAAGAAGAAGAGACGGAGGAACACCTGTTCTGCTCCTGTCCGGCTCTCAGCAGAAGAAGGCTCAAGCACATGGGCTCGCCCTTAATAGCAGATATTTCAGAAATTTCCAAAATCTGCCCCAGAAAGATAGCAAATTTTATAAGGGCAGCCGGATGGGATAACTGCTTACATTAAGGTCTCACGACGCGGAAAGGCGAAAGAGTCTTCTGCGGTATTGCAACGGGCCGAAACCGGCCTATGAGTGGCGGGCTCCTGGCGAGCCTGGCAACCGACTCTACCTAACCTAACATAGCACTAAATGAATTTTAAAGTAAATGGGCAATAAATATTTAAATAAATTTAAAGTAGCGCTACTAACAAAAAGCGACACAAATAGACACATATGACGAAAGTTAAATTAATGCAATACTATCAAACTGCCATGATGATCTTATAGAATTAGGCCATACAGGGATTATGCGTACACTGTTAAAAATTATGAAATACTATTATACTATTGTATAATATACTGTGTTTATGCTAGGCCCATTTCATGTAACCATTTCATGCAATGGGGAAAAATGTGTGTGCATAAACACCTATCCATGTATTCATTAACACACGAAAGTTTACTATGAATTCAGACCGAAGTATTCGAGGAAAATTAGAACTAATCTTACTAAAGGAATTAATCATGCATTAAAACTATCGTACTCCACAACTACAATTACTAACTACGAGAAAGGTATGTGAGTATTAGTAATTTAAGAAGAGGAAGGGAATTAGTTGCCGATATAATATGGTAGAGGGAATTATAATCCGAGCATAAAACTCTAAAAGGTTCATGCAAGGAATAATTCGATCTACAAATCGGAAGGAACAAAGGTATATAATTTCTAGTAATTCTAATAGGAATCGTGAAGTTTATGCGGCTCAACAAGTCAGGGCTATCTACGTCACCCTTGATCAAGTTGTGCACCAAAAACACAACAAGCATTTTTCTTCGGTTAACTAAGGATGGAAGGTTTATTAAAAGCAATCTACTAGAGTAAGACGGCAGTCTCACACTTGCATCCCAGTTGAGGCCGCGTAGAGCGAAAATTAAAAAGTTTTTCTGTACTGATTCTATACGGTCCTGGTGTACTTTGTACTGAGGGCACCATACACAAGAACCATATTCTAAAATCGGACGAACAAGCGATATATAGAGAGTCTTTGTTATATAGGGGTCGTCAAATTCCTTTGACCACCTCTTTATAAACCCAAGCACGCCCATGGCCTTATTTACCATGGTAGAAAAGTGTTCAGAAAACTTTAACTTGGGATCTAAAAGAACACCAAGATCATTAACTAGGGTAATTCTCTCGAGAGAACCCCCGCCTAGTGTGTAAGGAACCAGAAAGGCGCTGGAGCGATGAAATATCATTACTTTACATTTTGAAGCATTAAGGTATAACAAATTTGCACAACACCATGACTGAAAGCTATTAAGATCGGATTGCAACCTGGAGTGAGATAAGCTATACTTGAACTGGACACACAGCTTAACATCATCCGCATACATAAGTACTCGAGAGTATGTTCATACCGAAGGCAGGTCATTAATAAAGAGTGTAAAGAGTAGAGGGCCTAGATGGCTGCCCTGTGGTACGCCCGAAGTAACCATAACTGGTGAAGATAGGGAGTTTTTAAAGAGGACTCTTTGGGACCTGGAACAAAGGTAGCTAGAAATCCATCTCAAGAGATTGGGTGGAAACTCTAAAAGGTCAATTTTTTGTGCTAGGAGAGTGTGGTTTACAGAGTCGAATGCTTTACTGAAATCTGTGTAAATGACATCCGTCTGTAGATTACCTTGGAAGCCTTTAATGATAAAGGAGGTGAACTCCAATAAATTCGTGGTTGTTGATCTCCGCCTTATAAATCCATGCTGGGCAGATATAAGTGAGATATAAGTGATCTGCAAAGATGCTGCAGGTGCGGAGTTAAAATTTTCCCAAACACTTTAGGAATAGCGGATAACTTGGATATACCTCTGTAGTTCTTCGCGTCAGACTTACTACCTTTCTTATGGAGAGGAATTATGAACGACTCCTTCCATATGGAGGGGAAGCATGAAGAGTTAATGGACAGGCTGAATAGTTTAAGCAACGCACCACACAGAGACTCGGCGCAGTATCTAAGTACACAGCCGGGAACTCCGTCCGGACCCGGTGAAAACACCGGCTTAACTTTCCGGAGATCATGAAGCAGAGAGCTTTAATTTAGCAAGGGACTGAAGATGCCGTTCGACCTGGGTTAACCGTATAGGTACGGCTGCCCGGAGTAGCATTCCTGTGAATAGGTTGTTTGAAAGAATTGGGCAAAAAGATCGGCCATTGCCTGATCAGTATTTGCCGACGTATTAAGAAATGATAGCGATGGATGAGCGGACGTTTTACGCTTACTGTTTACGAAGCTGTAAAACTGCTTAGGGTCCTGAGAAAAACGTATCCTGCATCTAGATAGGTAGTTCTCATAACACTGGGAATTAAGAACTGAACAGTTTGACCGAGCCATTACATAGCGAGAGAGAGAAGAAGGAGAGCCAACTTCTTGAAATTTTTTGTAAAGTCTTGATTTTAAGTTTTTTAGACTGGATAACTCTTTGGTAAACCAGGGGGGCTTCCCAGATCTAATAGGACAGGAAAGTGAGACACAAGACTCAAAAAGTGAGTCAAGTGCATCGTAGAAAATGTTTGTGCATATCGTAACATCAGTGCACAAATACAAAGCGGACCAATAAAAATCCCTAATGAGGTTATTAAGCTTCGCAAACTCGGCTTTACGAAAGCAGCGGACACATTGAGGTAGCCTACCCGACCGATCCAATGCGGTTGGTCCTATATCGAGCGACAATTCAAGTGTAGGATGGTAGGTGTCTTCAGGTATAGTGAGCGGAGAGACTCGGGTTAACAACGCAATGGTCGGATCCGTTACAAAGCACAGATCAAGCAATCGACCCAGGGAATTTTTCACATGGTTGACTTGAGACAGGGATAAGTCGAGTAAGCCGTCTATAAAGTCATGTCGTGACATGGGGACTAGGTTATTAGACTCGTTTACCGAAGACCAAACAGTTCCTGGTAAATTGAAATCCCCAAGAACTATCATATGATCTTTATCTGATAGCGAGAAAGAAACAGCGCTTAAGGCGGACAAGTGCTGCTCATCAATTGCGATATCCGAAGAAGGTGGAATATACGAGCATGTAATAAAGACTGAAAAAGCGGGAAGAATCAGTTTTATACACAGGAATTCCAGTTCTTGTTGAATCTGGACTGTAAAATGTTCCGACGTGAAGTTAGAGTCCACTGCAATCAGAACCCCACCTGCACGTCGAGACGAACGGTCATTTCTAAAGGTTGTGTACCGACCTGCCAAAACTTCAGAACTAAGAATTTCCGGTTTTAACCAGGTCTCTGTAAACACAATTACATGGGATGCAAATGCGACGCTATCCCGAAACAGAGTGCTGAGCTTACTACGCAAGCCTCTAACATTCTGGTAGGTGATTAAGACAGAGGAAGTTAGTTTTTTGGGTGGGTGGACTGGAAAGATGTGGATGGAGCACTGGCCTGATTAGTATTAGGAGTTATTGGGGGCCTACTCTTCTTCTTTGCCTTAAACTCCTTCACCACCATGTTCTCTGGCCAAAATGTGATGAAAATGATGAAAATGATTTCATGTATTTGTCTTCGTCGTGTAAACAGGGGCTACTTTAATTTCACGTATTCTAGAATTCATGAAATTCATAGCATATACATAGCCAAAGTGTGTGGCAAGGTTTTTTCAAAAAAAATTTTTTTTTTTTATGTTTTCTATAAAACGGTTCCTCAAAAGTTAAAAATTAGTCAAAAAATCTAAAATTTGAGATAAACACATATTACGTTTTTACGCCTATTTTTTTTCATTTTGTGTCATTGTTGTAAGGAAGTAATCTCGGCTGGGGTACATATCTCCGTCTACCAGGGCCCAGTCCACACATACGGAAAATGTTTATAGGCCGGCCTCAGAAGCAGATCAGGGCAACCTACGTGGCGAGGCCCGGATGGGGCTTCCGCTGCGTGGGGACGTGTTCAAACGCCGCCGCACAGTGGGACATCAGACGAAAAGAGGTGGCAAAAGTCGAAGAATTATTTGAGCGCTTTGAATGAAATGAATACACGTATCTAACAGAGAATTTCCCAGAGCTTTAAAAACTCAAGCTAATCACACTTTTATCTTAGGAGATATGAGCATTCAAAGTTGAAAATTATTTCAGTGTGCACAAATATATTCTTCTTTTTTTCACTTGCTGCATCTTTGAGGATAAATTAAAAGTAAACTACGTTACGTATGATTCTGTTTTTAATGTTTCCATTTAGGTATAATCATTGTTATTATTAATCATTAAAAACCCATTGTGTTGCATGGACAGTAATCAAGAAAACCGTATTTTCAAAACCATCTAGCTGTTTTTCAACTTTGACCTGACTTTACAAAAAATCTTCATCAAATTTTCCCGAGAAATTACCTATGTTCCAAATCCCTATATGCGATTTTGAGGCGTTTGGCTTCTAGGTCGATTTAAGTGAGGCTACCTCGCACTAAAAACTGCTTGCTATATGATGGATTCCCCACCTTTACAGGGCGAGTCACAGGAAGACCAACAAAAACCTTGGATGACTGTTCAGATTATACAAGAAAGACAAAACTTGTAGATGCAACATAAAATTTAAGTACGGATCATTTATCAGAGGATCAGAGTCAAGGATAGCATCCTCACGCCTCCAAATTCAAAACCGAGGAAGTACACATTTAAAGAGGCTTTAGCATTGTTTTTGGATTTGGGAATGTCTAAGGAGAAATATTCAATATTGCGGAATTCCTTAATCCATCATGATGTAGAAATTCTGCCTGAATACAGAAACATTACATAAGCAAAACTAAAGGCAGTGCCGGAATCAACAATAACGGCAGAGATATCAGCGGAAGTAAAACTTCTGACAAAAGCACGACAGCTAAGGAAAAACAAAACAATAGTAAACAAATTATTCAAGAAAACTTCGTTGAAAAACTATCACTGAAGGTGGACTGCCCCAAACAAGGATATGGAAACACAAACGATGGAAACTCATTACGGACATTCTTTGAAAAAGTTAAAATTAACTGCAGAAATAACTTGTGTGGATATTGACATAATCAAGAGATTGGGTGTCATTTTGATTGTTTTAAACTGCAAGGACAAAATTAACACCCACAAATTTGATGAATATGCCTCGAAGACTGCAGAGCTGTTACAGGAAAAATATCCTGAAAAGAAACTTACTCCTATGCATCATAAAATTTTGACACATTGTCAAATTTTAATTGAATATCAGAGCTTACCAATTGAAGCGATGTCAGAGGAAGCACAGGAAGCGAGAAACAAGGATTACGAGAAATACAGGTGCATGAATACTTGCAAGATATCACAAAAAACTTAATACAGGGATCTTTTCAACATGTTAGCAGCCTCTTCAGATCCATATATTTCATCAATTAGACAAGTGAGATCTAAATAAAAATCGGAAAATAGGTTTTTTTTAGAAATGTTAAGTTTATTATATATTCCTCCCTCTAAATTGGAAGTGGAGGCATATTTTACAGAAAACAATAAATGAAACCAAATTCCAGAATAAAAAATTTTTTTTTGTGAAATCAGATTTATCTAAAAAAATTATGTAAAATAATTATGTGTAGTAAAATTGACCAATAAAAGTACTTTTTCGATCCAAACAAATTTAAGTTCAGCACCTTACATAGGAAAATATGCACTGGCAACAAAGTTCAACTTTGGCTTTTTATAGGTAATATTCTAAACAATGTAGCGCAACGTCATCCTGCATACTAAATTCTGAAAGATTTACCTTTCCAATGTTGTTTGTTTCATGAAGATATCTTCATTCGTTCAGAAGTTAGTTATTTCGCAAGCTGAAATGGCAGAATGTCCCACTTTGCGGTGTTTCGTTATTCAAGCCGATCACAAGCCACTAATATACGCGTTTTCACAGAAAGCATCGAAGGCATCACCACGTCAACTGCGACAGCTTGACTTCATTTCCCAATTTTCGGCGGAAATCGTGCACACGTCTGGTCAGGAAAACACAGTCGCCGACGCCCTCTCACGCATCAACGCAATCAATATGCCAAGCAATTTCAATGCTCAGATTATTTTCGAGGAGCAGCAAAAAGACGACGAAATTCAGCAACTGGAAAATACCACGACATTAAACCTTAAAGTTCAGCGTTTGGAGGAATACGACATGTGGTGTGACACATCTACAGGGAAGATTAGGCCATACCTTCCGAAAAGTATCAGACGACGTACATTTGACTCAGTTCATGCTTTGGCACACCCAAGCGGTCGTGCAACAGCCAAATTATTAAGGCAACGATTCGTTTGGACAGGTATGAGCCGGGACGCCACAGCTTGGTCACGACAATGTGTTCCGTGTCTGCGCTCGAAAATCCACCGGCACACTCGCAGTGCTGTCGATCACATTGAAGTTCCAGATCATCGTTTTGATCATATACACCTGGATCTAATATATCTGCCACGCGTCAACAACCTTCGTTGTTACCTCTCTATCATTGATCGCTTCAGTAGATGGCTTCTAGCTGTTCCACTGGCAATATGTCAGCAGAAAAAGTTGCGACGTAGGGCAACTGTTAGATTTGTATTTTGTATTCTTGTAAAGTAAAGTAATTTCAAGCGACACCGAAAATCGGGAGATCGAATAAAAAATTACCACTTAAAAAAAAGTGTACGTAAAGTGAAGTTAAAACACAAAACAAAAGTCGAGAGATCGAAAAAAAAATTACCATTAAAACAAAAGTGTACGAAGAGTGAAGTTAAAACACAAAACAAAAGTCGAAAAAGCATGTAAAGTGAAGATAAAAAACGACACAAAAAGACAACAGATTGACTATAAAAAAAATTTACCGAAAAATATGATCAAGTCAACAGGCGGTGTTGAACACAACAAAAAACGAGAATCAACACACTTGGCTTAAGGCAAAGATTGTCTTCATCCACAAAGCGGGAAAAGCCTCGCACTCAACTCCAAAGAACTTCAGACTAATTAATCTATCGCCCTTTCTTCTCAAAAGTTTTGAGAGACTTATCGGGCTGAACACAAATAAGTTTCCAGATGTTGTCAGGCGCACAACATGCCTACCGCAAAGGAAAATCCAGGAAAATATAGTAGTTCCAGTAATGGAGAAATCTCTAAACCTCAAAGTATACTCTTTAATAGCATTCCTCGATATCGAGGGATCCCGCAACAACGTAGTTCCGGGTGCCATTACGGAAGCGCTGACTGACCTGGGGGTGGACCGTCACTTGGTGATGCTCATCGATCAATTGCTAACATGCAGGACGGTGACATCATCAATGGGATCGTCCACCCAGTCAAGGTATGTCAACAGAGGCAGCCCGCAAGGTGATGTCCTGTCTTCTCTTCTATGGGACATAGCAGTCAACAAGATCCTATGTGACCTGGAGGAGGGGGCTGCAAAGTGGAGGTATACGCGGATTACGTTGCAGTTATCTTTTCGGGGAAATACCCTCAAACACTCTGCGACCTAATGACCGCAAAGCTCGCAAAAATGTCTGAATGGACGGAATCTGGGAGTTCTGGGAGTTATTCCCTCGCAGACGGAACTTGTGTTATTTACAAATAAATATAAGATTCCGTCTCTCAACCCCCCCACACTAAACGGTTGCAGGCTCTTCTTCAGCGACAGTGCCAGCTACTTAGGGTTGGTAATTGACTAGAAGCTTAACTGGAACCTGAATACAAAAGACAGAGTAAAGAAGGCCACGATAGCCCTCTATACATGCAAAAAAGCTATTGGCTTAAAGTGGGGCATAAAGCCAAGCATAGTCAAATGGATATATCTAGCAATAGTTAGACCTATACTACTCTACGGAGTTACAGTGTGGTGACCGGCCCTATCAAAAAGAACGATCACCAAGCAACTGAGCAAAGTTCAACGAACTGCAGCCTTATGCATCAGTGGAGCTCTTCGCACCACTCCAAATGATGCACTCAATGCCATTCTAAGCCACCCGAGCCTCGACCTGGCAGGAAAAGAGCGTGCAGAAATGCCAGCAATACGTCTGAGAGACTCTGACCAATGGGCACCACAGCACATGGGTCACTCATCAATACTAAATAGCGATACCGTCCCCACAAAAACGGATTACTGCGTCCCAAGGGAACATACAGATAACCCTTTCAATATAATCATCCCCAACCGAGACGAATGGCTCGAGGAACCTCCAGGCCCACAAAGGGACACAAACATCTTCACAGCTGGATCGACGCTGGATAACAAGGTCGGAGGAGGAATCTACTCCGACCAGCTAAACATGCGGCACTCCTTTAGGCTCCCAGATCACTGTAGTGTCTTCCAGGCGGAGGTCATTGCATCAGGGAAGCACTGAACTATCTTCAGGAAGTTACAATAATGGTAACCAATGTAAACATATACAGTGATACAGTGGGTTCCGGGCAATCGGGAGTTCGAAGATAACTGTATAGCAGACGAATTGGCCAGATCTGGCACCACTATCCCCCTTCTACAAGATAAGGAGGATAAGCGTATGCCTATGGCCACCTGCAAGCTTATCATAAAAGAGCAATTTAAGCGACTAATAGACAACACGTGGCAATCAGTAATACGATGTCGTATAACCCGGCAAACATGGCCGACTATAGATAGGTAGCGTACTTCTGAGCTATGCAGGCTCGGCAGAAGAAGGTGCAGCGCAGTCATACGCTCCCTTACAGAACACTGGGTAATAGGCACCCACGCAAACAGGCTGGGCGCCCCATATAACGATTTTTGCCGAAGCTGCAGAGATGAGGAAGAAGAAAAGACGGTGGAACACCTGTTCTGCTCCTGTCCAGCTCTCAGCAGAAGAGGGCGACAACACATAGGCTCGTCCACAATCTGTCCCAGAAAGATAGCAAACTTTATAAGAGCTGCCGGATGGTATAACTGCTGACATTAAGGTCTCACGACGCGGAAAGGGGAAAGAGTCTTCTGCGGTATTGCAACGGGCCGAAACCGGCCTATGTGTGGCGGGCTCCTGGCAAGCTTGGCAATCGCCTCTACCTAACATAACCTAAACTAACGGAATATCCCTGAAACGGATGTTGGATGGTCGATATTTTAGTAGAAAAAGAATATTTAAAATATATTTAAAATACATTATTTTTGTAATATGTGGTTTTTTTTAAATTCAAGTGTAACTATTTATTTTGTTCGAGATCGAAAGCAAAGCTTTCGCAACAACATTGTTCGGTTGGGCGCCTGCCCATGGCAGCATAAAGAGAAGCATAGCACACACACACATTTCTCTTAACACTCTTAACTTCTCTGACCAAATCAGTGAGGGAAGCTCATCGTCACTTGGTTGCCACTTATTCCATAACCATTCATAACTATTGTAAACTCAATCAATCTCGTTGTAATCAAAATAAAAATGGGAAAAAAGCATGACCGCTGAAAAAAATATAAAAAACCTGACTTTAAAAAATTCTACAAAAAAAAAACCAATTTTCTTTAAACAATTTTAAATCTCCAAATCGATAAGAAATCGGTTTGGTACACAGCGGTAAAATATAAATTTTTTTGACATTTCAATTCGCTTACTGTTTTTATTAAATGTTAACAGGATTTTTTCTTAAGGCCGGGTATCCAGCACCGCAGAAACTAAAAATTACTACCAAACTTCTAATAAAAAAACTGGGCAAGCTCCAGCAAGTATTCAGCAAGCTAAACGCCTATCGATGGCGCGTGTAGCTTGAGACAACAGCTGATGGACAGTTCAGTAATATATAATAGATAATTATTGCTGAAGTGAAAGGTGAAAGATGGAGGAAAAAGCTGTGAGCACAACAAACAAGAGCGATGAAAATTTTCAAAGTGAGGAGAAGATTGTTTTAATAAAAGCAGTAGAGGGAAGACCGTGTGTTCGGCGGATCACGTAAAAGAAGTATCTTGATCATTTTGACATTTTGGAACCTCCGTCTTTGTTTCACTTCCTCCTTTTTTTTTAGCAACAATATATATCGCCACCAGCACAATAACTTCATCGTCAAAGTTCATTTTTTTTTTATTTTTTACTGTCAGTTGAACTTTCAAAATTCTCGCTGTTCACAAAACACAGCTGAATCATAACAGTGACCAAGCACGTTTTAGCTACTTGGTTAAAAATTTTCCGCAGTGCTAAAGACAGGTCTTAGCTCTACTTTAATTTCATCAAAAAAATCAAAATATTATTTCTTTCATTTAGGGACCGTATAGATTATAATTTTTTTAGAAAAATGTAATAAATAGAAATAATTTTTTAATTAAAAAAAAATTTTTTTTAACTATTAAGATTGATTTATATGATAAAAATTGAAGATAATTATTATGTCTTAATTTTTTTATAAAAATGAATTCTTAAATTTTATGTTCAATTTTTATAAAAAAAAATGAAAAATAACTTTTATTCTCAATTTGTATAACAAAAAATTAAAAGTATTAAATACTTATTAAATAATTTTTTTGAAAAATTTGCAAATTATGTTCAGTATGTTTATGAATTTGCGGTAAAAAAATAAGCTATGTCTATTTTTCCCATCCTTCTTGGAGGCTTTTTTGTGCCTCAATTTGTTTGAACTCATTACTCTTATTTACGATCCCTGCTTTCATTATTATTTTCTTAAAATTGCAATACTTTTTCTAATTTATTTGTTCAGAGTTTCATGTACCTTTTCCTATTGTGCCGATTGCGTACAGAAATATTTGGTGAAATACTTAATTTCTGAATTTCTTCAAAATCTTTTTCTCCATCGTAATATAAATTAATATTTTCCAATGAATTATTATTTAAATCATCTGGTTGACAAAAATCTTCTTTGCTTACATTTTCAATAGAACTAAACATTTCTTGTATCAAGGTTAATGGTTCTAACTTTGCAAATTGTAAGCGGCAAGTATTGATAATAAAATTATTGCTATCAATGCAAAATGATTTAGTTTTTTTTTTTTAACTGGTCGGACATATTTCGTTGCGTTTAAATATGTTGGTTTACTAATGTTAAGTACAGTGGGTTGAATTATGATGATGCTGCTGGCCCGAACATACTCCCCCCGTTGGAAATCAGCCTTTCAACAGACTCCCTAAGGGGCAGTAGACATAGCCGAGTAACGGCCCTCCTGATGGTTCCTGATGCGGTCTTCAAGTCCGCTATGCGGCACACGCCATCCTTGCCCTGGACGACATCGACAACTCTAGCCAGTGGCCAACGCAACGTCCTTCACCAGAACAACATTATTCACGCAGAGGTTTTGCGTGGTAGTCCGCCACTTCGACCGCTCTTGCAAAAGAGTGAGGTACTCTACGCGCCAACGGCTCCAAAAGATTTGCTGCAGTTGAGTGACACGCTGCCAACCATCCAGACGATTGTAGTTGAGCTTCGTTAGGTCAGGTTCGAGGATTGTCTCATGTGGGCCACCTAGAAGCAGATGAGCCGGGGTCAAAACATCTAAGTCATCAGGATTTTCTGAAAACGAGAGCAAAGGGCGAGAATTAACAATTGCGGTGATCTGGCAGATCAGAGTACGCAGCTCGTCGAAGCCAAGCACAGAGGGCCCAACTGAGCGGTACAGGTGATGTTTTGCAGTCTTCACGGCCGCTTCCCACAATCCGCCAAAGTGCGGAGAGCGTGGTGGGATGAAACGCCAGTCGATCGAGTCAGCCAAGCAGGATTCATGGACCTCCTTCACATGCGATTCGCTCATGAAAAGGCGCTTTAATGCGCCTAGAAACGAATCGGTGGTCAGGTCCTTTACGAGCTCCATGTGTATTGCCTTGGAAGTGAAGCAAATGAACACACTGATGTAGCACTTGATCGGAGGCCTCGTGCGGATTTCTGATCGGTAGAAGAAGGGCCCACAATAATCCACTCCAGTGACTTCAAAGGGCCGAGATCCTTCCAAACGCTCCTTAGGCAGGTCTCCCATGATGTGCTGAACCATGAGCGGCTTAGTCCTGAGGCATCTCACACACTTGCTGACTTCATTTGACACTGCCTTAATTACTCCAATTGGCCAATATTCCAGCCGAATTTCGGTAAGCAGGGCGCGAGTTCCGGCATGAAGGTTCCTCTCGTGATAATATCTTATCAGAGCACAGGTTATGGGATGTCCCTTTGGCACAATAAGCGGGTGTTGAGCATCTAATCCTAGCGATGAGTTTCCAAGGCGCCCTCCAACTCTAAGTAATCCAGACTGATCGATGAACGGAGAGAGCGAGCTGATGGAACTGGATTTCGTGACTTGACCGTTGCGTTGAATATCCTTTATGTCCATCCACAAGGTTGCCAGCTGAATGTGTCGAATTAGGAGGTGAGTTCCTTGCCGGATATCGAAAACGATGAGTCCAGAGTGCCGAAGACGATGTGAAAATTTATGCATGTAGGCGATGGTGGGCTACATGCCAAAAAATGTGCTTGCAAATTTGCATCCTGAGGTGAGATCGGTATGCGGAGACGCGATCAGCAATGCTCGCTTGCGGAGCTCTAAAGTCGGTGTTTCAGGAACAGGGAACACAGGCCACTCTTCCTTGGAATTCACACGTGCTTGCACGCAATTCTCCAACCTTGAATCCATGTTAGATTCCGGCTCCGGAGAATTGTGAATTCCTAAGGGCGCCGAGCTTGCTACCCTTCGTCCACCGCCAGATACGATCCAACCGAGCCGGGTCTTCTGCAGAAGAGGCAGGCCCTCAGTAAGTTTGATTTGCCCAACGCAGAGGAGATCATAAAAAATGCTCGCACCAATGAGGAGATCTACTCGCTAAGGGTTGAAAAGGGAAGGATCGGCAAGCTGAATATTCGAGGGAATACTCCAGTCGGATGCATTGACTGCCAGACTTGGTTGGCAATCGGTGATTGTAGGGGCAATGAGAGCAGTAAACATCGTTTTGTAGCCAGATGTGCGAGAATGCATTCAAATGTTGACGGTGGATCCCTCAGTGGACACGCTGGTATCGCCTAGCCCAGAGACAAGTGCAGACGATTGAGTTCTCCAAAGCTGGATCTGCTGGGCGAACCTGGATGTGACGAGGTGAAGTTGTGAGCCTGAATCTAGTATGGCACGACAAGGAACCGATTCTCAACGACCGATTCTTAACGAGGACCACGGATGTAGCCAGAAGCACAACATCAGATTGAAGACCTTGGGCAGCAAGAGTGGTAGACGCAGGTGAAGGAGAGCTGTTAACAGAATCCTGAACTGCAGAAACAGCTTCCGATTGAAGCGCTAGATCCGGGATAGATGGTGGGGAGCTTTGCGTTATGGATTGCAGATTTTCAAAATGGAGCAAACTATGATGCCTTCCATTGCATACGCGACATTTTCCACTGTTGCATGCGCGGGTGCGATGACCTGATCTTAGGCAATTAAAGCGGAGGGAAAGCTTCTTCACTTCCTTGTGGCGCAACAACGGGGACAAGTTTGCGAATAATTTGCAGGAGTACATGACATGGCTCGCTGAATGGCAAAAGGTGCATCCAGACGGGTCGGCGGAAGACTTGGAGGCAACAAACGTTTTCCTTAAATATGGAGTAGAAAGGTTTTTTCCCACCTGAACGCTACTAGCGGGTGCCGCTCTAGCGTATTCCAAACTCTCTATTTTCCGGCAGCGCTTGTCCAAGAATTCGTAGAACTCGACTGCGGTAGGAATGGCATCCGACAATGTGTCCTCCCATATTCTTTGCGTCTTAGCATCCAGCTTCTGCAGCAGAACGTGGATCACCATGCAGTCAGAGATCTCCTCATCCTTTCCCAATGTCCGCAACGCACGCATATGCTAATTGACTGCGTCCGAAAACTCCCGTAGCCTTTTCGGCGATGGCGAATCTACCCTCTTGAGCCCCAGAATCTTCTTCATGTGTGGCTGAAAAACAAGTCGTTTGTTATTAAAACGGTTATCAAGAATATCCAGAGCCGCACGATAACTGGCAGCTCCAATGATCGAACCGAATCCAAGGCCACATCTGCGAGACACGAGCGAAGATGCTGGAACTTCTCGATGTCGCTAAGGTCCGCATCCGATCCAATGACCGATTCGAACATCGCCATAAAATCCGAGTATTCCACGTATCCACCGGAGAACTTGGGTACCTTCAGCTCAGGAAGCCGATGCTTGTGAGCCATGATGATGGTACTGTGTTCAGAATGGCCTGGCAGGGTGGTTGAATCGGCAGCGGCGCGTGAGTGGCCCATTTCGATAGCAGCAAGCAACTCAGCTTTCAGCAATATGAAGAGCGCATTGAAGTCGTCGCACATCGCACTCCCAATCTCATCTTGATTGAAAGCTTCCAGCTCATTGTGGGACTTATTGAACTCCACTTGCATTTCTGCCAACATATCGATGCGAACGTCGATTGCCGCGGCGGTTAATTTATCAACTTTATCGCCTGTGAATGATTCGCCAAGCCTTCGCATCTGATCATATACCGACTGAACTTTGCGCTTATAAGGATTCAGTCTAGTATCAACCGTCGCAATATTTTCGCCCGCTCCTGTATTCGGATCGCTGTCCATGGTATACGGTTTGCAACGCGACGTAACGGAGAATAGAATGCCGCTTAAGCGACGGTGTGCAGAGCGAGAGCGAGAATGAGAGACACGAAATCCAAGAACTGTGGCTGCAGCCGAGCATGGAATGAGAGACTCGACGATTATGCGACGGTGAACACCGAGAGCGAGAATGAGGGACACGAAAAGTCAAGAACCGTGGCTGCGGTCGAGCATAGAATGAGAGATTCGACGGTTAAAATAACGGAATCTCAGACGACCGGCACTCTCACTGACTTACACATAAAACTGTTCTTAATTGTGCACCAAATGAATTTGTTGGTATTAAACTGCACAGCCACGAATGTATTGTTCAATTTATATGTTTTTTAACGAAACGCGATTAAAAAATGGCTTTAATCACGTCGGCGTCACCAATGTTTGAGATGCCAAGCTTTTTTGGCACCCATTTATGTCCAGAAATGAAATGAGGACGATTGTTAATGGTTTTTAATATTTATTTATACAGGCGGCTAGCAGACGCCGATTGCTTGCTCTTTGCCCAGCCAGATAAATTTACACGAGATCATATGCAACCAATGCGCAGAGAGATTAGCATAGGACTATATTCCGCAACGTCGGCAGATCAATGCTATAGCCGAAGCGGCAGCTGCGGAGAGCCTTTAGCATACAGAGAGAGCGCAGCAACGCTGCCGAACGTTAGCGTTTATATATGTTGGTTTACTAATGTTAAGTACAGTGGGTTGAATTATGATGATGCTGCTGGCCTGAACAGGAACCAAGCATGCAAATTAAACATTCGCGGTGGCGATTTGTGTTTTTAAAAAATAAAATTATTTAACTTTATTTCACAAAACTTATTGAGCTTTAAAAGACTTAAAGAATTTTAGTTTTGAGGTAAGTTATTCAACCGGATAGGTATCGGCGCGATTTTGGCGACTTTAGTTTTAGGTCAACTTTTCCGTTCTGCTCCAAGATCAAGACAATGGTTCTCTGCTCGATACCATTTTCCTATGAACAAACGGACTGACTGGATTTGGCCATCCAGATCTAGAATTGTGAAACACGAAAAATGCAGAATCTGCAGAAAGCCGGGTGTTAAATTGTTTACCCGAAAGCCGGGTATTCGATTGTTTACTCTGGTGTGGGCCGAGATTTTTTTTCAATTAAGGCGGGTGTGAGAAAAGTTTATTTTCCACTTAAGGTGGGGTGTGAGAAAAAATTGTTTATAAATTATGTGGGAGGCAAAGATTGAATTCCAAAGATCGAGATTGAATCTGGGGACACCAAAGATTGTTTATAGCTCTTATAAGAGACAAATGTAATTGTGTAAGTTAACTCCCCCTGTTCTTATATGTGTCGTCCCGATACATTTTGAGGTTCTGATAGAACTCTGATTTCTTCTGATAATTCAAAATATTGTTTTCAATTATATCTTGTGTGGGTTTCATGAATGCTTCAGAGTGGATTAATATGGTTAATTTGTAACCGAAATAAAACAACGGTTTATATGAAATTATATTTATATGAAATATAGATTAGTTTAAAGCGAATGCTTTGCATTTATATTAGTTAACAAATCAATTTTGCTTACAGCGAATAAAATGGCGAGTGTTCTTTTTGATGTTTGACATTTTTACTGGTGATCGGTGGTTGCGTACAAAGTCGCGCCTTCAGACCGCGGCCACAGATATCTTCCTAGATCAAAGCTTTCCTTCCAAATTTCTTCATGGCTATATTCTTAAACTTTGATGCAGCACATCCACGCTTATAAGCAAAGTAAAATTTGCGACCGGAAAGCTGCTTAAAATTAATTATTAGGCACCCTTGAAATTGGGTTAGAACTTGGTTATAGAGAAAACGAGCACGTGTTTTTGCGATTAAGTTTTTTTTATCCAACCTATTTGGACATTTTCCGCAGACGTAGGCCTTTATACCTTCGGAAAGTCGTACTCGTCAAATAGTGGATGCGCTTGGTTTCAGTCTTTTTGCTCTATCACCATCACTAAACTCAGGATTTGCTCGCAATGACTTTATTACCTTTGGTCTTGGCTCACGGCTTTTACAACCACGTTTCGTTGCTTGGTGCTTCGTTCTTTTTATAGTGTAAGTCTCCTTAAAATTTTTTTTAACATCATCCACGGTTGACTTGGCGATATTCAAAGCTTTTGCAATCTTTGAAAGTGACCAAGTGTTATTTTCTAAGAAAGTGTGCAGAATTTTTTCACGTTGCGCCTTTTCCATTGTTTACCATTCCGCCAGAGTTGCAATAATCCTATCGAAAATTTCCAAAAAGTACTGCATAATAGTCGATAACAATCGTGCATACACAAAGTTTCAATAAAATTAAAATATTTTTCAAAAACCAGCTTTCTTTGCGTCCGGATTTGAAATGACGAGGCCCTTACCATATCAATGTTGCGATAAGTATTCCCAAATTGTATTGTTCTTATTTATTTAGGTTTTGTTATTTATTGTATAATTGTATCGTTGAATATGAGAAGATAAATACCTAACAACTTAGTGTTGTTTACGTTATTGGTGCCTGAAACTAGTGCCATATTAATTTTGCACGAAATCTATTTCTTTGTTTTTTTTTTTATTTTCGAGCAGTTGGCTTTAAGTCCATTTAGTAAATTCGTAAAAAAATTATTTTCTCAACTTATTTTCGCATAATAGTTAAATGTTTCTGTTTTGAAATTATTCATTAGATAATAACGTCCCCAACATTCGCAAATATTTTTGCTTATAACTAATTTTCCATCATGTTGTGAGATGGCTCTTGCATGGTATAGTTTACAAATATTATTAATTTAAGGGTATTTTATATAAATAATTATTAAGTCTGCGTTTTGAATTATTTTAAAAGTTGCAATGTCAAGTAAATCTGATAACTAAACAGGCTCTTTTTCGTGCTTGTAAATGTCAGCTATTTCATTTTTATTTAAATTTTTTTTATTAAGAATGTTTATTTTTGAAAAGGGTTTGGTCAAAGACAATATAAATATAAATATATATTATTTATATTGTCTTTGGTTTGGTATCAATCAATTTAAGTAGATCAAATATAATTAATTCTAAACGATGTTTTCTTAATATTGTCTCTTCACGGAGCTTAACATTTTTTAATGAGTTTGATAGCAATTCAATTTGCCTATAAAATTTTGAATTCATTATAAACTGTTTGTTATTATTTTCAATCAATTAGTTTGCTTTATTCTGCATTTTTATAAAATCCTCATGATCAGCGGTACCTGCTACCCATTTCCAAATGGTACCCAACTCATTAATTCTCCTTCTGTTTCTCTTTTGGGATAATTATCAAATTTAATAAGTTAATATCCATTTTAATTTCCCATTCATCGTCCGAATTTGTGGATTTATTAACATATTTGTATTATGTATTTATTCTCCTTATAAAAACTTAAGATAGTAATGTGATAAAGGTCAGCGTACGATTCATAAGTGTAAACGTTCTTGTCGTCTCTAAGTAACACGTAATCAATGTGCGTATAGTCAAAGACTTCGGAAGTCGTATACAAAACGATAGCCAGTATTATTATATTTACATACATATTATGCAAAAATAAAAAAAATATTCTTAATGTTTTATTTTGTCTTTATGTATTATTCGGTTTCTGCTATTGATCATGATTTTGTTGTTATGATTTTCTTTAACTACCTGTTTTTTGTAACCGGGCTGTAATTTGTTTCTTTCACCGAATTTTTTCCTAAACTACTTCACCTACATATAGTAGTCTTTTCTTCTTCTATAATTATTGTATACCTCAAGCATTTTATTTTAAGCTGCTTTACGTAATAATGGAACATTTTCGTATTGGATTTTATTAAATAAAATGTCATAACGCATTTGATTTATTGTTGAATGTATTGTGAGGTTACAATTTTGCGCTGCCCTCAATATTATTTCTGTATAGCTAGTTAAGTTAAGTTCCTCTTTAATACATCGTGCTACTTCTGTTAATGTGGAATGCACTCTTTCTACCTGACCATTGGAAGTGCTATGCCTGTGATCAGCATAATAAATAATACATTTCTTTTACCACCAAGTATAGGAATCAATACAGGTTATAAATGTCAGATTTTGGGCATAGAATATGTCCATATGTAATTGCTCACCTTCTCTTGTCGGAATGGGAGCTTCGCCTATTGGAATTTTTACAGGATGTCTATTATATTTATTCTTGTTACATATCTCACAACCTCTGATATATTCTTTAAATTTTTTGTATAAGTTTGGCCAATAATATAATTTAGTTATCTGTTTGTAGTTTTCATCTAAACCTCTGTGTGCTCTGCAATGTGATTCTTCTATAATAAAGGCTTTATCTTCTGGATTCTCAATATCTTGGAGGAATTTCTTCGTGAAGAGAAATTTTTATATGAAATTATCCTTTAGCACTTTTTGAATAATATATATCTTCTAATGTGCAATGTATTCCAGTGGTTAAGTTTGGCTGCATATTTTCTTTCAAAATTTGCAGTAAATCCTCAACTGTGCCAGGTATTTTCTTTAATTCTTACTAGCTCAAGAACTGTGATTCTAGCCTTTGCTATGAGTAACTGTTGCTTAAACTGGTATAAGGGTAAAGGGCTACCTGGTTTCTTAAATGATATTTTCAAAACTGCTTTCTGCTGAATGTTGGGTATTTAACTCTGATTCTAATTCCATTTGTTCATCATCACTGTCTGTTATATGATTTATTTGAATTCGAGATAAAGCGTCTGCTACTATATTGGTTGAGCCTGGTTTATATATGATCTTTGGTGCAAAACTTTCAATAAAGTAGTACCACCGTTTCATTTCTATATTTGGATTGTTCTGTGACATTGAAAAGGACAATGGTTGGTGATCTGTATGAATTTCTATTCCACTAACTCCGTATAAATAATTTCTTAAATTCTTCAGTGCCCACACTATTGCTAATAGTTCTTTTTTGTTGGTGGCGTAAAGTTGCTCAGTTTTATTTAGGGTTTTGGAAATAAATGTTATGGGATTCCCTTCTTGTGATAATACTGCACCTGTTGCTATGTTCGATGCATCTGTGGTTAGAGTGCATTTTTTATTGTAATCCGGTTATACTAATTCTATATGTGCCCATTCGTCCAGATGAGCGCCTAGATCTCAGAGTCTATAAAGGCTAGAGCAACCAAACTCTCTATCCATGCTCCTGTGATATCACTTCAGTACAAGTGTATTTCAAAATTTTGCCACGCTCTTTCCGCCCTCACAATGGACGAAAATCCACAATTTTTAAGATACGAGAAAACCAAAAACGCAGAATCATGGAAAATAACCGTATATACCAGATTGCCAAATCTGGATCAGGTCATTATTATAGCCAGAAAGAACAAATGAAATTTCAGTAGCCCCGAAACGCCTTCCAAGCGCGTAGTAAAGACGTGTCGTAGTAAAGACGTATGTATGTAGATATGGAAATGCAGAGAAGACAGATGAAAAAAACCAATGCAAACAAAAATGGAAAGGGTTCGACTTAATTTTTTTTTTTTTTTTGCTAAAATTCAATTTGTTCTCTTGCGAACATGTAATAAATTACATATGTATGTATATCGTTAGCTCACATACATATATACTGACTGAGTACCGGGTATAAAGTAGAGCCGCGGCCGCATGTTATTTGCATGTAGTTGCTGTCATTAGGAGGGATGTGCGGCACTTGTTCCCATGATCATTCCTTCTAATGACACCAACTACATGCAAATAGCATGTGTTAATAGATTTGGGTTTGACGTGCCCATGTATATGATTTTATGGTCGAACTCTATGTGTCCTTTTTTCTCAAGTGGCCTCCTTCAAGTGGACTGTATTGTTTATTGGTTGGCCTGTGTCGGGTCCTGTTCATGTTTTATGAACATTTTGCCCGCGGTTTGCTCAAGATGTGATAACTGCGAGTTTGTTCGTCTCCTTCAAGTGGACTGTATATTTTTATTTTTTGTGACGCTACCTGCTGTCGGGTCCTGTTCATGTGCATGAACATCTTGCCCGCGGTTCGCCAGGGGTGTGCAATTACTGCGGCGTGACCTGGTGTCCGGTTCTGTTCATATTTTGGACATCTGACGGCGATCTTCCATGGCTATGGGAACTGTCTTTTACTTTGACTTTCTTCCGTATATACAGCATCAGTGAAAAGAATCCGTGTTACTCCTGTTTGGGATGAAAGTTCAGTCCTTTCAGATACTCAGATTGTTTCCAAAAGTTCCTTTTAAACTTTTGAACCAGTTTCCACTTTTTAAGACATTTTTTGGCTACAATGTGGATTTACTAATTTCAAAATCCCCTGGTGTCAAAACATCTTCGCTATTTATTTTGCTTGATATACAAAGTGGACGAGAGTTTTTTAATGTTTCAATTTGATTACTGCTTTCTGAGTATTCCTTGATTTTAACGAGGGGATAAACTTTATGTATTGGTCGCTTGATCGTAGTTTCTTCCACTTCTAACGATACAACTCGTACTCGACCGTCTTTGGCTGGGTGGTTAGTTTCTTTTCTATCCAGTAGGTTCTCTTTTTTATTTTTCTCCGTTGAATTCTTTATTTGCGTCCGTTTCTTTTTCTTCGACGATTTTCTCTTTCTGTTTGGCGTCTTTCTTCTGCTCCTTTTCCTGCTCAGTCGCAATATCGCTGCTTGGACTCCATAGTTTCTCCTCCTTGAGCATGCGGATCCTCGTTGGGTACTATGTAGTCCGCATCAGCATCTTCGATCTCCGGCGTTATCCCTGGGTGGAGCCGGAACACCTGCAGCAGGTCGACTGTCTCCTTGATTCCTAGCGGATGGCTGCATTCCGTATAAATGGAGTGTTGTGGTGGGTCGACCCCATGGGCTATATATGGGCGTCGGTATGCTGCTGCCCTCGGTTGATTCCCCTGAGGCACGAACACCAGGCTTATGACTGACCTTTGGTAGGACTCTGGCTCGTCGAAACGCGGTACTGTGCCTTCTTTTTGATTGCTGGCCTCCGAGATGTCTGAGTAGTGCGGTCCGGCCTCCCGCGGATCTTCCTCTACTTCCTCGTTCGAATGTGCTTCGGCTCGGCGGGGCATCATCAGGTCCCATTCAGCACAAAAACCGGCCTCAATATGAGCTGGACGGTTGGTGGTGCTCAAATCACTGTCGGGCTCGTAGGCTAGTAGTTGGCCCCCGCATCCCTCGCCCAAGAGTGCAGACGCCAGGGTCCCGTGACTGCGCAGTATTGTATCGCGGACCTCCGCGTCTGTGGTGAAGTTGTCGTCGTCTACTGCGGGTCCATAACTCCCGAATTGGCGTCGATTTATGGCGCCTACGTTATGGTTTGATTTTGATGCTGCTTCTATTCTCCAGATCAAGGATGAATCCGGCTCGAAGGACCAAATGTTGATGTTGATGAGCTGAGTTGTAAATTTGAACTGTTTTATTTCCAAAACTTATGCACTTAAAAGGCTTAAAGGGCTACGGGAGTTTTCGGATTCAGTCAATTTGCATATGCGTGCGTTGCGGACATTGGGAAAAGATGAGGAGATCTCTGACTGCATGGTGGTCCACGTTCTGTTGCAAAAGCTGGTTTCTAAGACGCAAAGGAAATGGGAGGGAACATTGTCGGACGCCATTCCTACCGCAGTCGAGTTCTACGAATTCTTGGATAAGCGCTGCCGGAAAATGAAGAGTTTGGAATACGCTACAGCGACACCCGCTTGTAGCGCTCAGGTGTGAAAAAACCTTTCTACTCCTCATTTAAGAAAAACTTTTGTTGCCTCCAAGTCTCCCGCCGAACCGTCTGGATGCACCTTTTGCCATTCAGCGGGCCATGGCATATACTCCTGCAAATTATTCGCAAACTTGTCCCCGTTGTTGCGCCACAAGGAAGTGAAGAAGCTTTCCCTCTGCTTTAATTGCCTAAGGTCAGGTCATCGCACCCGCGCATGTAACAGTGGAAAATGTCGCGTATGCAATGGAAGGCATCATAGTTTGCTCCATTTTGAAAATCTGCAATCCATAACGCAAAGCTCCCCACCATCTATCCCGTATCTAGCGCTTCAATCGGAAGCTATTTCTGCAGTTCAGGATTCTGTTAGCAGCTCCCCTTCAACAGCGTCTACGTCTCTTGCTGCCCAAGGTCTTCACTCTGATGTTGTGCTTCTGGCATCTCCTCTGCGTAGGGCAAATCAAACTTACTGAGGGCCTGCCTCTTCTGCAGACGACCCGGCTCGGTTGGATCGTATCTGGCGGTGGACAAAGGGTAGCAAGCTCGGCGCTCTTAGGAATTCACAACTCTCCGGAGCCGGAATCTAACATGGATTCAAGGTTGGATAAAACACTTCGAATGTTTTGGGAAGTCGAGAATTGTGTGGTAGCTAGTGTGAATACCAAGGAAGATTTAGATTGCGAAGCGCACTTTGTAAGCAACTTTTCACGGTTGCCATCGGGGGAGTATACAGTTCGTCTCCCGTTAAAACATAATGCTGATCCCTTAGGGGAATCGTTTACTCAGGCGTATCGACGATTCATCAATTTGGAGCGCAAATTGGATCGCAACTCAACGCTCAGGGATCGGTACTCCGCCTTTATTAGGGAATACATTGATTTGAAGCATATGTCCCCAGTCAAACCTGATTACCGTGGCCTCTGCAAATATTTCTTGCCTCATCACTGTGTCCTAAAGGAGGACAGTACAACGACAAAACTTCGTGTCGTGTTTGATGGCTCTGCTGTTACATCAACTGGATGTTCTCTGAATGATGTGATGATGTAAGGCCCTGTCATTCAGCCTGCATTGTTTAACATTTTAATTCGCTTTCGCACATATCCAGTTGCTCTCACTGGGGATATTTGTAAGATGTATCGCTGCGTACAAGTGTCTCCACCTGACAACTACTATCAGTGCATCCGATGGCGAGACTCTGTCCAGTCCGAGATTCAAGTCTACACACTAGACACCGTCACATACGGTACTAGGGCTGCATCATTTTTAGCAGTTCGCGCAATGCACCAGCTGGCCATCGACGAGGGTGAGTCCTACCCTCTTGGCTCAGCTGCTCTGCAACAGGAGTTCTACGTAGATGATCTTATTTCTGGCGGTAACTCAGTTGCCGAGATCATGGAGAAGATGCACCAAACTTCCGCTATATTGTCTCGCGGAAACTTCAAACTTAGGAAATGGTGTTCTGGTCACCAGGAAGTACTTGCGGGAACCCCTGAAGATGACATAGAGAAATTCCTAAGGGGAATTCAGATCAGCTTCAGATCAGCTGCTTTCCGCCATATCTACGCTGGACACAAATTTAAAGCCATCCAAGCGATCGGTTTTGTCCACGATTGCTCGCTTCTACGACCCCTGGGATTGATAAATCCTGTCATTGTCATGTGCAAGGTCTTCCTTCAGCAGCTTTGGAGAGAACATTTGGATTGGGATGAAAGCCTACCCTCAACTTTTCGTGGCAAATCGAGTGTCATCAATTCAGGAGTTGACGGCAACCATGGAATAGCGCTATGTTCCTACCGCTTTAAGTCCTGCGACATCCTCTCTAGAGACTCACTTCCCAACCACATTATCCAGCCAGAGCTGTGGTTTCACGGTCCATCGTTTTTGGTAGGCTCCAAGGAAGAGTGGCCTGTGTTCCCTGTTCCTGAAACACCGACTATAGAGCTCTGCAAGCGAGCATTGTTGATCGTGTCTCCACATACCGATCTCACCTCAGGATGCAAATTAGCAAATAGCTGGAATATTGGCCATTTGGAGGAATTAAGGCAGTGTCAAAGGAAGTCAGCAAGTGTGTGAGATGCTTTAGGACTAAGCCGCGCATGGTTCAGCACATCATGGGAGACCTGCCTAAGGAGCGTTTGGAAGGATCTCGGCCCTTTGAAGTCACTGAAGTGGATTATTGTGGGCCCTTCTTCTATCGATCAGAAAACCGCACGAGGCCTCCGATCAAGTGATACATCAGTGTATTCATTTGCTTCACTTCCAAGGAAATACACATGGCGCTCGTAAAGGACATGACCACCGCTTCGTTTCTAGGCGCATTAAAGCGCCTTTTCATGAGCGAATCGCATGTGAAGGAGGTCCATGAAT
This sequence comes from Drosophila helvetica, assembly GCA_963969585.1. Lineage (NCBI taxonomy): Eukaryota > Metazoa > Arthropoda > Insecta > Diptera > Drosophilidae > Drosophila > Drosophila helvetica. The sequence continues at coordinate 37,133,064 of OZ018402.1, read as the reverse complement.
CCTGCTTGGCTGACTCGATCGACTGGCGTTTCATCCCACCACGCTCTCCGCACTTTGGCGGATTGTGGGAAGCGGCCGTGAAGACTGCAAAACATCACCTGTACCGCTCAGTTGGGCCCTTTGTGCCTGGCTTCGACGAGCTGCGTACTCTGATCTGCCAGATCACGGCAATTGTTAGTTCTCGCCCTTTGCTCTCGTTTTCAGAAAATCCTGATGACTTAGATGTTTTGACCCCTGCTCGTCTGCTTCTAGGTGGCTCACATGAGACAATCCTTGAGCCTGACCTAACGAAGCTAAACTACAATCGTCTGGATGGTTGGCAGCGTGTCACTCAACTGCAGCAAATCTTTTGGAGCCGTTGGCGCGTAGAGTACCTCACTCTTTTGCAAGAGCGGTCGAAATGGCGGACTACCACGCAAAACCTCTGCGTGAATAATGTTGTTCTGGTGAAGGACGAAAATCTTCCTCCTATGCGTTGCCCACTGGCTAGAGTTGTCGATGTCGTCCAGGGCAAGGATGGAGTATGCCGCGTAGCGGACTTGAAGACCGCATCAAGAACCATCAGGAGGGCCGTTACTTGGCTATGTCTACTGCCCCTTAGGGAGCCTGTTGAAAGGCTGGCTTCCAACGGGGGGAGTATGTTCGGGCCAGCAGCATCATCGTAATTTAAACCCACTGTACTTAACATTAATACAACAACATATGTAAACGCTAACGTTCGGCAGCGCTGCTGCGCACTCTCTGTATGCTAGGGGCTCTCCGCAGCCGCCGCTTCGGCTCTAGCATTGATCTGCCGACGTTGCGAAATTTAGTGCTATGCTAATCTTTCTGCGCATTGGTTGCATATTTCATCTCGTGACATTTATCTGATTGGGCAAAGGGCAAGCAATCGGCTTATGTATAAGGACATCATATCGATACATCGTTGCTGACGGTCGTGTTTTACTTCGCTCCTACTAAACATTTTTAAATCCATAGCTTAAAGGAAAGTAATTGTGTCTTTTAGTTACTCCCTGTGTACATAACCGTGTGTGTAATTAGTCGATATCAGTGCTTACGCCTTTTGCCGTCTATTGTGTATTTTATTACCAATTTTCAATTCATTTGGTGCATTCCTCTTTCTCTGTACATTCTCATTAGCAGCTGTTTTGTTGTTGCTAATAGCTTGTGTGGTGCACTCGCTCTCTCTGAGCCGCTCTCTATTTTCATCTTACCCTCTCTACTGTCCTCACTCCAACACACACGCACCGCGCTATCAGCCGCTCCGCGCTTACTCTCTGTGCTTCTTTCGTCTCTCTGTGTCTCTCTCTTCACCTGTTGTTATTGTGACTGTTGTGTTTGTGCTTGCGCGCGGAATTGTGTAACATAAGCTTAAGACACTGCATCAGCCTCACACCGACTTGTATTTTACCTTTCTTTTTTTCTATCCACATATATTTTTCTCATCATTTTTACAATGAGCTCCTGCTGTGCTAAACGCTGCGACGCTGGCGACCTTCATCTACTGCTGGTTGTGTAATAATACGGCACACGCTACTTATAACGAGATAAACTCATAACGAATTCGCCGGTCTCCACTCGGAACTCCAGCGACTACAGGATAAGTTTCTCTCCACAGAGACTCATTTTAAAAACCTAAAAATGATAAATGAGTCTCCTAAGAGAAGAAATGTTTCTCGTACTTCGCCGTGTGCTAAAACCTTTAATTCGCTTGCAGTCAACGATATGCCCGCTCCTCCAATAACCTCGCCAGACATGATCGACTCTGGCGCTAAGGAAATTGATGGCAAGAATACCGGCGATAACGATCCTGCTTCGATGAGGATGGCTGCATTCGGCCCCTCTCCTGCAGCCTCTCCGGTGCCAACTGTCCAATTGGAAATTAATGACGATCATGTCGCTGGCGCTCCATCAATTGATGCCGACGACACCGTTGTCAGAATGGAAGTAGAAGCACCTTCCACTTCTGCTTCCATCGCCATCTCCTCGGACTGTTCTACTCTATCTGAACCCGCCCCTCGGGTTGTACCCACTTCCGCCTTACCTATTAAATATGTGACCCCTCCACCTATTCGTCTCGCTCGTGCTCCTCTAAAATCTGTTTTTGTGTCCCGACTCTGGACTCGACTACGGATGTGCTCGTTAGAGACTACATTTTTTCTAAACTCAATATTGATGAATCCTCTGGCCTAGTAGTTACCAAATTTAACTTTAAAGAAAAACGTGGTATCTCATAATTTAAAATTCTAGTGCCGGATGAACACGTAAATAGAATACTCTATCCCTCTTTCTGGCCGAATCATACGATTTGCCATCTGTTTACTAAGCGTACCCCTGAATCTAGAGTTAGTATAATTTCTAATCCACTTCCGCTTTAAAGAACTGAATTCTCCCCCTCCACTAAAGATCTCATATCAGAATGTATGTGGCCTGTGCAGTAAGCTCAGCAAACTATATTCTGATAGTGCAACTTTTGATTTTGATATTATCGCCTGTTTGAGATGACAAGCTTTTTTGGCATCTATATATGTCCAGAAACAAAATGTGGACGATTGTTTAAAGTTTATAATATTTATTTATACCGGCGGCTAGCTGACGTCGACTTCGCGCTCTTAGTCCAGCCAGATAAATGTACACGAGATCAATATGCAACCAATGCGTAGAGAGATTAGCATAGCACTAAATTTCGCACCGTCGGCAGATCAATGCTAGAACCGAAGCGGCGGCTGCGGAGAGCCCTTAGCATACAGAGAGAGCGCAGCAGCGCTGCCGAACGTTAGCGTTTACATATGTTGTTTTATTAATTTTAAGTACAGTGGGTTTGAATTATGATGATGCTGTTGGCCCGAACATCGCCTTTACTGAAACCTGGTTCAATTCCTCAATTAGCGTTTATCCGTTGGCGAATAAATAAATAAATAAAATAATTCGTGGTAGAAAAAACCAGGGGGAACGTTGTGAGCCTCGGCAAAGAAACGAATGCTAGACCGGATTTTCGCACTTGGTGTTTTTGGATTAATTGGCAATGTGAATTTTCACATACTGCTAACATTTAAGCTTCTCTGATATGGAGTCTGAATAACGCATTCGTCTTTCTGAAGTCTATTATGTTTTCTTGGGTTATAAGCCTGTTCAATTTGTTCCATGCTTTATTTTTATCCCTTTTCAGTTTTTTTAGTTACGAGAAAAATATGTGAGTATTAGTGATTTAAGGCCGGCGAAAATCCTCTAGCTGAACCCTCCACGAAGGTGCTGGCTTGGCAATGGGCACTGCATTATCCCGGACGAGGGTAATGCATTGCCGCTTGCTCCGTCCGAGGCAATGAAGTGTCTAGCTAAGGTGTCTCCTCGATCTCGAGTCGGGAGCGCAGGATCAGGGCCATGGCTAGAGGTGCCTGGCGAACTTTGTTACCTTAGTTAGAATAATTTGGAATTTAGAATTTTGTTTGGATTTGGACCAGGCCTCTATGATTCTGATTCTGACACTATCAGAGTGTTGAATCTGGATCAGATCGGATCATAAATATAGCCACAATGAAGAAAACCATTTCGAAATGCATCGTTCCCTCTCGCTCTCTCTCACACACCGGGGTGGGCGCTATGCCTGATCGAATTTTTTGACGCTTAGATCTCAGGGACTATACGAGCTAGATCAACCAAACTTTCTCTCCAAGCTCCTGTGATACCAATCGAGACGAGTTTGTTTCAAAATTTAGCCACGCCCCCTTCCGCCCCCACAAAGGACGAAAACCACAATTTTTAAGATACGGGAAAACCAAAACATTTAATAAATTACAACAAGCTCACATACATATATACTGACTGAATACCGGGTATATCACAACGTTCACCCTCGTTTTTTTTATCTAAATATGCACATATAAAACAAATTGGACAGTTGCACAATAAATCACTAATATTAAATATCTTTACTTATACCGTTTTTTAAATACCTTCATTAACTTTATCTATACTTATACTTTTATGTAATTCAAACAGAACAAACACAATTCTCGCGCCTTTTCAATTCCTGTGGCAACGATCAATCAGCTAACTTTTAGCGCGCTTCAAGCATTACGGGTACTCTCCATAAATCTATACAAATTATTTTTGAATACTTTGCAGTCTTTAGATTTATAGAATCGAAACATTTTTAAGATACTGAACAAAAAAAAATTGGAATTTATGCTACAATATCGGACTTTTTTCCCATAGTGCATTGGATAGGGATATAACTTGTACTTAGATATGCCGAGTATATTGTGGAAAGCCTTGAGGTGATCACCTCTTTGGTCACTTGCAACATGGCTGGGAATATTCCATCCAGTCGAGTGTTCTTTTATGCCCGTAAAGAAATCTATGGTCCAATCGATTTTCTTGGAGGCTATTAGATCTATTGGGGGGTTTTTGTTCCTCGGTTGCTACGTCCAGATGCGTTTCGGCATCAGTGACCTTGGTGGATCCTGGTGAGCTACCATTGGTGCTGTCTTCGCTGGCCTCTGACCACTCTCCGTTATTTAGTTTGAGCTGGCTCTGTATGATGGGTTGGTTTAAAAGCAACTTTCTGAGCATTGCCGTTTCAGGCACTTTCTCGATGTTGGAGCAGAATTTGCTCCACGAGCTACGTTGTGCCTTACGTATTTAATTCCTGTAGTTCCTGAGCAGAGTCTTGCATTCCTCGTTAATGATCTCTTCGTTCTCTTGTTTGGCGAACTTGAAGAATTCCCTGAGGTTATTTCTTTGAAGAGAGAGGTCCCGGTTCTACCAGGGTGGATTAGTCCTCTTTTTAGTACTCGAGGGTGGGCATGATGCGTGGTAGGCATCAAGTAGTTCTTTGCATAGGGTCTCCAAGGACTTTTTTATGTCCACCGCGGATTTCACTGAGCCCGGATTCGCGAGCTTCGGAGTAACCGTCTTTTTAAACATTTTCCAGTTTGTGTGCCTGCGATTTCTATAGACTGTTACCTTCAAAGTGTATTCTAATTCGAACTTGAACTGAATAAACCTGTTATCTGAGAAGGATGGTCTTTCGACGACTCTCCAGCCGGATACTTAGGTACCTTTTCCCGTTACGAGCGTTAAATCTACCAAGAATATAAATTTGAAATTTGTTTGAAACATACAAATTGGCAATTGACTGTACGTAGACACTTTATGAGAATGGTTTACAAAAAATAAGTCAAGTAAAGTATGACAATAACTCGAGAAATGCGTTTGTGCAGATAAATTGACTAGCTATAATCGCGAAAATTCTATGTCGTCAGAAAACACTAGTCAACTTGAAAGGAAAAGTCGAAAAAAAATATTTCTTGGCCTGAATCGTTTAAGGTATCGTTTGTAAGAATCGATGGATAAACGGCTAATGCGGAGCCGTTTTTCCAAAACGAATAAAACCGAATAAAACGAAAATAAAAGCCCAACTGACAAAATGGGATCACAAGAAAACAAAAGGACTGGTTATTTTGGTTTTGCCGAGTAAAAGGTATGGATATATTTGGGATATATACCCTACCTGATCATGTCTATTTGGGCTGTAAATGGTGTGGACAGTTACTTTTATTCCTTATACCTATACCTTGGTGTGGATAAATATACATAAATACCTGTTATAGAATACGATGGTGTGTGTTTAAAAAATAGTACTTGTTTCAATGAAATCAATTAGAATGGATAACTCAAGGCGTAATTTTCATGTTTACAAAGAAGACTCATATTGCTACATATGCGGAAAGTATATGACCAGCAAGGAACAAAAATTCGTTTTTTACCGAAAAGTTGCAAGAGTATGAAGAGAATTTTAAAATCAAGCCGAAAAGTTTAGTCGAAGAGTGGGCACCAAGCTGTATATGCAAAATGTGTAAATTGAATTTAACAACATTTAATAAAGACGAAAAGTAAGTAACCCTAATGCACAAGCTATTAAGTTTAAAAAAAATACTTTTTTATTTGCAAATTTTTTTTTAGAAAACAATTTTTTTTTGGATATCCAATGCTGTGGAGAAAAACAGAGATTCACAACTCCGAATGTTTCTTTTGTTCATTCAGAAAAAAATTCATTTGGGAGAAGCATGCAGTGGGATTACCCGAAACCATTTGGTCAAGTCTTTACCCTTCCTGCTCACCCTTCAGGGGAAAGACCGCCACTAAAACGCAAAAAAAGAAGAAATATTTTCTTCTTCTTCCTATAAAACAACGGATTCAAGAAATTACCATTCAGGAGAATATAATTATTGCAAACCTCTTTCACAGGATCGTAATGAGGATCTTTTTTTGAAAGGATGCCCTTTTATTGAAGGATAATGTCAACAAAACTCATTTCCGGACACGTCATTTGGTTCACGCACAATTTTATTCGACGAAGGATGGCATGTGCGTTTGCCACAACATTTTCGGACTCTTCAAGCAACCGGGGGAAGCTTACGACCCAAAATATTGGAGGTTTTTTGTTGACAGCAGTAAGGAAAGTTTAAAGGCTGTTTTGCGACACAATGGAACTCAAAAGCCGTCTCTTCCCACCGCCCATGCTGTTAATATGAAAGAATCCTATCAAACAATGACTAAATTGTTTGAAAATAATTAATATAAAGAACACCAGTGGAGATCGCATATGACTTAAAAGTCGTAGCCATGTTAACTGGATTGCAAAGTGGTTATTTAAAATACTGCTGGTTCCTGTGCCTATGGGATAGCTGAGATAGAAAAGAGCATTACTGAAGAAAGAGCTGGGAAAAACGGAACGAAAATACTTTGTCAAACTTTTTTCCGCCAAACCTAGGGGACGTTAGTGATGAACACGGAGAGAGATTTCACCAACAATTAAAAGCTATGGAACGACGCACTATGGTCCCAACGACCGGTTTTGTTGGCCAAAACCCATTTTTTCAAAGTTAACGAAATAACGTTATTTTGGTCACTCTGCATTGGAAAAAGAGTGACCATCAAAGTTGCGTACCAGATAGATGGCGCCACATTCGCGAAATCTGTTGTGCAACACAGATTTTGTTATCGATGATCTCGTGCAGGGAAAAAGTGCAAATTTAATAGCAATTTAAAATCATTGATAAATTGATCAAATTTTTGTAATGAATTTTAATCAGACAGGTTTGAAATACGTGTTTTGTAATGTGAACTGTATCTAGTAGTTGTGATGTCTTCGTAATTGTACGTTAAAGTTAGTGGTTAAAAATTAACCAAGTTGTTCTAAAAACTAATTTTTAAATAGGCTTACAAAGTGAGTCCCACCTAGTCCCACCTTAAAACCTATTGTGTGTCGTAGATTAATAGATCCTTTTTAAAATGTATATAGTAAAAAATTCCACATTTTGCCACAATTCTTGAAACTTGACTTAATAGATCATAACCTCAAATTCAATCATTTGAATTTGAAAACTTAATAGCTTCCAGACGGTAAGCAGCAACTGCAAAGTTTTTGGGTCCGATTGATAGCTGCATTTATCAGCTTTTCAGAATTGCTCATTTTAATACAACCAGACATGTGATGCTTGGGTAATGTGAAAAAAAGAAGCACTACCACTGAAAAAACATGCAAAATAATGCCAGACTTTAAAAAATTCTATAAAAAAAATACGCTCTGAAAAAAAAACCATAATTCATCAAAAAATTTTAAATTTCAAAATCTATTAGAAAAAGTAGGTTTGGGCCATAGCGGAAAAAATATTTAATTTGTTTTGCCTTAATTAAAAAAAGGCGGTGCCACACCCATTTTTTTTTTGTAAATCCACTTCGCATTGATTATATCTATCCCATACAAAAAACGGAATAAAAAAATCTTGTTTCGTTCGCGAGTTATTAATTTTGGCCAACAAAACAGGTCATTGGGACCATAGTGCGACGGTGTCAAGGTGTTTCTAATGAGAATATGTTGGGCGACTATGTGTAGACTCTCATAAGAGAATCTGACTCTAATGACAAAGGAAGACAGCCAAGTAACTTTAACCACTTTAAAAATAGTAAAAAGCAGTAGCAAAACAAATTCATCACTAATCTTGAAAATATGGTAGTAACATAGCACTTTGTTATATTATTATATCAATATCGATATATAGTTGCTGACGGTCGTGTTTTACTTCGCTCCTACCAAACACTTTTTAAATCTATTTCTTAAAGGAAAGTAATTGTATTGTAAGGAAGTTCCTGTCTCAGGCCGGGGTACAGCCTCTCAGTCTGTCCAGGGCCCGGCTTGGTGTACGTGGAGTGGGGCACGTGGTGTCGACTGTACCATCAACGGGGAAGACTAGGTTAAGGAGGAAACCCAAGGGGGAAGGGGGAGCGTCAGGTTCGCAAATTCGTGGCGTCCGCGTACAAACTTGCTCGCTGGCGTCCCCAAGGATAGGGAAGGGGGTGTTCTACAGGAGGAGTTTTCTACTGGGAGGGGGAGAGCTCAGTTCGTGGAAGCCGTGGCAATGCAAATAGAATATTTTTAATGGTACAACGACAGAAGGGAAGGGGTGAAAACAATCGGGCGGCGGATATTGACGGTGGTTCATGTGAAATGGTCATAGGTATGTGAATAATTGTAGTTTGTTTTATTTCATTTATTTATTGTCTGCCTGCTTCTCTATCTATGCATGTATGTGTGAAAATCTATTTCCCTACGTCGCATCTATCTCACTCTCACTCGCTTACGCAAGGCCAGCTTACCCCTCTTTCTCCGCAGAACTCTGGCCCATCATTTTTTTCTGCGGCTGCTGCTCCTCGCTGATCCAGAAAATGGCGGACCTCGTGCTGGTCGTTTGGCTTTCCAGGCGCGATCGATCCGGATTTTTATTTTTCCCGCACTCACGACTGCCCTTGGTGGAGGCTCGATTTTCACTCCTGATCTCCATAATTTTGGCAGCCGGCTCAGCCGGCAGTTCGAGCCTCTGCTCCCAGCTTCAGCTGCGACCCGGCGCTTTTGTCGCGTGCCTCTTGCTCTCGCTCTTTTTGGGTCGTGCGTGGGTGCTTTTGGCGCAGCTTTCGCTCTCCCTCTGGGTCGTGCTTGGGTGCTTTGGCCCACTCTCGCTCTCCCTGGGTCGTGCGTGGGCGCTATTGGCGCAGCTTTCACTCTCTCTCTCTTGGTCGTGCGTGGCTTGCTTCGGCATGTGAGGGTGGGTTTGCGTTTGTATTTACTCCGTGTCTCTGCTGCTGGTCTCTGCCGTTGATCCGCGTCCTCCTCTTTGGACTTGTTGGCCCTGGAGATCGGCTTTGGTCGGGCTTGGCTTGGGCCAGTTGATGGCAGAGGTCCCGCAACCGGTTGATCTCCCCGCGGAGCAACTGGTTCTCGACGCGTAGGAGTTGGACCTCGGTTGGGGATTCCGGGCGCCTGTCCTGTCGGGGGATGCCCATGGCTATCGTCTGGTCTCCGGCGGCGTAGAGGCGTTGTCTGGCTTCGCGGGACGTGGAGGGTCCCTCGGACTCGTGGGGTTCCCCAGACGCGTGATGCGACCTGGTCGTTGTGGCATTGGCTGCTCGGAGGCGCTGAACGGCGTCCTTCAGGATTGCGATGTTCGCGCGGCCGCTTAGTGGAGGCAGTGTTGGGGTTGGTGCCCGGGGGGTTGCTGGGTTTTCTTGACGTGCTGGCCTGGTCTTGGCGTCGAGTGCTTTGCCTGCCTTGATGAAGGCTTGCGGTGGTTCTGCTTGCCTGGTGGCGTTGCTGGACTGCGGTTGTCCGATGGCGCTTGCGGGTCCTTCCTCGTGGTCTGATTCTTTTGATGGGGTGTGCGATGGCAAAGGGGACTCGTTAGGTGTCGACGGGTAGTCGTGGGCTGCTATCCCTGGCGGCGACGCGCCTCTAGGGTGTCCTTGGTGACCACCTTCTGCCCCTAGAGGCTGTGCGTCGTCCGCCCGGGCGATGTTCGGGTCTTTGTTCCTAAGGAGAAAAACCCTCGGGGTTAAAACCTGGATAATTACGCTATTGCCCTATCCATGCCCTACCTATAGGTGCGACTTACATGCTGGAGCTAAAGCTAAGGTATTGTGTGGTTATTATAATGTTTGGCTTATGACTATTTACGTAGAGGTGCTTCTGGTCTTACTGTGGGTGTATCCGCAGCTGCCCCCTTGTGGGGCGAGGACGTTAGTACAGCGCACTGCCCTATGTGGCCCTCATGAACTCGCGTGTGGGAGGGCTCGTCCGCCCGGGTCGTCTTCGTCTGCGGTGTCTTCGTGCTTTTCATCATCGTGGCGTTCGTGGTATACCTTGAGATCCGCCAGCACGGCTGTTCGTCGTTGCCGTCCGTTGGGTTGCTGCAGGCGTACTATGGTCGAGGAGAGGAACTTTATTACCCGATATGGACGCTCGTACTTTGGTGCCAGCTTCGCAGCGAAATTGTCCGCTGCCTTGGAAAGATGGTGTGTTCGTAGCATGACCAGTGTCCCGATGGTGGGCCTCCATTCACGTCGTCTGAGGTTGTTTAACCTCCCCTTGTTCTGTGATGCCTGTTGGGTGTTTTGGCACACCACCTTGAAGATCTCCTGCAGTCTCGTAGCTTTGTCGGGAGGCGTTTCTGCAATTTCGACCAATCCTGGGGTGGTCTCCTCGTAGAGGGCTCCTGGTAACCGTGGCTCACGTCCCAGTACGATGAAAGCTGGTCTGAAGCCTGTGGTGGTGGAAGCGCTACTGTTGATGGCCAGGCTGAGTTCGGGAAGCAGGTCGTGTTGTCTTGATTGTCCTGTTGGCGAGCTCGGTGGGGTTTTGTTGTGGGGTGTAAGGTGCTGTGTGTTCCAATTCGATGTCGGCTAATTTGCAGAAATTTCGGAACGAGCGACTTGTGAACTGAGTCCCATTATCGCAGACGAGTTTCCTGGGTATGCCAAACCTACCCAGAATTCGTTCTCGGAATGCCTTTTCTAGGAGTGCTTTCTTAGCCTTGCGAAGTGGAATCAATTCTACCCATTTGCTGAAAGCGTCGAAGAACACCAAGAGCATGGTGTTTCCGTGCTTGGACCGAGGCAAAGGACCCACAAAGTCTGCGCATAGGATGTCCAGTGGTCCTTGGGCCTTTCGTGTGTGCATTTGTCCTGCCGGTTTGACTTGGCTCACCTTGAATCGCTGGTAACTAACACTTCGTTGGACGTAGCGCGCGACATCTCTGTAGAGTCTAGGCCAGTAGTACCGCTTGGTGATTCGCATGGCTGCCTTTCTGATTCCTAAGTGTCCTGCTATTGGGTGATCGTGGTATTCCTCTAACACTCGTTGCCGATGGTCCTTGGCAACGCACAATTTCCACTGAAGGGGTCCTCTTCGATCGATCTGTTGCTTGCCTGTTTGTAGATCTGCCTGTTTTCCACGATGAACTCCGGATGCTTCTCTGGCTGGTCCTGGATGCTTTTGTGTAGCCGTCTGAGCCATGGGCAGGTGTTTTTTTTTTTTTTCTTTTTTTTTTTTAGTTTTAAGGCTTTAATATGCAAAATAAACTCTTATCTATAACATACATAAGTCGGCTTTGTAGGAATCTGTGCGCCTATAAACTCTCCTAGACTATACCCGAACTTATACTCTATCTATGCGTCGCGTCGCGTCGCGTTCCCCCCAGCATACCCTTAGAGCGGCACATTGACCGTGGTCCAGGCCTGCTTGAAGTGCTTTTTCTGCGAGTGCTGCTTCTTGCGTAGACGCTTGGCGGTCTTCTTCTTGAACCAGGCCGGATAGTTGCCATACTTGTCCTTGAGAGTCTTGCTGTTGAAGTCATGCTCCACGCCAGTATTCTCGTTGGTCACCTTGACCTTCTGGCCCTTCTCCAGGCTCTCCTGGTGCTCGTAGATCAGCTCCTGCTGCTCTCTGGTCTTGGCATCCCGCTTGATCTCCTTGGAAGTCTTGACTTCCACCACATCGGCAATATCCTTCATGATCTCATTTCCATCGGCATCCAGAAGGCCCAGCGTCTTCTTCAGACGAATCAGCTCTTTGGTGTCGTAGCGCGCCTTCTTTATTTTGTTCATTTAATCGCGACGCTTGCGGGAGCGATTTTGTCAGCCCATTTTTGCTGGAAATTCGAGCTTCACCCGAGAAAATGTATGCGAAAAAAAAGCATACATTCGTTAGTGCGCTGTAGCACCTCCATTGGCTGTCGTGAGAGGGTGTCGGCGACGATGTTCTGGCTTCCACGTAGGTAATGGATGTCGAACTGGTATTGTTGCAGTTCTAGTGCCCTTCGAGCGATGCGGCCTGTGGGATTATCGATGGAGTTTAACCATTTGAATGCGAGATTGGTCCCTGATCACATCAAAATGGTAGCCCTCCAGGAAACAGCGAAGTTTTCGAATGGCCCAGACTATAACCAGACACTCCTTCTCGGTGGCGGAGTAGTTTTCTTCGGCCTTGAGTAGTCGTCGGCTGGCGTAGGCGATGACCCGTTTCTCTCCTGCTATCTGTTGTGTTAGCACGGCTCTAAGGCCGTATGCGCTGGCGTCTGTCTGCAAGACGAACCTCTCATTGAAATCTGGGCATGCCAGTACCGGTGCTTGGGTCAGTTTTTCCTTGAGAGTTTCAAACGCCTTCTGTTGCTCCTCGGACCAGACCCACTTCTGGTCTTTCTTCAAAAGGATCGTCATGGGCTGGGCCATGGTTGCGAAGTAAGGGACAAAACGTCGATACCATGAAGCCATTCCAATGCAACGTCGTAACTCATTCAACGTGGTTGGTGGGGTTAGCTTCTGGACCGCGATAACCTTTCCTGGATCGTTGTGAATGCCTTGTTCGCTAATAACGTGCCCGAGGTATACCAGACTCTTCCTGAAGAAGCTGCATTTGTTCCGGTTCAGCCTGAGGTTGGCTTCCCGCAGTCTACGGAAGACCTCTTGCAAGTTCTTGATGTGTTCATCCAGGCTTGCTCCGATAACGATGATGTCGTCTAGGTACGCGATGGCGTACGGCTCCATGTCAGGTCCAATGACGCTGTCCAGCGCCCGTTGAAAGGTCGCTGGTGCTGAGTGGAGGCCAAACGGTATGACCTTCCAGTGGAAGAGGCCTCGGCCCGGGACTGTGAAGGCGGTGGCTTCTCTGTTGCCTTCGGCTACCGGGATCTTCCAGTATCCGTTCTTCCGGTCCAGCGTCGAAATGTAGCATGCGTTGCAGAGTCTTTCCAGTATGTGCTTGCGTGGCAGCGGATAGGCATCTTGTACCGATCGTGCATTTAACTGCCGATAGTCCACGCACATCCGCATCTCTCCCGACTTCTTTCCTACCAGTACGATGGGTGCGCTGTGGGGGCTCTTGGATGGCTCGATCCTACCGTCTTGGAGTAGTTCTGTCACTTGGGCGTCGATGATCTTCTGCATGGCTGGAATCTTTGTGAAGTAGCGTTGCTTCACGGGCTTGTCGTCCCGCATGGTGATGGTGTGCTCGGCGATCTGCGATATCCCGTTCAATCCTTCGAATTTCTCCAGTTCCTCCTCACAGAATTTGGCTGCTTCGGGTGTGGGAGGTGGCACTGAGTCCGAATCTGCCTGCCAGGGTGAGAGTTCTTCCAGCTCCATGGCTGCGACGGCGGCCAGAATTTCAGAGTCGTAGTCATCCTCGTCGATTCGTCGGAAGGGGTTCTTCTCTCGTGCCATGTCCACGTCGCGTGCGCGGAATGGGTTTTTCTCTCGTGCTGTGGCTGCGTCCGCTAGTGGTTCCAAATCATAGCTTTGTCCGTCTGAAGTCCTGTGCTTACGTGGTGACCGGTCTTGTTGGGCCTCTGCGGTGGTAGTGCCCGCTCCGTTGGGGCGTAGTGTCGGGGTTTTGCGTTTATTGCCGGTGATGGGTCTTGTCTCGTTGGGTTTCCCTCGGGTAGGTCCTTGATTCGATGCCCCATATGAGGGCATTCCTGTCAAGGTTTCTGCCCGGGGTTGCTGCTCTATGGGGAGTTCTTTGGTCGACGAGACGGGTGTGCTCGTCACGGCCAAAGTCCCTGCCTGGTGTCGTCGCTTTTTCGAAAGAGCTTGGGTCGACGAGGCGCGTTCGCTCGTCTCGGCCGAGGTTCCAGTCCTGCTTGCTGGGGCTGCAAAGGACGCTTTGGTCGACGAGACGTGTGTGCTCGTCACGGCCAAAGTCCCTGCCTGGTGTCGTCGCTTTGTCAGAAGAGCTTGGGTCGACGAGGCGCGTTCGCTCGTCTCGGCCAAGGTTCCAGTCCTGCTTGCTGGGGCTGCAGAGGACGCTTTGGTCGACGAGACGTGTGTGCTCGTCACGGCCAAAGTCCCTGCCTGGTGTCGTTGCGTTGTCGGAAGAGCATGGGTCGACGAGGCGCGTTCGCTCGTCTCGGAAGTGCTTGGATCGACGAGGCGCGTTCGCTCGTCTCGGCCAAGGTTCCTTAGTAGGTTTGGTGCTTGTTGATTGGTTTCGATCTGGGGAACTAGACATGGATGTGTCCTGGATTGTCGTCAGCCCGCAGTCTCTACGAAAGTGGCGGAGATGGGTGACGTAGTCCATGGTGTTCCCGTTGCATACCCCGCACGGGCTCTACGAAGGTGGCGGAGGATCGGTGACTTTTATGCCTCATGGGTCTCAACTCGTGGAGTTGTTGGTCCATTGTCTTCGTTTGATGCTCGGGGTGCCCGGATCCATCGCTGTGAGGGGCATCGTGTTCCCGGGCGGTTTCGTAGGCTGAGATGAGCTGGGTTAGCTCCGTGAGTGTATGGAAGTCCTGCCTGCGTGTGTACATTTGGTATTCCGGTCGGAGATTCTAATATATCCCCTCTAGTTCCTACGCTCGGGTGTATTTGGCGCGCTGCATCATCAACCGAAGGGCGATCATGTAGTCGCGGAAAGATTCTCTGGGCTTCTGCTCCCGGCTCCGGATGGTGTCCTCCAAGCGTTGGAAGTATCTGGGGGGCAGGAAGAAGTCCAGAAATTCTTTGCGGAAATCTGTCCAAGTCTGTCCCTGCATCTGGAAGGTACGGAACCATCCTTCTGCCTTTCCGGTTAAGAGTCCTGAGATGGCGCGCGGCAGCTGCTGTGGGCTTCCCCCGTAGGAATCGACTCGTTCTTCTAGCCTTTCGATGAATGCCAGTGGGTCGTCATGTCCGTCAAAGGTGAGTCCCCATTTCCGGAGCTTGTCTGCAAGGAGGGCGTACGAAATTCCTCCTCCCCCTGGCCGATGCAGTTGTCGGTCATGAGTTGGATGGTTCCCCTCGAGGGCCGCTGGTTCAATTGCACTGGTCGGTTGCCGGTTTGCCTGAGGTCCTGGTCCTTCAGGCCGGTGGCGTGGCTCGAGAGCGAACACCGGTTCCGGAAGGGTGGCTTGAGGGCGGCGGATTGGATGTGCCGAAGGCTCGCTTGTGGCGTTGGAATGTCCGATTGCCAAGATTCCTGCTGGTTGAATCGGGCTGGCCACATTGGATATGATTATCTTCAGGAGTCCTGTCGATGGGTTCTGTTGCTGAATACCTGCGGGGATCGATGGGTCGAGCGTCTTCTCCACAGATCTGGTGGGGCTGGTTCCCGTCGTCCGAGAAGTACCCGCTTGGTCTGGTAGACTGAGTCGCTGCGGCTTCACCTCCTTGCTGTCCTCCTGCTTGGCTCGGCTTTCCGGTTTCGGCGAAGCGGCGAGGCTGGGCGGTTCCCTAGGGCTGGGAATACTGCTGAAGTGGGCGTCCAGTTCGTCGATCCTTGCCTGTATGTCCTCGGGGGGGCCTTCACGGGTAATGAACGCGGCAACCCGCATGCGGAGTTCCTCCAAGGTTCCGCTCTCATCGAGGCCAAATTCCCGGGATAGGATCAGAAGATCCTCCTTGCGGCGGGAATTTAACCACCGAGTGTTCATCCTTAATTTTGGTGTGGTATTTCCCAGCTCAGGGTTGAGTCTCTGGAGTTACAGAAGATTAGTGTTTCCTTGAGGTGGTGGGGCACCGGGATATGTTGATCCTTGACGCGGGGCCGGCACTGCCCGGGCGGGTCGGCGATGATTGGTGAAGGTCTCGAGGCTACGTGACACTGGGTAGGGTGCGGTACGCGGCTTGACACTCGGACTCAGGGATCCTCGGTCAGGATTTGGGTTACCGTGCGAGGATACGCGGCGTGGCACTGTAGGTCAGGGATCCTTGAAAAGCATTTGGTTTACAGCGCGAGGATTCACGGCACGGTAGCGGAGTGAGGGATCCTTAGTAAGGATATGGTTGTGTCACGGTTGATGGCTTGGTTCTCGCTGGTTGTCTTTTTGGTCGACGGTTGTGTCCCGGTTGAAGGTCCGAACCTCAGTGGCTTTTCCTGGGCCTGGGCTCCCACTTAAATCCCCCGCTGCCAAGCTTTTGGGCAGAGGGTTCAAGCTTTAGGAGTGGAGGGCTCGGCCGCCCGAGTGCAGCCCTCTCTCGATTCCGTCGTCCCTGTCGTAGTGTCGCCGCTGCCTCTGTTGGGGAGGCTGGGCGCCCTCTCTCTGTCGTCGTGTCGCTTTCCAGTGCTGTCTCGCCGCCTGATCGTCGCTCGTTCTCGCTGTCGCCTTGTCGCTTTGGCCTCTCTTGCCGCGCGGCGATGCGCCATTTCTGCTCTGCTTCTAGGCGCCGCTGCTGCGGTCTGGCTGATGCTCACCGATGCACGTGGGTACAGTTTCGCCAATTTCCGCGGCGTCACTTGCGCGGTGGCTAATGGCGCGTCTGCCGTCGTTGCCTGCCTGCTGTGACCGCGTGGTCCCGCTGGTGTCCCATTTGGGCTCGTGGTTCAAAGCTTGCGGTTGCTGTTGCTAGGGGAGGGGAAAAACCAGTCTCAGCTGTATTTGAGCCAGAGTTTAGGTTGGTGCACTGCCGTTCCCTTTTCTCTATACTTCTCCTGGCTGTCCGCCGTTAAATTTGCGGCACAGCTTCGTGGCCACGTGGATCTGTGACTACTATGCTGTTTGTCTGACTGTACTCAGGCGGGGGTGGATGGTAGGCCCGGTGCCGCGCGAGACGCGGGCGTTTTCGGTCGTGGCTTTCAAATTTGGGTTGGGGGGGTAAAAATCTGGCATCGGCGGCCACCGACCACCTGTCACTCATTCTATGACCGCTTTTCTACTTTTTCCCTTTCCCGCACTACTTTCCTCTCGATCCACTCTCAGGTCCCTGCTCGGGCGCCATCTGTAAGGAAGTTCCTGTCTCAGGCCGGGGTACAGCCCCCGATCCCTTTCTTTGGACGATGTACGTGGAGTGGGGCACGTGGTGTCGACTGTACCATCAACGGGGAAGACTAGGTTAAGGAGGAAACCCAAGGGGGAAGGGGGAGCGTCAGGTTCGCAAATTCGTGGCGTCCGCGTACAAACTTGCTCGCTGGCGTCCCCAAGGATAGGGAAGGGGGTGTTCTACAGGAGGAGTTTTCTACTGGGAGGGGGAGAGCTCAGTTCGTGGAAGCCGTGGCATCCGCGTACAACTCCACTGGCTGAGGTCCCAGGCATGCAAATAGAATATTTTTAATGGTACAATGACAGAGGGGAAGGGGTGAAAACAATCGGGCGGCGGATATTGACGGTGGTTCATGTGCAATGGTCATAGGTATGTGAATAATTGAAGTTTGTTTTATTTCATTTATTTATTGTCTGCCTGCTTCTCTATCTATGCATGTATGTGTGAAAATCTATTTCCCTACGTCGCATCTATCTCACTCTCACTCGCTTACGCAAGGCCAGTTTACCCCTCTTTCTCCGCAGAACTCTGGCCCATCATTTTTTCTGCGGCTGCTGCTCCTCGCTGATCCAGAAAATGGCGGACCTCGTGCTGGTCGTTTGGCTTTCCAGGCGCGATCGATTCGGATTTTTATTTTTCCCGCACTCACGACTGCCCTTGGTGGAGGCTCGATTTTCACTCCAGATCTCCATAATTTTGGCAGCAGGCTCGGCCGGCCGTTCGAGCCTCTGCTCCCAGCTTCAGCCACGATCCGGCGCTTTTGTCGCGTGCCTCTTGCTCTCGCTCTTTTTGGGTCGTGCGTGGGTGCTTTTGGCGCAGCTTTCGCTCTCCCTCTGGGTCGTGCTTGGGTGCTTTGGCCCACTCTCGCTCTCCCTGGGTCATGCGTGGGCGCTATTGGCGCAGCTTTCGCTCTCTCTCTCTTGGTCGTGCGTGGCTTGCTTCGGCATGTGAGGGTGGGTTTGCGTTTGTATTTACTCCGTGTCTCTGCTGCTGGTCTCTGCCGTTGATCTCTGCTCTGGTGTCTGCTGCTTCGTGTCTCTGCTCCGGCCTCTGCTGCTGGTCTCTGCCGTGATCTCTGCTCTGATCTCTGCTCCGGTGTCTGCTGCTTCGTGTCTCTGCTCTGGTATCTGCTGCTTCGTGTCTCTGCTCCGGCCTCTGTTGCTGTTCTCTGCCGTGATCTCTGCTCCGGTGTCTGCTGCTTCGTGTCTCTGCGCCGGCCTCTGCTGCTACGTTTGCTGCCAGTGTTGCTCTCTGCTGGTCTCTGCCAGTGCTGCGCTCCCTTAAATAATACTTCCTTTTTCGTTCTCTTACTCTATATTTATGTTATTTGGATTAAGACTTACTAACTAGAAAACAAAAGGGGAAGAAATTAAATAAAAAATGTTCTTAACAGGCTCCAGCCTGGTCTGTATCCCTTCGCCTCCAGGACGAATGTTGCTCCTTGCTGGCCTACGTCGTTGTGAAGGGGTATGCTCCTTCACAGTATCTTTTAGTTACTCCCTGTGTACATAACCGTGCGTGTAATTTGTTGATTTCAGTGCTTACGCCTTTTGCCTTCTCTTGTGTATTTTATCTCCAATTTTCAATTATATTGTGCATTACTCTTTCTCTGCATATTCTCATTAGCAGCGGTTTTGTTGTTGCTAATAGCTTCTGTGGTGCACTCGCTCTGTCAGAGCTGCTCTCTTCTTTTATCTTACCCTCTCTACTGTTCTCACTCTAACTCTGTGCTTTTTCTCTGTGCTTCTTTCGCCTCTCTGTGTCTCTCCGTGCACTTGTTGTTATTGTGACTGTTGTGTTTGTGCTTGCGCGCGGAATTGTGTAACATAAGCTTAAGACACTGCATCAGCCTCACATTTTACCTTTCTTTTTTTCTATCCACATATATTTTTCTCATCATTTTTACAATGAGCTCCTGCTGTGCTAAACGCTGCGACGCTGGCCGTACGGTGGCTACTCGTCAAACCTTCATCTACTGCTGGTTGTGTAATAATACGGCACACGCTACCTGTGCGGGTCTTGGTCACTATGGTGGTCGCATTGTTGATGTGGTCAAGACTCGCTGCGGTCTCAACTGGACCTGTTTTGATTGCAGGCCAGTTTAGGCCGACATGCGAATCTTTATGAGACAAACTCATAATGAATTCGCCAGTCTCCACACCGAATTCCAGCGATTACAGGATAAGTTTCTCTCAACAGAGATTCATTTAAAAAACTTTAAAAATGATAAATGAGTCTCCTAAGAGAAGAAAGGTTACTCGTACTTCGCCGTGTGCTAAAACCCTTAATTCTCTTGCAGTCAACGATATGCCCGCTCCGCCAATAACCTCGCCAGCCATGATCGACTCTGGTGCTTAGGAAACTGATGGCATGATTACCGGCGATAACGATCCTGCTTCGATGAGGATGGCTGCACTCGGCCCCTCTCCTGCAGCCTCCCTGGTGCCAACCGTCCAATTGGAAATTAATGACGATCATGTCGCTGGCGCTCCATCAATTGATGCCGACGACACCGTTGTCAGAATGGAAGTAGAAGCCCCTTCAACTTCTGCTTTCATCGCCATCTCCTCGGACCTTTCTGCTCTATCTAAACTCGCCCCTCGGGTTGTTCCCACTTCCGCCTTACCTATTAAACATGTGACCCCACCACTTATTCTTCTTGCTCGTGCTCCTCTGAAATCTATTTTTGTGTCCCGACTCTTAGACTCGACTACGGATGTACTCGTTAGGGACTACATCTTTTTTAAACTCAATATTGATGATTCCTCTGGCCTAGAAGTTACCAAATTTAACTTTAAAGAAAAACGTAGAATCGCTTCATTTAAAATTCTAGTGCCGTATGAACACGTAAATAGTTTACTTGATCCCTCCTTCTGGCCGAATCATACGATTTGCCACCTGTTTTCTAAGCGTACCCCTGAACCTAGAGTTGGTATAATTTCTACTCCTCTTCCGTCTGCTTCAAAAAACTGAATTCCCCCCCTCCACTAAAGATCTCATATCAGAATGTACGTGGCCTGTCCAGTTAGCTCAGCAAACTATATTCTGATAGTGCAACATTTGATTCTGATATTATCGCTTTTACTGAAACCTGGCTCAATTCCTCAATTTCGGATTCAGAGATTTTTATAGACAAGTATAACATATATAGACTTGACCGTCCATCTTGAGGTTATGGAGTTCTGATAGCCGTTCGCTCTGACTTAACTTCTCAACTCCTTTCCATCGAAGAGTGTAACAATTTAGAAATAGTCATAGTTAAAATTCGTCTGCGCTCTTTTAGTTTATTCATTTCTTGTTCATACATCCCTCCGTCTGCTGAATTCGCAACCTATATGCCTCACACTGCTCATCTTCAATCCCTTTCGTCCCAACTTAATGATTCTGATCGCCTTATTGTCCTTGGAGATTTTAATCTCCCAAACATTACGTGGACTCCATCTGTTGACTCTAACCTCATGCTCCTCTCCATGCAGCATGATTTTATTGACTCCTTGTCCTATACTTCGCTGGGTCAGGTTAATGGCATTTGTAATAACATTGGCAGGATATTAGACCTCGTCTTCTCCTCCGATACGTCGATGACTCTGGTTAGTAGAGGATCGCCTCTATCCTTCCCTGAAGACCTTTATCATCCCACACTTGATATTGAACTTCACTTGCCTTCTTCTGGGCCCATCAAATCGTTCCCTAAGCCCTCGACTATCTATTGCTTAAAAAAGTCGATTTTCCCTCTCTGAATATTGCTCTGTCCCAGATCGATTGGTCATTCCTCGACAACTACCTCGAAATAGAGCCTGCCACTAAGGCATTCTATACCACCATTTTTCCATCTTTTCTACTTATGTCCCTTTAGTCACCCCCTTGAAAAATCCTTCTGGCCCCATTTGGTTCACACCGAGGGTTATCAACCTGAGGAATTTTAAATCCAACATGTATAAAAAAATTTTAAAAATCCGGTTCTCAATCGGACTTTTCTAAATACTTAATTGCTAAATCTAAATTTTCCCTATGTAATACGTTATGCTATAATAAGTACTTGGCCAAGTGCAAGCTTAACTTCAAACGCGATCCTAAGCAATTCTTCAGGTTTGTTAACTCTAAACGTAACTCTACTCAATTTCCTTCATCTCTACACTTAAATGGTAGTTTTGCTGACAATGATTGTGACATTGCGGATCTGTTCGCTTCCTTTTTTCAACGTTGCTACTCTGTCCCCTCAATGAACCTTCCCTCTATTCTGGCTTCCACATCCGACCATCCTACCAGGTACTCTTATCCTTTTCCCCTAAAGAGCTCAAATTGTATCTATTCCCCCTTCATTGATTATAACTGCCTGCTAACCAAATTTAAAATCGAGTAAGTTCTCGTTCTCCACTGGCCCGGATTTGGTTCCCAGTGCCGTTCTTAAACTTTGTGCTGATTCTCTTTGCGTGCCCCTTCTAAAACTTTACACCTTGTCGCTAGAGTTAAGCGATTTTCCAATCATCTGGAAGGAGTCCTACAAAATCCCTGTCCACAAAAAAGGGCTCGAAATCAGATGTTTCTAATTATCGTTGTATATCTAATTTATCTGCCATTCCTAAACTCTTCGAAAAAATCATTACCTCTCAGCTGCAGCACTTTTGTAGTTCCCTGTTCTCGGAATCCCAGCATGGATTTTAAAAACGTGATTTTTTCAGTTACGTCTAACCTCCTGGAACTAACCTTGTTACTCCTGGATTTGCTAATCAGTGCCAAACTGATGTAGTTTACACTGATTTTAGTAAAGCCTTTGACTCAGTTAATTACAATCTCCTTATCCATAAACTATCTCTCCTTGGGTTTCCGACTAATCTCCTCCTCTGGACCAATTCTTACCTTTGTAATCGTTCTCAGCTTGTTTGCTTTAACTCCTCTTTTTCTAAACCTGTTTCTGTTACATCGGTAATTCAAATATTTCCACCATCTCAAATAAAGCCAAATGAGTTCTTGGATTCGTCAAAAGATGGTCTAAGGAATTTACTGACCCTTCCACCACTAAAGTTTTGTATGTTTCTCTGGTCCTGCCTATCTTGGAATATGGTTCCTCTGTCTGGTCACCACATTACCAAAAATTTCAAGATGTGCTTGAATCTGTGCAAAAACAATTCCTCATCTTTGCACTCCGTGCACTTAATTGGGACCCTGTGATACATCTCCCTTCCTACGAAAGCAGGCTGCGCCTCATTAACCTCCAATCTCTGAAGTCCCGTAGGATCTGTCATGGAGTTCTTTTTCTCCACAAGCTTCTCTCCGGTGAGGTTGAATCATCTGCCCTTATTAGTCTTATTAGTTTTGCTGTCCCATCCCGTCTGACTAGGCATTACTTTCCTCTCCACCTTCAACTCTGCCTTTCTAACTACTCAGATCAGGAATCTTTCCGTAGCCTTTGCCGAAATTATAGCAAATTTTTTTATCTGTTCTCCTTTGATTCTAGTTCTAACACGGTAAAATCTATCCTAATGAATAACATATTGTAATAATTTTAAATTATATTTTAAGTTTATCTTGTATCTTGCCTAAGTCTCGTAGGATACACACTTATCATTTAATTTTTCCCCCTACAGTTTAACTTCACATTGTTAAACTTTAAACAATTTTAAACAATAAACAATAAACAATGATAGCTTCCGGTATAAATAAACAAATAAACAATTAAACAAACAAATAAACAAACAATCGTCCTCATTTTGATTCTGGACATAAATAGGTGCCAAAAAAGCTTGGCATCTCAAACACTAATTATATCTGTATAGTGCCGATTAATAGTTTTTGAAAATATTCTTATGTCGTCCATATAGATATGGCCCTTGGAAAGATTCTGGGCGCGTTTGTCAAACACATTGGCATTCTTAAAAATTCATATTTACCATTATTTATGGAAACGATGTTTTTTCTATGTCTGATTCTTTCATCAATATCTGGTAGAATCCCGATTCTGAATCAATAGCAGAAAAATACTTTGCCTTCCCCAAATTGGAAAGAATTACAGAAGGATCCTGCATGGGGTATCTGTCTGGTATTGTATTATAATTTAATTTTTTAAAGTCATTACTAACCTATGTTTAGGTGTTCCATCTTCATTTACTCCTTTTTTTGGCACAACTATGACTTATGAATTATATGGACTCCTACTAGGTCTAATTATACCATCGTCTAACATTTTACTTATATCTTTATTAACGAAATCGTTAACAGAAAAGGCATATGGATACTGCTTATTATATACCGGCTTATCATGTTGAGTATTTATTTCTCCTTTTATATCCGTTCTAAACGGTAACTGCAAATCTATATTTGCATGGTCCTCTCGGATTATATCTATAATTTTTCCCCTGAGTTTCTCTAAATTTTCGGCTTCATGAGTGAATGTGTTATTCAGTTTAAGCATTTCCGATTCGAATTTATATGTTTATTTAAGTCGAATGTTTCTACGACAGCATGTTCTACGTCAGCGTGCTTAGGATGTTCGCATCCCAAGCTATTTTCTCTTGTATTGACGGATAGTTCTACGTCAGCGTGCTCAGGATTTATTGATACCAAGCTATATAAACTTCTTTTGTCGGATACTTCAACGACGGCATGTTCAGGATTTTTTAATCATAAACTATTTATTTTTGTGTTGACGGATAATTCTACGTCGACATGCTCAGAATTCCTTGATCCCAAGCTATATAAACTTATTTCTTCCTGTACTGAATCGGTTCTTTCTGCCTTTCCTTCTTCAAAATATTTTTTTATTCTAAATTCTTTTAACGGAAGGATAATTTTCCCTTTTGTCAGGGCTATTTTATTTAGATGAACGGTCTCATTAAAAATTATCTGCTCTTCGTTAAGCCTAGTACCACTAAACATACAATATATAGATATGCCATTTCATACAAACGGCTGTCGCAAACGAAGTCTGAGAAATGCAGTACCAAGCGTTCAGCTCGGTACAGCAACTGTGCGGCTCATGACGCGGCGCTAGCAGAAGCCGACAGCAACGAAGTAATTGCATTGGTGTGTGTGTGTTATAATACACAACAAATTTTTGATTGTATGCATTGTCAGTTCTTGGGCTCTTGGGTTTTTGGTTTCTGTTTTATTTTGTTTTGCTTCAGCGTATTCGAATGAATGGGTGCACATATATGCTCACGTACATTGTTTAAGTATTGCTGCCTGGTAGAACGAAATTTGTCAATTCGCTTAAGATTCTTGGATTTCTGGGCTCTTGTCACTTTAGCATTTTTAGAGTCGACACGTTTTGAAGACACTTGCCTTATAATATCGGAATAACTCTTGTTTTGTATATTCTCTAGATGATAATTTTGTTTAATAGAGAAAATATGAATATAATGAGCGGATATGCATATGTAAATATATACATATAATATATTTCATACATAACTCCCATTGCAATAATTGTCCATTAGAGTATTCAAGGTGCAAATTGTGAATAAGCAAATAATTTTAATTTAATATATGTTTCATCGTTTCTCGTCTGTTTTTTTGTAAATAATTGTGGAATCTAATTTGAATTGTATGAAGTCTAGTGTAAGTTAGTTTAGGGCAAGGCGGGAGCGCAATAAAAGCTTACTCTCTCGCTCTTTGCGAATTCGCCAAGCTTTGCCAACGTAGGTTAGTTAGGCTAGAGATAAATTTGAATTATATATTCGTTAAAATTGATTTTGATCGAGCGCACGCACTTATTCCTCTCGTTCCGCCTCTTAATAAAATAACAGCCACCCAAAGTTTTTTGGTTTCGTATTTTAGAAAAACTATTCTAAATTTTCATGGCGCCCCCGGGTGGACTGTAAATTAAATTAAAGGCAACAAATAAAAGTGACAGTGACACGTAAAGAAGTGCCTAAAGGTGGTTCAAATATATACATATATATATACATAATTCTTTTTACCAGAATCAAGCGTATCGTTGCCCGCGTCGTGTTGTTGTGTGTTAACAAAAACAGCAATTAAAACCTTGCCTAAGCAATCGTGTCGGTCGCGAAATACCCAGCCTAATCTTCGCCATTCGTTTCTGTTACCGCCGAGGGATGACCTGCACAGACTGCAAAAGGAAAGTAGCAGCTGGACGTAAAGTTCCAACCGCAGAGCCAGAAGTATTTGTGCAATAATTGAAAGATAGAGCTGAAGACAGATATAATCTTCTTTAAATTGTCTTGTGCTGGAAAAATTGCACCTCGCTTTCAATTCTTGGCACAGACGTATGATATAGTAGAGCTTGAATTGCATGCATTTAGACTATAATATTCTTGCAAATATATACACATATAACACCAACAATATACGCACATACATATTTATTGACATACATTATACATATATCATAACCTATGTGAACCGCTAGTTGGATGCAACCGTTATTTATCGTTTACTGCAATCACTGTCGCCCCCCCCCCCCCCCCCCCCCTTACCCTTTTTCGTTGTTTGAATCTCGCCAAAAGGTTGGTTCGTTAACCCAAGCCGCGGCGTATAACACTTACATATATCTATACATACATACATACATACAAGCAGCAGCATCGGTGCACTCTCTCGTTTTCGCTTTCGCCTTTCCACCGTTGCTTGCGTTGTATTTGTTGGGAGAATATTTTTCGTTTGGCGCGCTTGATCTTAACGGAACGCCAAGTGACGCGCTACCCTGTTTTTCGAGGGTATATTGTTTTTGGGTGTTACTTACCAGTGACGCGCTACCCTGCTTTTCGAGGGTATATGGTTTTCGGCTGTCACTTGCAACCATATTATATAGATACCTCGTGCCTCGCAGTTCAATTATTATTTGTTTTCGATTGCCGTTCTTGTTTTGAACATTTATTTATATTTGTTTGTTTTCGTTGTTTGAGCATATTATAAAAATAAAAAATATGGAAGAAGACAATAAGTCAGTTCTTAAAAACTCGAAATCTAAGCTCCAAAGTCAAGTTAAAAGCATTCGCCGCTTAGAAGTACGATTAGATGAAGGTTCGATTCCTATACAATTGACAGAGCTACAATATAGGCTCAATTCCTTGAATGAGGCAATCCAAAAGGCTAAACAATTACAAGAAAAAATAGAAAAATAGATGGCGACGATGAATTCGCAGCCGAGTTGGAAGAGTTATCTATCGTAACTAAGGCAAAGATAATGTCGCTTATCTGCGCCTTTGATGTATCAAGCGATACGACGCTAACAATACCAGCCTTTGGTGCCCCAACTCGTGCTCGACTTCCGAAATTGGCATTACCAAAATTTAGTGGTAAGCATTCGGATTTTAAAAATTTCATCAGCCTTTTTGAGACTCTAGTTCATAGCGACGCAAGTAGACCGGTGATCGAGAAATTTAATCACTTGATCTCGTGCCTCTCGGATGAAGCATTAGGAACAATTAAGGCGTTCCAAGTCACCGAAGCCAACTATGAAAAGGCCTTGGATAGCCTCAAATGAGTATATGATAACTAAAATCTGATTTTTACAAACAATATTTCCACATTGTTTAATCTGCCAAAAATCTCGCAGCAGTCCGCATCGTCCCTCAGAAACCTCATCGATACTGTTTCATCGATTTATGGTTCATTACTGTCGATAGGAGACGATACCAAAATCTCGAATGCAATGCTCATTCATCTTGTTTTAAACAGAGTCGACCCAGTGACTAAACAAAAGTGGGATGAACAACCACATTCTGGCCAGAGCTCTTCTGGACTCTGGATCTCAAACAAACAGAGGACCTTGCTCACCGCTTACAGATCCGTAAAGAGGAGTCATGTATTAGCTTGCTTGGTATTGGTGAATCCAATTCTCAGGTAAAAGATAAAATACATACGGTGGTGAAGTCGCGATTAAATGGTAGTGAGTTCTCCTTCGATTTTTGGATTTTGAAATCGATTTCAGGTTATCATCCTTACCAGTCAGTGAATGTGAGTGACTGGAGAATCCCAAGGAACCTACCTCCAGCAGACCCATATTTCAACAAGCCACAAAGAATAGATATGCTGATAGGAGCAGAATCATTTTTTGAACTATTAGCTGTTGGTCAAATTAAACAAGGTCCGGACTATCCAACTCTTCAGAAGACCCTTCTTGGCTGGGTTGTTTCGGGAAGATATGTTCCCAAAAGTTCTGTTCCTCAAATTACAAATAGTTTGAGTTGCAGTGAAGAGTTGCTAGTGTCTATCGAAAGGACCTTGCAAAATTTTTGGTCACTGGAAGAAATGCCATCTCAAAAGAAAGTTGCTACGCCTGAGCACAAGTTATGTGAAGATCACTATCGGAAGACGACTCAGGTATTGCCATCAGGTCGGTTTGAAATAAGGCTGCCGTTTAAATCAGATCCGATCTGTTTAGGCAACTCCTTTGAGGTTGCTAAACGGGGGTTTTTGTCGCTTGAAAGAAGATTGCATCGTGACCCTGAGTTGAAGAAAATGTACTTGGAGTTTATGGAAGAGTACCTCTCCTTAGGCCATAAGTCTCCTACCGACAATACGATACCTTCAACTCCACACTATTTAATTCCACATCAGTGTGTTCTAAGGCCCCAAAGTACGTCTACCAAGCCTCGCGTCGTTTTCGATGCGTCGTCCAGGACGTCCTCTCAGGTGGCCTTGAATGATATTCTGATGGTCGGACCTACCATTCAAGAGGAGCTATACTCGACACTGCTGCGCTTCCGTCTGCACAGGTTTGCCCTGACTGCCGATGTATCGCCAAGTAATGGTGAATGAAGCTGATAGGCAGTTTCAACTCATAGTGTGGAGAAGAGACCCATCTGAATCCTTGAGATTGTACAAGCTCAACACCGTAACTTATGGGACTGGACCAGCCCCATTTTTGGCTATCCGGTGTTTAAAAAGGTTGAGTGAGTCTGCAAAGCTCTCATTTTCTAAAGCTGCTGACGTTATCGGGTCCGACTTTTACGTCGATGACATGTTGACTGGTGTTGCATGAGTAAAGGAGCTAAGGGCAATTAAGTCCGAAGTGTCTCAGGTTCTTCAGACTGCAGGTTTTGAGTTGGCAAAGTGGTTTTCAAACTCACCTGAGATCACCGCATCTGAGAGCACAGCAAAGCCCATAACGATCTCGGATTCAGAGTCGACTAAGGCTTTAGGAATCTCATGGTTGCCTAATGAAGATGCCTTCAAATTTAAAATTGACGATTCAGTCATGGGTCTCCGAGCGACAAAACGGAACATTCTATCGGTGACATCGAAGTTATTCGACCCCCTTGGTTTGTTAAGCCCTATCATCATAACAGGCAAGATCCTATTGCAGGAACTTTGGCTAAACAAATTAGATTGGGATGAGTTGATTCCGCTGCATTTAGAAACAGCATGGAATATGTTGAAAAACACATTGTCTCACTTGGAAGAGATATCCATACCTCGGTTCGTGTTTACCGATCCGATGTCACCAGTGCAAATACATGCCTTTGCTGACGCCTCCATGAGAGCTTATGGAGCGTGCGTCTATATACGTAGCAAAACTGCAGAAGGTTTTAAAATATCGTTATTGACTTCCAAGTCAAATGTAGCGCCGCTCAAGACCAAAACGCTCCCAAGGCTTGAGTTATGTGCCGCTCACCTTCTCGCAGATCTCTGTCACAGAATCAAGCCTCTATTAAAGGTCCCTATCGAACGAACTGTTTATTGGTCGGATTCCGAAGTAACTCTTCATTGGATTCGATCTCATCCATCATCGTTGTCGACGTTCGTTTCAAATAGAGTGGCTGAGATTCAAGAGTGGTCAGATGAAGCTACGTGGCGGCATGTACCCACGAAACAGAACCCAGCAGATATTGTCTCAAGAGGTTGTGACGTCAACGAAATCGTCCAGTCAATCTGGTTCGAAGGACCATTATTTTTGAAGGATGACGAAGAAAACTGGCCCAAAAACTCTCATTTCGAGCATCCAGAAGACGCTCAGCTGGAGAAGAGGAAGGCTGCGGTCGGACTGACGGCCGCTGTGCAAAGTTCGGAGCTGGTAGATGTCATCGAGGGCTTTTCGTCACACCTCAAGTTGCTTAGAGTGTTTGCATATATGTTCCGCTTCATAAGAAAATGCAAAGACCGAACTATAAAGTTTGGAAAAATTGTTTCACCGACCGAATATAATGAAGCTTTCCATAAAATTGTTGAGATTATACAACATCACGAGTATAAAGAAGAAATCGAAAAGGTTCGGAAAGGATCTAGAGTTGGTCTTAGTATTCAGTGGTTGAACCCATTCATCCATGAAGACACAGGTACTTGGTGTACTTTTTCGTTGTTGCGAGTAGGGGGGCGACTAGCTAAAGCTCCTATATCATATGATGCCAAGTTTCCTTTGCGCTCCCAATTTGAGCGGAGCTACGTGCGTCATCTGCACCATGCGAATTTTCATGTCGGCCCACGAGCACTGGTGAGCATCCTTCGACAGAGTGTTTGGATAGTGAACGCTCGGGAGGTCTGCAGTCAGACAGTCCGATCATGTATGCGCTGCTTCAAATGCAAGCCTCGATTGCTGACTCAACTTATGGGGAATTTACCCGCAGATCGACTCCGTGCTCTCCGCACATTTGTAATTTGCGGCGTGGATTTTTGTGGACCAGTATGTACGACATTGAAAATTCGAGGAAGGCCCCCATACAAGTCATACATCACGCTTTTTGTTTGTTTTGCTTCCAAAGCGGTTTACCTAGAAGTTGTATCAGATCTGTCCACTGACTCTTTTTTATTGGCTTTCCAAAGGTTCGTCGGGTGCCGAGGATATCCCCAAATCGTGCACTGCGACAACGCGACGAACTTCGTCGGAGCCAGCCGCCACCTCAGTGCTCTACGGATGAGAATAGAGGAGCAGGGGGACGCAGTTCGCGAATTCGCATCAAAAAGCGGATGCGAATTTGCGTTCATACCGCCACGAGCGCCTCGCATGGGAGGCCTTTGGGAGGCAGGTGTAAAAACTGCAAAGAGCCTACTCCTACGGGCGGTAGGCAGCGCGCTCCTAAACGCTGAAGAGCTCTCCACAGTCCTCGTCGGGATAGAAGCGGCAATGAACTCCAGGCCGCTGGGAGCTCTCAGCCAGGACCCAAGCGACGGCGAGGCACTAACGCGCGGGCACCTGATGATAGGCAGGTCGCTCATCGCCCCCTCAGCACTGCGGACTCCGGACTAGGAGAGTCTCAGCTGCTTGCGGCGATGGCGACTTGTCTCGTCAGTCAGGCAAGCGTTTTGGCGGCGATGGTCCCGTGAATATGTCCTGGGGCTCCAAATTCGGGGCAAATGGCACCAGCAGCAGCCCAACCCAGAGGAATGAGACCTCGTCCTCGTGGCCGAGGACAATCTTCCGCCGCAGGAGTGGCTTGTCGGGAGGATCACGCAGGGGAGGACGGCATAGTCAGGGTCGTTGACCTAAGGAGGAGTGACGGAGCAGAGTTCCGGCGGGCCATCCACAAGTTGGCGCCGCTGCCATTGGCTTGAAGCCGTGCAGCCGGTGTTTCGTCGTTTCTCGTCTGTTTTTTTTGTAAATAATTGTGGAATCTAATTTGAATTGTATGAAGTCTAGTGTAAGTTAGTTTAGGGCAAGGCGGGAGCGCAATAAAAGCTTACTCTCTCGCTCTTTGCGAATTCCCCCGCTTTGCCAACGTAGGTTAATTAGGCTAGAGATAAATTTGAATTATATATTCGTTAAAATTGATTTTGATCGAGCGCACGCACTTATTCCTCTCGTCCCGCCTCTTAATAAAATTACAGACACCCAAAGTTTTTTGGTTTCGTATTTTAGAAAAACTATTCTAAATTTTCAATATACATATATATTTGTATATAATTAAGTCGTATAGGTTTTCATGTCTTCATAAAGTCATAATCTCCAATGAATTCTTAAGTAATGGGTTTCATTCGCTTCAGAAAGCGAGGAACGATTGTTGGGCTAAAATGTGTATAGACCCATTCAATACCTATTTATATGTCATGAATATCCATAATCATGGATGATATATATTGTCGGTTTTCCCACCCCAAAATGACGTCGTCTAAATATTATAAATTTTAGTCAGTGGTGCGGCCTAAAGTAAATTCAGATGATTGTTTGTCACTTGCAATGCCCACTGATTGTTCCCGCATATGCTCATGCACGGCAGCGGTGTTCTTTCGCCTCTTTATATCGCCTCTTTCGATCTTCGCACTCGGCTTAGCAGCAGCCCGAGCTGTTTTACTCTCGCGCTCTTTTGCTCTCTTTAAGCATTGCTTCATAGGGCACGGCAATTAGGTCGCCAGCCTTTGCAATCAGTCGGTTAATGAGCTTCGTCGCCATCGGGATAAATTGATATCCATCGGTCTTACTCCAACAAAAATTGTTCTACATATAAAATAAATCATTCTCATTATTTAAACGTTTGACTTTTATTTAAATTAAATTCGCAACAGCTGGTGAAAAACCTCATTAGCTTAACATTGGTAACCCCGATGTGATTTTGTGCAATAATTAATATTTGTGCATTCACAAATTACATTTAAACTTATACACTAATTGCCATCTCAACAAGTGTCATCGGCTAGATAAGTGCACCCATATACAATATACACCGGCCTTACATATTTGGGATTGTGCATAGCTGGCTTACGGTTCTCGTCTATTCCTGTTTATTACGCGCGGTACTCTTGCGATCATCTTCCTGCTAGAGACCTTATTACGCATGGCACTCTTTCCCATCACCTTCCCGCAAGAAACGTTTGCTAAGCTGCCATGGAGATGGATGCTGCTAACGCTGCCGATGCTATGCAATTGGATGCTGCTAACGAAATGCCAAAGACCAAGGAGCAAAACAGGGTGTCATTTCTGAAGCTGAAGGCTACGGATTTATTGGAGAGTTTGACGAGACTAAGTGCCAGTTGGGAGGAGGAGTCATCGGTGTGTGACTATTACATGCTAGTAGTGAGGCTGGATGATATCGAGGAACTGCACGGCACATTTAAAACCGTGCATAGTGAGCTCGAGGAATTGGATTGCCGCGAGTTTGGCAGTGGTTTGCGCGACAGGTTTCAAACAATGTTTCGTATGCTGAAGCTTTCGATTACGCGTGAAATCGAACGGAATAGTGCACACATGCCACCTCATTCTACCTTTGCTAGAGGAAATACTACCACTGTGTTTGCTTGCCCCCAGTTTCTACCTCGCCGTAGACAGCTACCCTCCCTGCCACCCACACAATTGCCAACTTTCAGCGGTGGGTATGCGGACTGGACGGATTTTTATTCCATGTTTGTTACCATCATCGATAGTCATCCTGACTTAACCAACATAGAAAGGTTCCAGCATTTGCGTTCTTGTCTGCGGGATGTGGCATTGGAGACTGTTCGGTCGCTGGAAATCTCGGATGGCAACTATAGCGTGGCATTAGATTTATTGGAATAAAGGTTTAATAAACACATAAACGAGATCTTGGCGCTTCAAGCTGTGGAACCTGGGTCAGTGGTTATGCCTCGGGAGATTTCGGACAAATTTAATGCTCATATGCGTGCGCTTCAAGGTTTGGGCACTACTGAGCAGATCGCAGGATGCATCCTCGTGCAGGAGCTGCTCCGGAAACTGGATCCAGTGACCCAAGCAAAGTGGGAGGAGCGATTCGAGGACCCAGCGTTTGCGAACGTGATTCCGTCGTGGGAAACTATGGCCTCGTTCTTTGAGCAGCGATCCACGTCATTGGAGACATCGGATTTTGCTAGGCCATCCTATGCGCCGAGCAGTCAGGTGGGCAAGAATAAACAGCATTGCTTGCAGCCAACCAAACCTCAAGCTGTGTGTGTTGCAATGATAGCACTCACGAAGTTCAATACTGTTCAAAGTTTAAAGCATTGTCCCCCGCAAATCGTCATATAGAAGCCAAGCGACTTTCCTTGTGTATAAACTGCCTCAGAACAGGGCATCGATCAAGTCAGTGCAGCTCGAGCCACTGTCGCACCTGCAGGGGTAAGCATCATACTACCCTGCATTTCGGCAACCCTGAAGCGGCTGCAGCCCAAGGGCAAACAGCGCCAATTGATGCTCCCGCTCCCTCTACGTCGTCCCAGCATACCACTGAACCCTCTGCTTCAGCATCTATGTCTACTACTCTTGTTGCCCAGGATCTCAGCAATGATGATGTACTATGGCCGACGGCCACCGTTTTGGTCAAAAATCAATCTGGAGACTTCGTTTCTTGCCGAGCGCTGCTAGATTCCGGCTCTCAGCTGCATTTAATAACTTCCCGTTTCGAAAATCGGCTTCAGCTTCCAACGACAAAATCGTCTATTACAGTCTCGGGAATAGGCGATTCCAGCTTCATCACCAGTGGATTGTCGGTCAATATTAGCTTGCACTCCCGCTGTTCGAACTACTCCACTCTGATTGCTGCTGTTTTCGTCCCTAATATAACCAATCGCCAGCCAAGCCTTGAAATGGACATTTGCAACTGGAACATTTCTTCAAACATACCACTCGCAGATCCGTGATTTAATATACCTCACGGCATCGATCTGTTAATTGGAGCAAAACTTTTCTTGGAGCTCCTGTGTGTTGGGCAAGTCAAGCTGCTGCCAGGATTACCGTTAATTCAGAAAACTCGTTTGGGATGGGTCATGTTTGAATGTTGTGACTGGTACACTGGCTATTTGTTGATGGTTTCATGCGCTCCTGCCTTATCTTATAGGCAAACGGCTCACCGAAAGGTTCTCCTGGTCAAGGTTTCCCGAATTCAATCCCCACGATTCCTGGGTTCTAATCTTCAAAATCAAAGCCATCGTCGTTACCTGTACATAGATGACTCGGAAAACGGCTCTCCCTTTCAGGAGTCCAATAGGATTTTGGAGATACTAACTGGACTTTTATCCAGAAATCGATGCCAATTGGGGCATTCGGTGGGGCCTGCGGAATCCCTTTTGAACTTGGACATTGACAGCGATGTCTCTACACCGCTGGAACCAGCTTCGGAGCCGGCTACTGATCAACCTATATCCCCGTTTTCGATTCATCAATCATCGTCGCCTCCCTGCAGAGGCGCATTTCCTGACTTGTCAACCAAAAAACAGACCTACGTCAAGGCAAACGTTCCGCATCCGTCTGATATTCCTTCGCATAGGACTCTTCCAGCTGATCTGAGCGAGCATGGCTTATTCACCTCAATCCTTGTTGAACTTTGCTGGCAGTCATCCAGTCATCCCACCCAGGAAGCATCACGTTGAGCAAATTCCCGAATCAACTTTCATCAAGGATCATAAGCAGAATCTTCGCGCTGGGCTTCAAGCTTTTCTTGGACTAAGTCCATCCCAATATTGGTCTATTGGTGGGAGTGGATCTGCAATGGAGCTTTGGGGCCACATCTTGGCCTTGACTAATTCTACATTTTTAGTTTCAATTACAGAGAGTCCTACCGATCTGGATGTGCTAATTCGAGCACATTTCAATGGCAGCCCTCCCTCTTCGCTTGTTGAGCCTAATGTGATCAGCTCAAGTTACAACAACCAATCATATCTCGGGCAATGCGTCGCTTACATAGAGCAGATCTTCTGGTTGCTATGGAAGGAAGCTTGCTTATCGTCGCTGCAGCATCGCTCAAAACGTTCTCCTTATCCTCGCTTGCCAGAAATTGATTTGGCCAAGAATGAGATCTGTCTCGCATCAACAGGTCGAGGCACCTCCCTGAGGACGAGGAGTTGGTGTTTCCCGAGTTTCTGTGCTGAAGTGAAGAGGACAACAGGAGTGATAAATCGAATCACCAACAAGCTGCGGCTGCTAAACCCATTAAAGTCTGTTGAAACTCAGGTTTTCAACGGGGGGAGTATGTCGGGTATTTTCTATATTAAACAAAATTATCATCTAGAGCATATACAAAACAAGAGTTATTCTGATATTATAAGGCAAGTTTCTTCAAAACGTGTCAACTCTAAAAATGCTAAAGTAAAGGGTGACAAGAGCCGAGAAATCCAAGAATCTTAAGCGAATTGACAAATTTCGTTCTACCAGGCAGCAATACTTAAACAATGTACGTGAGCATATATGTGCACCCATTCATTCAAATACGCTGAAGCAAAACCAAATAAAACAGAAACTAAAAACCCAAGAGCCCAAGAACTGACAATGCATACAATCAAAAATTTGTTGTGTATTATAACACACACACACCAATGCAATTACTTCGTTGCTGTCGGCTTCTGCTAGCGCCGCGTCATGAGCCGAACAGTTGCTGTACAGAGCCGAACGCTTAGTACTGCATTTCTCAGACTTGGTTTGCGACAGTCGTTTGTATGAAATGGCATATCTATATATTGTATGGTTAGTGCTTGTACTCAGACAAGAATCAGAAATTGCGCAAGAATCAAGGATGATATTGCAAATTAGTACTCAGACAAGCAAAATAAATGACCGATTAATACTCGAAAGGTAACGATATATACTAGAAAAGAAGAGGTGGTATTTGCTGGGCTCGACTGAAAGATGGAATTATTCTATATTCTGTCGTCATAGATACTCGTATATCGACATCAACAAAGAAGGCCAGGAAAGTTCCAGCCGGCTAGAAAATTGCAAATAATGAAAACAAATCAAATCTCATTGAAGCCAAATATAGGGATATTGTTTTTTATAAATTTTATAAACGATACTCATTTTATTTATTTATAATTTAATAGATACTGATTTATCCAATATTGCGGAGCTTTTTATGTTCTTTGTCGTTCTCCTGCGCCACAGATCCCATAAATAGTACATTCCGCCTTGCTTTCTGGCAAAATTTGTAAACAAACAAAAAACAGTGTAACCGTAGAGCATGCACATCTTGTCACACTGGTCACACAGCAAAATATAGGCAATGCATCGTTCCCTCTCGCTCTCTCTCACACACCGGGGTGGGTGCTATGCCTCATCGAATGTTTTGACGCCTAGATCTCAGAGACTATAAGAGCTATATCAACCAAACTTTCTATCCAAGCTCCAGTGATATCAAACCGAGACGAGTTTGTTTCAAAATTTGGCTACGCCCCCACAAAGGACGAAAATCTACAATATTGAAGATCCGGGAAAACCAAAAACACAGAATCATAGAAAATGACCATATCTATCAGAATGTTGAATCTGGATCAGATCGGATCATTAGTACAGCCAGAAGGAACAAATGAAATTTCAGTGGCCTTCCAAGCGCAGACTCATTCCCTCTCGCTCTCACACGCAGCCGTGTATGTATATGTAGGAAGTAGATTTAGATAAGTTCAAAAGACATATGTAAAAAACATATGTAAACAAAAATGGAAACATCTAATATATATAAATCTCCGAAACGGTTCGACTTAATTTTTATACCCGGTACTCGAAGAGTAAAGGGGTATATTAGATTTGTGCAAAAAATTTATGTGTGTAACACCCAGAAGGAAGCGTTTCCGACCCCATAAAGTATATATATTCTTGATCAGCATCAATAGCCGAGTCGATTTAGTTATGTCTGTCTGTCCGTCCGTCCGTCTGTCCGTCTGTCCGTCTTCATTAGCGCCTATAGCTCAAAGACTATAAAAGCTAGAGGAACACAATTTTGTATCCAGACTCCTGTCCTATCGCACTGTTACAAGTGTATTTCAAAATTTCGCCCCGCCCCCTTCCGCCCACTCCAAGGACGAAAATCTGTGGCATGCACAATTTTAAAGATACGAGAAAACTATAAACGCAGAATCGTAAAGAATGACAATATCTATCAGAGTGTTGAATCTGGAACAGATCGACTCATAAATATAGGAACAATGAAGAAAACCATTTCGAAATGCATCGTTCCCTCTCGCTCTCTCTCACACACAGGGTTGAGCGCTGTGCCCATTCGTCCAGATGAGCGCCTAGATCTCAGAGACTATTAGATCTAGAGTAACCAAACTTTCTATCTATTCTCCTGTGATATCACGTCAGTACAAGTGTATTTCAAAATTTGGCCACGCCCCTTTCCGCCCCCACAAAAGAAGAAAATCTACAATTTTGAAGATACGGGAAAACCAAAAACGCAGAATCATAGAAAATGACCATATCTATCAGAGTATTGAATCTGGATCAGATCGGACCATAAATATAGTCAGAAGGAACAAATTAAATTTCAGTGGCCTTCCAAGCGCAGACTCATTCCCTCTCTCTCTCGCACACAGCCGTGTATGTATATGTAGGAAGTAGATTTAGACATGTAGAAAAGACAGATGTAAAAAACGTATGTAAACAAAAATGGAAACATCTAATATATATAAATCTCCGAAAAGGTTGACTTAATTTTTTGTTGTCTTTTTTGGCTAAAACTAAATTTATCCCTTTTGCGAACATGTAATAATGTAATTTATTACAAGCTCACATACATATATACTGGCTGAGTACCGGGTATAACGGCTCACAGTTCCCCCTCGTTTTTTTCTTTATTGGCTAAAATTATTATTCTGACGCTATAACTCCAGAAAGCATGAACCGATTTCCACAGTTTTGCATTTGTTGGAAAGGTCTCGGACTCCGTGAGGTTTATAGCAAAGAAAATTCAGGAAAAATTTTAACAGAAAAGCGGGAAAGTCTTTTTTTACATACCCAATATTTTAAGTAGATGGCGCCGGTGCGTGATACATTGCTTGACAGCTACTCATTGTTCTCTGCTTAGTTAATTTCATGTGACAAGCCGGTATTGTGTTCACTGTGAAGTTGTGAAACAAAATTTAAAAAAAAGGTTATTCGTTTCCTAACATTTCATCAAATCAATCACGTGTATTGTGCAAATTTTTATTCAATTTCAACAGCAGGCATTTGTCTTTAAGGTGGTAAGTTGTTGAACTGTGTAAATTATGTGGATCGTGCATTTAAATTCACCACTCTGTCCATAGTCCAAAATGCCTAGAGGACGACGTGCGAACATTGGCCGCCGCACAAGACATGCAAGCCAGCAACAAGTGTATTCACAGAACTTAAGCGAAGAAAGACAAAATATAATAAGAGAAAATTCCCGATTGGGACAACGCGTGAGGACACGAAGATCATTGGCATCATACAATCGCTTGGCATTCCAATATGATCCCACTGCGAACTACAGTGATGATGAAAATTTAGATATTGGACCAATGACGACTATATGAGAATATTCCAATGCGTTAAAGTTCAAAAGAGAAACGGCTGGATTGTGCTGCGCAAGTGGAAAAGTCAAACTGGATCTATTACACCACCACAGCCACTGAAACCATTGTTCGATGGAAGTGATCCCGATTCCAGCCATTTTCTTCAACACATCCTTGAATACAATAACTGCTTTCGCATGACTTCCGTTGGAGCTAATATCATTCGAGAAGGCGGCTTCATGCCGACTTGCAAGGTAAAAGATACAACACACATAACCAATCACTCAAACCAACACAATGAATTGCAACACATAACAACTACATATACACCACACACTACACCAAACTAACAAATGATTGTTTGCAATTACAGAAACTAGGACAAATATATCATTTGCATGGTTCAATGGTGCCAACACCAGATGAACCGCATCAATTTCTGCAAATATATTTCATTTCGTCGATGGTGGATCAGCTGAATGTGCGGTGCAATATACAGGGAACACAACAGTTAAAGAGACGAATTATTGAACAGTTGCAAGCATTTTTTCAAGCTAATAATGCTGTGGTTAATATGTTCAGAACAGCATTGGAACGAATGCCATCGGATACGCACAAATTTGTCATAAGAGCGGATTGTACCCCAACAGGTGAACATGTGCGAAGATTCAATGCACCCACCGTTAATGATGTTGCTGCAATTATTGTTGGCGAAGAAGCAATATAATGCAAACGAGACACATCATTTGTACGATGTGTTACAATGTCCAAGCATTTATTGGCAAGGGCAAGACGGATACGACATCACGTTGAAGATGGTCGATCCAATTACAGGTACAATATTCACACACTAATTATTGCTATTATTGCTATTTTTGGTTTCCATTAACAATTCATTTAATTTTGCATTTTCAGGCGTATTAACGAATAAAAATCTAAGTGCAATGAATTACTATGCGTATCGTATGATGATTCGTACACATGAGCAGAATGTCATTCTGAAGTGCCATTGGCTATTCCAGCAATTCACTGTCGACATGTATGTCAAAGTCGAGACCGAACGTTTAGCG
Organism: Drosophila helvetica; assembly: GCA_963969585.1. Classification (NCBI taxonomy): domain Eukaryota; kingdom Metazoa; phylum Arthropoda; class Insecta; order Diptera; family Drosophilidae; genus Drosophila; species Drosophila helvetica. The sequence continues at coordinate 37,093,855 of OZ018402.1, read as the reverse complement.
TTCATCCGATTCAATCAGGCAAAGCTACGATCTGAGGACTATATACACTTGCGTGATGCTATTCATTCAGATGGTGATGTTCAGAATATTGGACGTCTGACGATTCTCCCATCATCTTATATCGGAAGCCCACGCCACATGCACGAATACGCTCAAGACGCTATGACGTACGTGCCAAATTATGGAACCCCGGATTTATTTATTACGTTCACATGCAATCCGAAGTGGACGGAAATTGAACGTGAGCTGGAACCGGGCCAAAAACCGCAAGTTCGCGATGACATAATCGCCAGAGTATTTCAGCAAAAACTCAAGGTTATGATGGATGTGCTTACTAAGTATCGAGTTTTTAGTGACACACGTTGTTATATGTACTCGGTGGAATGGCAGAAGCGTGGACTACCGCATGCTTATATCCTAATTTGGTTGCTGAACAAATGACATTCAAATGAAGTGGATGACATCATATCAGCTGAATTTCCTAATACAGTTACTGATCCCCATCTACACGACATTGTGACGACACAGATGGTGCATGGACCGTGCGGTGCATTAAATTCATTATCGCCTTGCATGGCTGATGGAAAGTACACAAAACGATATCCGCGACCGTTAGTTTCTGAAACAGTCACAGGGAACGATGGATATCCAGTTTATCGTCGGTGTTCAAAAGAAGATAATGGTCGAACTATCAAAGTTAAAGTTCAAAATCAAGAGATTGAGATCGGAAATGAATTCATTGTACCATATTGCCCGCTGCTATCACGAATTTTCGAAACACATGCAAACGTTGAGAGTTGTCATTCGGCCAAATCAATCCAATATTTGTGCAAGTACATCACAAAAGGCAGCGACATGGCTGTGTTTGGTATTGCGTCGGACAATGCGAATGACGAAATCAGCAACTTCCAAATGGGCAGATACGTCAGTACTAATGAAGCACTGTGGCGATTATTGTCATTTCAAATTCATGAAAGATATCCCACAGTTGTGCATTTAGCAGTGCATTTGGAAAATGGCCAAAGAGTTTACTTCACTGAGGCTAATGCGGCACAACGAGCTGAGAGACCACCATCGACAACATTGACTAGCTTCTTTGCCATGTGTGAAGCAGATCCATTCGCAGCGACGCTGATGTACGTTGAAATGATCAAGTATTACACTTGGAATCAATCAACAAAGAAATTCCAACGTCGCAAACAAGGAACCCCAGTTCCAGATTGGCCACAAGTGTTTTCCACTGATGCACTAGGTCGCATGTATACTGTTCATCCTAGAAATGATGAATGTTTTTATTAGCGACTGCTGGTAGTTAATGTACGTGGATCAAAATCATTTGCTCATTTGAAAACTGTGAATGGCCACCAATGCCAAACATATAGAGAAGCATGTCAACTATTGGGTTTGCTGGAGAACTATTCTCATTGGGATTTAACACTTGCGTATTCAGTTGTTTCATCAAATGCGTACTTAATACGAACGCTGTTCGTAATTATCATCACCACATGTTTTCCTTCACAACCAATTCAGTTATGGAACAAATACAAAGACGACATATGTGAAGATATCTTGCATCGCTTGCGCATTCAAACGAATAATCCTGACATCCAAATAACCGATGAAATCTACAATGAAGGATTGATTCTGATTGAGGATCAATGCTTGACTATTGCAAACAAGCTTGAAGTAGTAATGATTGCGCTAAATCGATCGATGCACGATGCATTCAACCAAGAATTAAATGGAGAGCTGCAATACAATGTTGATACATTGCAGGAATTCGTTCGAAATAATGTGCCGTTGCTGAATGAACAGCAAAAGCAAGTATACGAAACATTAATGCAAGCGGTGGACAATAATACTGGTGGTCTATTCTTCCTGGACGCACCTGGAGGAACAGGGAAAACATTTGTCATTTCATTGATTTTGGCCACTATTCGATCAAGATGTGACATAGCTTTGGCGTTAGCATCATCTGGAATTGCGGCGACTTTTCTAGATGGTGGTCGTACTGCACATTCTGCGCTTAAGTTGCCACTCAATTTAAACACAATTGATACTCCAACATGCAATATTTCCTGATCCAGTGCAATGGGAAAATTATTAATGCAATGCAAGCTCATTGTTTGGGATGAGTGCAGAATGGCACATAAGAAATCACTTGAAGCACTTAACTTCACACTGAAGGATCTTCGGCGAAATAACAACATCTTTGGCGGCTTGATGATATTATTGGCAGGCGATTTCAGGCAGACGTTGCCAGTAACGTGGAGTAACGTTGACCGTGGAACGCCTGCAGATGAATTGAATGCTATTCCTTTATGGAATAACGTTAAAACATTATCGCTAACCACTAATATGAGAGTTCAACTTCAAAATGATCAAAGTGATGCACAATTTTCCAAACAATTGTTAGCTGTTGGAAATGGAAAAGTCTCAGTTGATGCGACATCTGGATTAATTACTCTTACCAACGACTTTTGCCGATTTGTAGACTCTCAATTAGCTCTTATTAAAAATGTTTTCCCAAACATTAGTGAGAATTATCAGAATTATGCTTGTTTAAGTCAACAAGCAATTCTTGCCGCAAAGAATAATGATGTACACGCACTGCATTTCACATTTCACTCAAAAATTGCTGGCGTTTTGGTGACACACAAATCCGTTGATTCCATAACAAATCCCGATGATGTAGTAAATTATCCAACGGAGTTTTTGAACTCTCTGGAGTTACCAGGATTTCCACCACATAACTTGCAACTCAAAGTTGGTATAGTTATTATGATACTGCGTAATTTGAATCCACCGCGACTTTGCAACGGTACTCGACTTTCGGTATTATTTTGATTGAGGCAACCATTATGAACGGAAAGTACGCAGGTGAAAATGTATGTATTCCTCGAATACCATTGATTCCGACTGATCTTCCGTTTGACTTCAAACGATTGCAATTTCCAGTTCGCCTTGCGTTCGCACTGACAATTAACAAGTCGCAAGGCAAATCGCTTAGTGTTTGCTGGATAAATTTAGAAAATCATTGTTTTTCACATCCGCTTTGTTTGTGTTAACGTCAGACCAAAAAACAAAAAATGTGGTTTACCAAAGAGCACTTCAATGAAACGGGTAATTTGCGGACACGTATAACGCTTTGATTCAGTATTTACTTTTATTGTAATATGCGCTTCTCGCGTATTAAAGAGCGAACGACGTCTGTATACATAAGTGGTTTATTCAGAACTAAAAAAATGAGATATGTACATGCATGCATACGAATAAGAATTCAAAGGAGAGGCGAGAGATAACATAGGCTCTCGCTGTTCATGTACATTATGTTAATTAGCGTTGCCACACAGATCATGTTATGGTTACAATTCAAATTTCAACAACTTTGGATTCGTTTTCATTTACTAAGAGAAGTTCAACTAACTAACACTTCATTTTTGTAATCGAAATGAATTCATTACTGTTGTGAAATGAAATAAAATTGTTCCTTTTCAAATATAAAAAAAAAAAAATATTTCTTCATCTTTTAATCACCAAACGAAAGCCATCTGGTGGCAAAACGGAGTTCGCCGGGTTTGCTAGTTATTTATATTTATTTATCTGTTTTTTAAATTGACTTTTTTTATGATTCTCACGAATTTTTCCTTGATGGTCTTGATATTCCTTTATATATTCCTTCTAATGTCATTCTTTGGGTTAGCCTGTTGGTCCTTTAGGCCTTCCTTCTGATATTTTACTTGATTTATACAATTTTTCTTCAATTTGGTTAGTTGATAGCAGCGACGGTCCTTCCTACATCTCTTCCTTTATTTTCGTCTAGTTGATTGTTTTTTATTCTTTTCATCACTTTTCTTTTTTTGTTGTCTTATCACTCCGTCACAACGCGTTCAATTGAAGGATTTATTGCATTCATTAATAGTCCTTCTTTGGGTTCAAGCCCACGCAACACTTTTGTTTTTCGGTGCTTTGATTCCGCGTGGTCCCTCGTTGGTCGCCAATTATACATTCGCGGTGGCGATTTGTGTTTATAAAAAATAAAATTATTTAACTTTATTTCACAAAACTTTTTGAGCTTAACAAGACTTAAAGAAGTTTAGTTTTGAGGTAAGTTATTCAACCGGATAGGTATCGGCGCGATTTTGGCGACTTTAGTTTTAGGTCAACTTTTCCGTTCTGCTCCAAGATCAAGGCTGACTCTACTGATTCCATCTCCACATCATGAAACCCCAATGATTCTTTTTTCAATATAATTTTCCTATAAACAAATGGACTGACTCGATTTGGTCATCTAGATTGTTTACTCGAAAGCCGGGTGTGGACCGAGAGTGGGCCGAGATTGTTTTTCAATTAATGCAGGTGTGAGAAAAGTTTATTTTCCACATTAGGTGGGGTGTGAGAAAAGATTGTTTATAAATTATGTGGGAGCCACAGATTGAAATCCAAAGATCGAGATTGAATCTGGGGACACCAAAGATTGTTTATAACTCGTATAAGAGACCAATGAAATTGGGTATGTTAACTTGCATTCAAAATATCATACATTTAAAATTTCCAATTACGAGAAAGGTATGTGAGCATTTGTGATTTTAAAAGAGGAAGGGAGTATATATGATATGGTAGAGGTAATTATAACCCTAGCGTAAAAACCTAAAAGGTTCATTCAAGGAATAATTCGATTCGGAAGGAACAACGGTATATAGTTTCTAGTGTTTCTAATTTGAATCGTGGAGTTTATGCGGCTCAACAAATCAAGGCTATTTACGTCACCCTTGATCAAATTGTGACCAAAAATTACACCAAGCATTTTTCTATGAGTAACTAAGGATGGACGGTTTATAAAGAGCAATCTATTAGGGTAAGACGGGAATGTCACATTTTTGTCCCAGTTGAGGCCGCGCAGAGCGAAAATTAAAAAGTTTTTCTGGACTGATTCTATGAGGTCCTGGTGTACTTCGTACTAAGTGCACCATACACAAGAAACGTGAAAAGTCTTTGTTATATAAGGGTCGTCAAATTCCTTTGACCACCTCTGTATAAACCCAAGCTCTCCCTGTCAAATATTCGTAAAAGCGCAGCACCGCGACTAAACAACATTATCGTCAAATGCTGCCCTACGGTATTATCATAAAAATAGCGCTATAACGGGTCTTGTTTTCGTTCTAATTCAACTTTGTACATTACTTCAACCATCTCGGGGTTCACGGCCACGCCCTCTAGTATATTTAAATTGATCGGAAGGAGGCGATTCCGACAACATAAAGTATATATGTTCTTGATCAGCAGCAATAGCTGAGTCGATATAGCTATGTCTGTCTGTTCGTCTGTCTATCCGTCTGTCTGTCCGTCTCATTAGCACCTATAGCTCAGAGACTGTATCCAAATTAAGTCGAACTACGGAAAACTTTTATTTTGTAAGTGTAGAGTAAGAGTTGCCGGAAAATCTCGGCAGCTTCCAACACTGACAAATGCAGCTAAAAATCGGGCTCGAATTCTTTATAGCTGCAGTTTACTGTCTCGAAGATATTAGGCTTACAAATTCAAATTTGATAATTTTTTGCAGTAGTTTTGCTTTTTGACTTTGGAAACTCAGGAAAAATTAAAAAAAAAAAACCAGGGGGATGTTGTGAGCCGCGTCTAAGGCCGTAATTTATATATATATATATATGTATTTGAGCTTACGATATATGAAATTAACTATATGTTCGCAAAGGAAAAAAATTGAATTTTAGCCAAAAAATAAAAAAAGGAGGGTGTCAGTATATACATATGTAGATGAGCTTACGACATATGTTAATATACCCGGTACTGGAAGAGTATAGATATTAGATTTCTGGTAATAACTGTTGTGTGTAACACCCAGAAGGAAGCGTTTCCGATCCCATAAAGTATACATATTCTTGATCAGCATCAATAGCCGAGTCGATATAGCTATGTCTGTCTGTCCGTCTTCATTTGCGCCTATAGGTCAGATACTATAATAGCTAGAGCAACAAAATCCAGACTTCTCTCATATCGCAATGTTACAAGTATATTTCAAAATTTCACCTCGCCCCCTTGCGCACACACAAAAACAAAAATCCGTGGCATGCACAATTTTAAAGATACGAGAAAACTAAAAACGCATAATCATAGACAATGACCATATCTATTAGAGTGTTGAATCTAGATCAGATCATAATCATAACCACAATGAAGAAAACCATTTCGAAATGCATCGTTCCCTCTCGCTCTCTTTCACAAACCGGGGTGGGTTCTATGCCCAAACGCGTTTTTTGATGCCTAGATCTCTGAAACTATAAGAGCTAGATACACCAAACTTTCTATCCAAGCTCCTGTTATATCTCTTCAATACAAGTATATTTCCAAGTTTTGCTACGCTTTCGCTTTCGTTGCCATCGTTGGAATTTATGCTGACTCTCTCTAGCTTGGAACTGCCCTCAACCTTTTCTGCCGTCGTCGCTCTCACCGTTGGATTTCTACTTTGGATACTGCTGCTCTGCTGCATTATTGCTGTTGTTGCGTGCGTTTTGTTGGAAACTCTAGTTACACTACACAAACAAAATTCCACTCTCGAAGACTTGAAACGCCAACGCAGCAACATTAAACGGAATATATCTCAGATCAAATCTGTGGTGGAGGGCAAAACGGAAAAGCCGGTTTGCAATGATAAGCTTCGCTATCGTTTAAGCATTTGGGAAACATATTCAAGAATTTTTTAAAGACACAGGCTGACATTCAAAATTTTAATCGAAATGACAAAGGACGGGCAGATTTGGAGGATACATACATAGCAATCAAGCTATCCATAAAGGACAAAATGGGAGGAGATTTGAACATCAGCATAGTTGCGCTGGACCTTCACCCACCACCAGTGAGGTCATTGTTGCCAAGGTTGTCGCTGCCCACCTTTGACGGATCTTATGCGAATTATAAACACTTTATTAATTCGTTCAAACAACTTTTAGTGCGTGAGTCTGGATTGTCCAATATAGAAAGGTTTAACTATTTGCTCAGCTGCCTCAAGGTGCCGGCACTAGACACAATTCAGGCATTCCAGGTTACCAGCGAAAACTATCCGAAGGCCCTAGAAAAACTTAAAAGCCGGTATGATAATCCAATTCTTATATATCTAGAAGGTATTGATGCATTGTTCGCACTAAAACCTATCGAAAAATTGAGCTGTCATGCAATCGAGCTAACATGCAAACAGCTTGTGGAACGACATTGTCAATTTCTTCATTCGTCTGGAACCTCGTCTGGAACCTCGTCTGGAACCTCGTTTGGAACCTCGTTTGGAACCTCGTTTGGAACCTCGTCTGGAACCTCGTCTAGAACCTCGTCGCAACGAAAGACTGAAAGCAATAAGTCCAATCGTCACTCTAATCACCAAATAGCTCGTCGTTTGCTATAACTAATCCGTCTTTTTCACTTTATTCTAGTTTTGGTCATAAAATCACTAACTGTGAGCAGTTCAAGGATATGAACAGCAACCAACGGTACGACAATGTAAAATGCCTCGGTCTCTGCATCAATTGTCTTGGAAACGGCCATATAGTGGCGCAATGTTCATGGACTCATCGTTGCCGAACCTGTTATCGGACTCATCACTTAACTTTGCATCACTCTCAGCCGCATCAGCCACCCCAATCGTCAGCAGGACAATCGTCAAATACGGAACCGACAGGTCAACCATCGTAAGCCTCGTGGCAAACAGCGGATACTCATTCATATCAAGCTGCCTCACATTCTCATATGGACGTCTCAGCAGATGATCAACTTTTGTTGGCAACAGCTATGGTAATGGTCAAGGATGCCTCAGGTGAATACACTTGGTAGAGCGTTGCTTGATTCATGTTCCCAGGTTAATTTTGTTAAAGAAACTTTTGCACAAAAGCTTCGCCTTCGTCGTGAAAGACACCATATCAGGATTCGTAGTATGTGAGATTCCCTTACTAATTTGAAGGCTCGTACGACGACCTCCATTAAGTCACGTACATCTGGCTATTAGCTCACTCTCCAGTTCGGAATTACATCCCACATTACATACCAGCCAGATAGTGAGATTTACTTATTGAAATGGAACCTACCTGCCAATACTCCATTGGCAGATGAATAATTTTACATGACTAGGCGTGTCGATATTTTATTGGGAACTGAAGCCTTCTATGGAGCGCTACCTGTAGGACAGATCCGAATTAGTCTCAATCTTCTCACCTTGCAAAAGACTCTTTTTGGTTGGGTTGTTGCTGGGAGGTACCAGCGCCAACATAACAGACAGCCACCATTGTGCTTGGCGACTGTAGAAGAGTAGATCGACGAAAACCTGCAGCAACTATGGAAAGTTGACTCGATTGTCGACCGAAGTGCTTTTATTCGCCCAGATCATCGTCGCTGTGAAGACCACTACAGGGATACAACACATAAGGATGCCAGTGGGCAAATCGTCGTTTGCTTGCCATTCCAAGAAGATCCAAGATGTCTTGGAAGTTCGGTCGACACAGCTCGAAATCGATTCTTCGCCATTGAGAGACGTCTCGCTCGTCTACCGGAAATTCGGCTGCAGTATACATCGTTCATGCAGGATTATGAAAATCTCGGCCATATGTTCCTCGTGTCAAATCCTAACTTGGAGGAACCGCATTATTATATACCTCACCATTTCGTTCTCAAACCAAGCAGTACCTCGACGAAGCTCAGAGTCGTCTTTGACGCGTCTTGCCGTACGTCATCTCAAAGGTCACTCAATGACCTACTCTTAGTTGGCCCTACCATCCAGGACTGTACTTGCAATTGCTGCGTTTCCGCATGCACAGGTTTGGCATCACAGCTGATGTCACGAAAATTTACAGAGAGGTACTCCTGGGGGAAGAAGGATCGCAAATTCCAGTACATTTTCTGGCGAGGATCCCCGAATGAGGATCTTCAAACCTACCAGCTCAATACAGTGACATACGGAACGGCATCTGCCCCGTTTCTCGCAACTCGTAGTCTGCACTACCTAGCTGAGGATTGTATAGATGAATGGCCCTTAGGAGCTGCAGCTGTCAGAACTGCATTTTATGTTGACAATCTTTTGTGTGGAGCTGATGACATAGACACCCTTCTCAGACTGAAATCAGAAATAACCTCAACCCTAGCTTGTGGTCATTTTCCATCATGCAAATGGCACTCGAATCATCCGGGTGTTATGGAAGATGAGTCGACCAAAGAAATAAACAGCATCAACAAAGTGATGCATTTAGGTTTACCTTCGTCCACCAAATGAACAATTTTGTCCACTGCGTCGTCGCTATTCGATCCAATCGGTCTTCTGTCACCTCTAGTCATTGTCTCTAAGATCATTCTTCAGGAGTTGTGGCTACCGAAACTTGACTGGGACGAGTCTGTTCCCCAAAATCTAAGCAGCGCATGGAGAAATTGTCTAGAATCGTTGAATTCAATATCGTCACTAGCGGTAACTCGTTTTTGTTTGCAGCCCGACGTTCGGAGTATTCAAATACATGGATTTTGCGATGCATCGATTCGGGCATACGGCTGTGGTGTTTATGTGCGCACTGAGAATTCGCTTGGACAGGTCTCTGTGAAATTGTTCACGTCCAAGTCTAGAGTAGCACCAGTGAAGAAGCAATCTCTTCCGAAGCTCGAACTATGCGGCGCCCATTTACTTTCTCAGCTGTACAACAAAATCAAGGCCATATTCAGGAAACAAACCATCACCACTTATTTTTGGACCGACTCACAGCTCGTATTGCATTGGCTGAAACAACACTCAGTCACCTTGTCGACATTTGTTGGAAACAGAGTGTCCGATATTCAGGATTTAACCTCTGGTGGAAAGTGGCGCTATGTGCCAACACATCAGAGCCCAGCAGATCTTCTATCACGAGGTTTGTCGGTCCGTCATTTCTACTCGAGGATTCGTTTAACTGGCCCGCCACAAAGGAAAAACAGGATGTTGACATGGACGTAGTCTACTCGGAGAAGCGGAAAAGTATGTTCACTGCCGTACAGGAGATGAATTAAATCCTCAAGATCGTCGATAATGTCAGTTCATATACACATAGTTTTCGTCTCATTGCTTGGATGGTAAGGTTCATACGGATATGTCGGAAGCAATCGACGTACACCACAACCTCACCGACACCTGATGAACTTCGTTTTGCTTCACATTGCCTCATTTGGAACATTCAACAAACCCATTTTGCAGAGGACATTAGGTTACTTCAGAAGCAAAAACCTTTATAGAGTAACTTAAAGTTTCTTACTCCCATTTTTGAAAATATGAACGGATTTGAGCTTATCAAGATTGGGGAACGATTGGAACTCTCAGACCTACCAGAAGGCCAAAAACATCCGTTGCTGCTTCCTAGCCAGTCTCAATTCGTATGGAGTTATATTCGTCATTTACATCTCAGGAACTATCACGCTGGACCTAAAGCCTTAGTCGCACTCATTCGCTTGGAATATTGGATTGTTAATGCCAGAGACTTGGCACGTCGAATTGTCCGCTCTTGTGTACACTGCGTTCGCTACAGACCAAAGTTGCTGCAACAACTCATGGGCTCATTACCGCCTGCTCGACTTTCTCCTGCACGACCTTTCGAGCGCTGTGGTTTTGATTTTTGTGGACCCGTCAACACATATTTACGAATTCGAGGAAAGGGGCCTACTAAATCATACATAGCTGTGTTCGTGTGTCTCATCACCAAGGCTGTTCACATCGAAGTAGTCTCGGACTTGTCAACGAAGTTGAAGCTTAAACGCTTTGAAAAGGATGGGAGGTCGCCGCAAGTTGCCGGCAGACATCTTCTGTGATAATGCCACTAACTTTGTAGGGGCATCAAATCAACTGCAGAAACTAAAAAGGTTTATGTTTCTGAAGCAGACTCAGGATGAAATTTATAAATTTTGCGCTACTGATTTTATTAATTTCCATTTTGTTCCCCCAGGGCACCTCATTTCGGAGGCCTTTGGGAAGCGGCAGTCAAGAGTGCAAAGGAACTTTTGAATCGGACATTGGCTAATACCAGATTCACCTTTGAAGAGCTGAGCACTGTCGTCGTCGAGATTGAAGCAATACTCAACTCGCGACCGTTATCACCGCTGTCGTCAGACCCAAACGACTACAGCGCCCTCACGGCTAGTCATCTCTTGGTTTGCGAATCATTACGATCCCTCCCTGAGAAATCCCTAGAATACGTCAAGCTGTCAAACTTTGACCGCTACGACATGATTACAGCCGTCAAGCAACGATTTTGGAAACAGTGGTCTGCTGACTTCGTCAATGAGCTGCGATCGCGTACGAAGTGGACAGCACCCTCAACGAACCTCACCGAGGGCACGTTGGTTATCATCCATGAGGATAATCTGCCCCTCTACGCTGGAAACTCGGCCGAGTGCAGTCTACTGTGCTTGGGAAGGATGGACTTGTACGAGTGGTGCACCTCCACACTGCAAGTGGAACGTGTTGTCGGCCAATACACAAGTTGGCAATTCTTCCGGTGGTTTGAAAGGAGTCCTTTCAAAGGGGCCGGGATGTTCGGTCAAACTTCGTCCAGCAGCGATTGAATAAATAGGATAGAATTAAGTAAACGCCTCTCGCACTATAATCTTACGCTCAACCTTGTACGCTCTCATTATGCTCTCATTATGTTCGCACATGCTCGGTGCTCATGCACAAAGAGCCCAATAAATTAGTCGTCAACTGATACTCAACAGCACCCCATTGTCTTTTCGTTGATCGGCTTATCTTCGAGTTCAGTTTTAATACGTTTGCTCTAGAGTTGGCACACCCCCACAATTCAAGAAATAATTCTCACCAAGGAAAAAGCTCCTTGCATAAACACTCGGATTATAATTCCCTGTACCATATCATATCGGCAACTAATTCCCTTCCTCTTCTTAAATCACTATTACTCACATACCTTTCTCGTAGTTAGAAATTTTAGTTGTTGAGTACGATAGTTTTCATGCATGCTTAATTCCTTTAGTAAGATTAGTTCTAATTTTCCTCGAATACTAGTCTAACATCTATCTTTCCTGCATGATCGCGATCGGTTCGGTTAACGAGTCGCGCGTTTTGCAGCAGCGCCCCTCGGTCGGTTGGGTGGGAAGAGGGCTGAATGACGTCAAAGGATACCACTTATTATGTGTGAACTGCTGATTTTCTAGGCTTGTACATTGTTTTATTTAACCTCGAATAACCTCTAAAAGTTGCCAGATGTATAACCTATCAATGAGAGCTTATTTGTCAAATGTAATATTCGACTCCTGACGTGCAATTCCTAATTTTGCTTCGTTTTAAAATTCAACGGGTTGTTATTAATAGTCGTTGTAAAATAGATCCAACACAAATATTGGGCTATGATCGTAAAAGCTTTCATAGAGATTTTCGACGAAACAGCTGTTTTGTTACCAAAAGTGGCAACGCCCTCCCCTTGTTTTTATTCCGTTATGCCCTCTTATTTATTTCTAATTGCTTTGATCCAAAGAATGGGGCAACAAAGGGATGCAAAAGAGACGTGGGCTGCTGCACTTTGCGATGCCGAGGGTATTTCTTTTCTCCTCGTGGTCGTCAAGGTGTATGGTAGTGCGATACTCTGTAAAATAGCTGGCCCTTAACTTTCTGTACAGCCAGATACCACACAAAGTGATTGTGTTCTAAATCAATTTCATCCACGATTATTAAGCGAAAAAAATCACCGTGAGTATAATCCGATAATAGACCATGCCTATGCTCTGGAATAAAGTGAATTTTCAGAATATATCAGAATTCTTCGAGGGGTGTACCTAACCAAAAAGCCCACGGCAGCACCTGCGTGGACAGACCATTCGGTCCGATCATACGCTTGGAGAAAAAAACCCACAGTTCGAAAGATTTTCCGATTTCAGTGGTGCGATTCCCTCTGGGGTAAATATCCATCTAGCTAGTTCCCAAATATAGGATTATAACGTGTTCCTTCTCATATATAGGATTAGCACCACTAGTACTCACGTATCAAAGCCGTTTAAGTGCGAGTGAAGCCGGCACAGAGGTGACCGCAATGGTATAAGTGGACCATTCTACAAGCCTGACTCCTCCGGTAGCGTGCACAACCCCAAGGGTGAATATTTTGGACCCCCATCGTTCCATATTCGAGTACGATCCCGGCGATCGAGAGGATGAAGTTCTTCCTTCTGTAATCCGACTGCGAGATACCGACTTATGCAAAATGTGCACCCCTTATCCACATGCTGATCTATAGGCATCGTCACGGCCCGCAAGTTCCTCCTGTTTGGTTGGGTTGTTGCTATGAGGGGCCTGTTGACTGTAGAGGAGTCGATCGTACCGAATCCTAACTTAGAGGAACCTCATTTTTATATACCTCACCATTTCGTTCTCAAACCAAGCAGTACCTCGATGAAGCTCAGACTCGTCTTTGACGCGTCTAGCCGTACATCATCTCCAAAAAGCACTTAACGATAAACTCTTAGTTGGCCCTACTATCCGGGATGAGTTGAAAGTGAAATTGCTATGTTTCCTCATGCATAGGTCACGGCTGAAGTTACGAAAATGTACAGACAGGTACTCGTGGGTGAGGAGGATCGAAAGTTCCAGCACATTCTGTGGCGAGCGTCTCAAACGTTGATCTTCAAACCTACCAATTCAATATGGGACTGCGTGTGCCCGTTTCTCGGGGGACGAGTCTGTCCCCCATAATCTAAGCAGGGAAAACAGCATACCGGATCTGCGGATATTCATACGACCACACCACTGCCAAAGTCTCGATCAGCTGATGATGCTGGCAGACGAGTTCGAAGCATTAGAGCGAGACCGAGTGGAGTTTCAGCGGGAAAGCCCGGCTGGCCGGGCGAGGGCGACGAATCCTTTCACCCGCACGACGGGGACAGAGGTGTGCCGAAGATGCAAAGACGAGACGACGCCCGGGAAGGCTCACGAGAGGAAGCCAACGGTGCCGGCGAGTGGGCATCAAACTAACGCCAACGTGGTGAACGGGTATATGCAAAATCCGTCGCAGGCATGCCGAAGATGTGGGAGTGATGACCATTGGGCCCAAGGGTGCACAGGCAAACCACTGACGTTTTGCTGGAGGTGTGGCAAGGTCCGAGTGCCCACCTGGCAGTGCTGCAAGCATGCGGAAAACGCGCCGCGACCCAAGCCGCGAAGGGCCGTGCCGGGGTCGCAAGTCGAGGCCCCCAAAACAGAAGACGCCCCAGCGTTGGCTCCCCCAACCTAATCGGTGGTCTGGCCGAAGAGGAGGTGCAACTGTAGGCCGTGGTGGCAATTGCCGGAAGATGATCTGGCAGATGATCACAGCCAGGATATCAGAACCCAACTCGAAGTAAAGGTTGCGTTTGGGGACAAGAAAGTCTCGATGGCGCTTCTCATATTGCCGGGAGTGATCGACGCACTTGTTCTGGGTTGGGACTTCCTCGCCGCGGTCAGAGCGGAGGTGACCTATGCAGTGCACAGGGTAATAATCCCTTCGAGACGTCGACAATGCGGGTGGCTAGAGGAGAAGCTGTCCGTGTCGGTCGTGGAGTCCACGGAAGAAACCAGTGGAACAGCGAGCGAGGAGGACGAGCAAAGCGGGAGGTCCAAACAGATGGTGGACGAAGAATTTTTGGCCAAGGAGCAGCAGGAGTTCCCGGACAAGACGGGAGTGTCCAATGTGGCGGTGCACACCATCACCATGAAGGATACGCAACCGGTCAAACAGCGATACTATCCGAAGATTCCCAAAATGCGGGCTGAGATCGACATGCAAGTGGAGGAATTGCTGAAAACAGGGCGAATTGAGCCGTCAAAGAGTCCATACAGTTCGCCCATTGTAATGGTCAAAAAGAAGACGGGAAAGTGGAGGTTGTACGTGGAGTTCCGCCAAATAAACGCGAGGACCATCAAGGACGCGTATCTCATGCCCAAAATAGACTACATTTTGGATCAGCTCAAAAAGGCACGCTTTATCAGTAGTCTGGACTTGAAGGACTGGTATTTGCAGATACCATTGGAAAAAAACAGCAGACAGTTCACCGCTTTCACGGTGCCAGGCAAGCGGCTGTTCCAATGGAAGGTGATGCCATTTGGGTTTCACTCAGCGTCGGCCACGTTCCAGAGGTCGCTAGACCACGTGATAGATCCCGCGTTCGCGTACCAAGTTAATATCATTGTCATCGGACCAACGAGAGAGGAGCACCGGCAAAATCTGGGAGAGGTTCTCCGCCGACTGAAGAAGACCAATCTGCGGTTGAACGTGGACAAGTGTCAGTTCTTCCGGACGGAGCTGCGTTACTTGGGTCATTTGCTGACAGGGGAAGGGATTTGCACCGATCCCGACAAGGTAGCAGCCAATGTGGAACTATAACCTCCGGCGAACGTCAAGGAGCTACGCCAGTATTTGGGCGTGGCCTCCTAATATAGGCCGTCACTAATATAGCCCGACTGGAAGGATCGCGAGATGGGAGCTGGAGCTTCAGCAATACGATTTGGAAATAGCGTATAGCTTCCTATACGGATATAGTAGCGGATGCGCTCTCTCGACAGCCATTAGAGGAACGAGCCTGAGAGTGGACGACCAAGCAGGGGAGGCCGAGTGCTTGTGGATCAAGAAGATCAAGGAGAATACGAAAAAGGAGCCAGCGAAGTACCCCGATCACATGGAGGAGGCGGGCCGGGTGTACCGTCATATACCTCACAGGGCCGGAGACGAGGAGGTGGCGTCGTGGAAGCTGTGCCTTCCGAATGATCTCCGGGAGAGGGTTATCAAAGAAAATCACAACATCCCAGAAGCGGAGCATGCGGGGGGCAGAAAGACGATGACAAGGATAGCCGCCAGATATTACAGGCGGCCGGCAAGATGCTGACGCAGGTGCCGGAGGAGCCGTGGGCGACGGTCTGTGCAGATTTTGTGGGACCACTACCGAGGTCAAAGCACGGGAACGCCATGCTGTTGGTACGTGTGGATCGGTTCTCGAAGTGGACCGAGCTGGTGCCGCTGAGAAAGGCCACGACGGAAGCACTATCGAAGGCGTTTAGAGAGAGGATATTGTCACGGTTTGGCGTACCGAAAGTGGTGGTCACCGATAATGGCGTCCAATTTACCAGCCGAGCGTTTAAAAAGTTTCTAGAACAAATCGGGACACGGTATCAGTTCTCGGCACCATACACTCCGCAAGAAAACCCGACGGAGGTGACCAACAGGACGGTGAAAACGATGATGGCACAGTTCACTGAAAAGGACAAGAAGTGGCCAAAGCTAATGTGGAGCGTACAACTGTTCCAGTTGGTGAGGCGCAACCTGGAGCGGGTGGCGCAGGACCAGGCAAGACATTATAACTTGCGAAGAAGGTCGTGGAAACCGAGGTTAGGAGTGGTGGTATGGGCTTAGCAACACCACCTGTCTAACGCCGCAGAAGGACTTGCCGCGAAATTGGCCCCGAGATACGACGGGCCATACCAAATAGTGGATTTTATCTCACCTGTGATATGTAAACTCAGGAAGGAAGGCAATAAACACACCCGGACGCCGCACATTGGCGATCTGAAGCCATAACCGGAAGGGGAGGAGGAAGACACACCAAACGGAAACAATACGGAGATAGAGGGACGCGATGACCAGAAATAAAATGATCACAGTTATAGCCGAGAGCTGCCGACCCCAAGGTGTGGCACGCAGGACACAGGATGGAGCCAGCAGCAGCTAGCGAACGACGGACGGCGAGGAGAAGTCTGGAAAGAAAGCGGCAAAGATTAAGCCGGGTCATCAAAAACGACAAGACATACCTGGCAGCGCCAAACCTGCGCCGCCGGGCCCCGGGCTGAGAGGCTTCTGGTGGGCCGGGAGGGAACTGGAAGTCGAGTCGGAGAAGGCCGTGCCAGAGTTCCAGATTCCGGGGGCCATCCATATCTGTTGGGTACGGCCTTGCGGAAGGTCCACCCAAGCGCTGCAGCAGCCGCAGCAGCAGCCAGAGCAGCAGCCGTAGCAGCAGCAAGAGCAGCAGTCGTAGAAGCAGCCAGAGCAGCAACAGCCGCAGCCGCAGCATCAGACGGGGACGCAGCAACAGCGGGCCCAGGAGCTGGCACAGGACCTGGCGCCGGAGCCGCAGCCCCAGTGGCAGGGGCCCGAAGCCGCTAAGTACGGGTGGTCGACGACGGGGTGGCACCACCAACCATCCAAATCTCGTGGGCGATCGAGCAGGCGCAGCTGGAGCCGGAGGAGCCCAGACTGTGTGAGGAGGAGCCGCCGAGATGCAGCAAAACGCGTGATCAGCAGGGACACCATTCTGAGGCGGGAGCGACAAAGGAAGGAAGGGCACCCGAGGAGCCGGCAGCTATGGATACAGGGCGCGAAGCATCGCGCGGTCCCTGGAATGTCCCTCACCTGTGAAGACTCAGGATCGGCCTGTCCTGGCACGGCAGGCCTCATGCCCGGAGGCGAGAGCCAACTTCGCCCGTCCGCAACTCCCACGGCAGCAGTCGATGTCCGAACGGCGGCCGGCAGAGCAGCAGCGCTGGTGCCAGGTAGCAGAGGAGGAGTGGCCAGAGGCGGTGATCAAGGCCGTGGAGGGAACCCGACCCGTCGGTCGCCGCGTAAAACAAATCGTGTGAGTGCGCGGGGTGCGGTACCGGGTGTCGGTGGCCGGTAACGCCGAGGTGTTCATGGAGACATGAATAAAGCTGGGTGGAAGAGGAAGAATATGAGCAATAGATGAATGAAGTAAAATAAATGAATATTATTCACCAGGCGTTGTGGCAGCAGCGATGGGAGGGATTGGGATGGCCAGCTTAGTGGCCTGATGGCATCGGTGCAATTGTGCCGATAGGCAGCTATCGCCAGACGCGAAATGACAGGCTCGACAAGGGCTCAAGAAGGCCCGACCGGCGGAGGTAGCCGGGGTAAAGGACAGGAAAACGAAGGACTTTTTTCTTTATTGAAGAAAGGGGAAAGTGTGAAGAATGAATATTCCTCACACAAACTATAGTAGGAGATGGGGCGAATTCGCCGTGAGCAAGAGCGAGGCGATCCCGGTGTGGTGGGTCGCAAGGTGGGCATCTCGCGAGGGGAAGGGAACGATGGCAGTGGGCCGGCAGCGGGTCGGTCTATGTGGGTCATGTAACCGGCACCGTGCATGCCATGTACCAGGTCCCATGTAGGACATACATGCCATGAAGGCCATGTAGTCTGATCCCGTCAAGGATGGCGTGGAAAGACAGAGAGGCCAATGGAAAGGTACAAACGCCACCGGAATTAACCGTTGCTGGGCCGCACCGAGCCTATAAGAGGAGGCCGGTGGCAATGGCGAGGGTACAGTCGAGTGCGGAGCAGAAGCAAGTGCGGAATCGAGTCAAGTGAAGTGTAACAGAGGACGAATTTTATCCTCGAAATCGTCGATAATTTCAGTTCAAATACACATAGTCTTCGTCTCATTGCTTGGGTGGTAAGGTTCATACGGATATGTTTTTTTTTTTTTTTGTGTTGTTTGATTGTAATAAAGCTCAATGCCGACTCAACCGATGCTGAAGTGAGGGCGGTCCTGTCACGAGATATAACTTCGCCGGGGGGAGATGCCCATAGGGCTCGTCAATCTTTAATGCTTTTTATCTCCTTTCTTTGCGTGCTCTTTCTTCGCAACGCATTTTGGTAGTCATTACTGCTGCCATGTGGCTTATCGCAACCCAGTTCTCTTCTGACTCCATAAGGCATTATGCCAGCTTTGTCACCTCTGGTGTCTTTCCGAGCTTGGTGCTGAGGACTTCCCGAACTTGCTGGAATTGTGGACAGTCGAAGAAGCCATGTTCCGCGCCTTCGACCTCCCCCGTGCAGAGCGCACAGAAGGTGTCTTCCTCGTGCTTAAACCTATGCAGGTAAGCTTTAAAGCACCCATGTCCCGTCAGCAGCTTGGTCAGATGGTACTCCACTTGTCCATGGCTGCGACTCAGCCACCACTGCAGATCTGAGATCAGCCTATGGGTAGCCATTGCTGTATTGTGCGTTGCCTCACTGCACCTCTGGTCTCCTGGTCAGCAGTTACCAGGTCTCACTGTGTCCTGGTCTCTGAGGCTTCACTTGCCAGCAGCTGGATTGGGACCATCCCTGCTACTACTAGTGCGGCGTCTTGGGATACCGTTCTGAATGCACAGCACATTCTCAAGGCACGCAGTCTCTGGACTGCGTTGCATTCTCGGGCATAGTTTTTTTGCTTCAGAGCATCACCCCATATTGGCACAGCATACATTAGCGTCGAGCTAGCTACGCTCGCTAGGAGATT
This sequence comes from Drosophila helvetica, assembly GCA_963969585.1. Classification (NCBI taxonomy): domain Eukaryota; kingdom Metazoa; phylum Arthropoda; class Insecta; order Diptera; family Drosophilidae; genus Drosophila; species Drosophila helvetica. Next base: position 37,074,583 of record OZ018402.1, on the reverse strand, counting down.
TCGCCTGGGCTGTCTCGGATCTCTTCTGTTTGTCATGATGCGGGACAGGGCAACTGCCGTGTTTCCAGCTTTGCTGCTGGCATACGCCAAGTGGTGCTTGAAGCTACGCCTAAGGTCAATCATGACCCCCAGGTACTTCAAACTTGGGCCTGAGCTAATGGTGGAGTCTCCCACTCGGATTATGGCCGTCTCCACTAACTTCCTGCTGCTTCTGCTTAACACCGCCTGTGTTTTGTGGGTGGCCAATGTTAGTCTCCTCCCGGACAGCCATGTTCTGGCTCGCTCTACTGCGTCGTTGCAGATTCCTTCTGCCTCTGCTTTATGTTTTGCCACTGCGACTATTGCAATGTCGTCGGAGCCAGTGCTTCTTTTATGTGGTACCAATTGACAGAGCTAAACGCATTTTGGACGTCGAGTGTTGCCACTATGCAGTACTCTTTGGTCCCGTACATTCATTGGGCGCCATGTATAGCTTGTTTTGCTATCTCACATACATCGCCGATTGCGTCCACCTTTGCGGAACCCGTACTGCCTCGGTGAGAGTTGACGCGTTACTGCTTCCTCCAGCCTCGTGTAGATCTTGCCCACTGTGTCTAGCAAGCAGAGTTGTCTGTAGGATGATGGCTCCTCGGTCGGTTTGTTTCCTTTAGGTATAAGGACAAGCCGCTGTCATTTCCATGGGCTGGGGAAGATCCCACATATGTTTGTGGGTTCGTCTCAATAGCCGCGCGGAGTACGACATTTGGGACCCATCCGGTCTTGATGCTTTACCGTCCTTGGTCCATTTTAGAGCTTCGAGGACTTCTGCTTGTGTGGTGACTTCTATTTCCAGTGGCGGGATTCCATCCATCACCCTCTTCGCTACCACTTGCTCTCGAAATAGGGTTTCAACTATGTTTCCCAGCAGATCTGCACACATTGGCGTTTCGCCACGATGGCGCTTGCAAAGAATGCAAGTTGGTTCAGCCTTGCAGTCTTTGGCCAGTTCGTCCACTGCTGCGCAGTTGTAGCAGCACTTTGTGTAGTCCTGGTCGCTCTTGCAGTTCAGCGCTTTGTGCCCAAATCTATGCACTTAAAGCATCTTCTGGGAGACGATTTTGTCGTATCCTGCAATAACCCCATCCCAGGCGGATTTTTCCATTCCCCAGGAGTTTCTCAGCAACTGTCGGTGAGACTTTCAGCGTCAGTGTCTGGGTGCTCCTATAGGCTGGTCTGATGGAAATGACGGCAGCCTCGCTGATGTCCACCTCTCCTTGCACTTTTAGTTCCACTAGGACTTCTTCGTGGGTAGACACTTCGTCTATGTCTTTTACCTCCAAGGCCTCAGCCTTGCTCCCTAGCACTTCCTTGACTGCTGCTTGCATTTTCTGTGTGTTTCTGTCTGCCGATTTCTTTCGATTTAAGCAGCTTTTCTTTCGCTGTGCGTCGCACTCCTTGTACCGATTGCCTCAGCTTCTTGCGACTTGGCTCATTTTTAACTCTCCTTAGAATGTCCGCATATGAGCCCGTGCTGGTGGTAGCGATTATTATTGCATCTGGATTGCTGTTTTGGCTTCGGCCTTTTCCTAGCTGCGACAGTTACCAACCCGCCCGCCTTCTCTTTTTTGATTGCCTCTTGTCCCTCAATGGCTACGGCTTCCTCTTTGAAGTTTCATGCGGCTTCTTCGCTTTTTGGCTTTTTAGGACACTGTTTTGCCTCCTTTGGCGTGTTTTTTGGCTCTCTTCTTGCCTCTTTCCCACCTTCTCAGTCTCTTCCGGCTATGCAGTCTTGGCTATGGCCTGCTCTTCGATAGCCCCCCGCAGGTACGAGTCCACCTCTCGCTGCAGGTAGTCGATCACGTTCACCTTTTGCCCAAACTCGCCAATTGCGCGATGGCTCTCTCTTTTGCATTTGCGTACTCCTCTTGGGGGCTATGCAACGCTGGAGGAGAGTACATTGCGCGCTCCTTTGCTGCTCCAGTCGGTGATCGAGGCAGCGCATTCCCCCTTCTAAAGGGATTATCCTCGTCCCAGGCAAATGATCTAGTCATCGGGGTGCTACAAGCAGCAGCTTGCTCTTGCTGATCGCTCATCTCTGCACCGCTCCCTTTCTCGTCGATCTGGCAACTCTGGTTGCTTAGCCGCGCCCTATATCTAGCAAATGTTGTGCGCTGCGATCGCTTTCCAGCACGTACTTCGGTGCAGCTGTGCTCTACCAGCTGTGCTGCAATCATTTACTAAAACAAATTGCGGTGTGCTTGGCTAATTTTAGCACAAAAATAGCACTCAAAGCAAGTGGCGCCATTAAACGGGAAAGGAAAAGGAAAATAGTGCCTTCCCCCCTCTTCGGCCTAGGGACAGACGCCGTCGCTTTAGGTTTAGGATAGGTTTAGGATAGGTTTTCTTCCGGTTGTTCCAGCCAAAATGTTTGTTCAAAAAACTTTTTCCTTGCTGATATTTATATCTTTAATTGTGGGGGTGGGACAAATCCAAAGCAGCAGAGAAGATGGTCAGTGGCCACTGAAATACGTCACTTGGTAATGCACGAAAGGAGTATTTAAGGGTTACATCCGGTCGGTTATAAAAGTTAAAGAGAAAATTATGATGGAGTGCCTTAGTTCCTTCATCAAATCGTTTATTAACCAAACTATAGAGGCCCAGTTTTCCTATCTGAATTTATTCAGAAATGCTAACACGGGAAACGGAGATCCGTCAGAGCTACGGAGTAATAGTAGACATGAGGTAGACAACGGTGGTAATATGGTCAGAAGCGATTCTCAAGTAGAAAATCCTAGAAGTAGTCATGCAGCAGGAAATGTAGCACCGGAAAAGGCTGCGAATATCCTATTAAGTTGGCGTCTTAAATTTGATGGTTCTCGGGACTCGATGCATGTAGAAGAATTTCTATATCGAGTTCGTGCTCTTACGGGACAGACTCTTGGGAACGACAATCAGATACTTTGAGATAATTTGCATCTGCTTTTCACGGGCAAAGCCAGCGATTGGTTCTAAAATTTTAATCGAAGAAACCACCAATAACCCTGGCAATTGTTTTGTACGGCCTTTAGACAAAGATTCGACGACCAGAAAGACGAATTTGACCTTTGGGAAATGATCAGGAAACGGCATTGATCAGTCTGCCATTGAAAAGTTAGTGGCTCGACTTTCACATGAGATAAGCGAACTAAAGCTGACCGATATTCTTAAATGGAATGCAAAAACTGCTCTTCGATATGAGCTCTTGCATTTAAAAATACAGAATAGAAGCGAGTTGAGAGAGGAAGTTCAGAAGCATGAACATTTCTGTACAGATGCTGGCAGCATTCTGCAGCGAAACAGAGTTGCTAGAGCTAATGTATCCGAGATTCAGAGTGATGCCGAAGAACTCGAAGATGAGAGTATCTCCGAGCTGGTCGCAGACGGTTGGTCTGCTGGAATTGCAATGAAACCGGTCATCGATTCGAATACTGTGTTGCTGAACGCCGCGTCTTCTGTTATGGCTGTGGGGCGAAAAATACTTGTAAGTTAAGGTGCGATAAATGTAACCCATCGGAAAACCGAAAGCGGGATGCGCAAACCAAAACCAGTTTGACGCAGCCGACAATGACGACAGATTAAAAGAGGAAGTTTTTCAAGGAAACATCTCCCACTTCTATCGGATAGTTCTTTTGTAGAGGGACAGACCCAGACGAAAGAGGTAGTTACTGATTGTGACAGCACACATTCAGTAAAGTTAAAGTATCATTAAAGTATGAGACAATTCTGAGCCAAAGTAAAGAGGGTTCGAAAGTGACTTGTCTAATCGGTCTTTATAAGCTGCGATAACAGATTATTTGTAGAACTAAGCATAGAGAAGCGAAACTTCATGGCTTTGTTGGATTCGGGGGAAGTTGGATTCTCGGAAGTGAAGCTGCTAAATCTTTCGCACATCCACTCCAAGGCGAGGAAATGCTCCGGAAATATTCGAACGGCCATTAACGAATCTTGTACAGTCGTTGCGAAAATCACTGTTCCCATAACCTTTCGCGAAGGTACTAAGGATATAGAATTCTTCATAATACCAGTCTTGAAACAAAATGTATATTGAGGAATAGATTTCTGGAAATGATTTGGTCTTTTGGAGTGGTTATTTACAGGTAGATCTGTTGTACATGAATAGGACGCAGAAAATTAAGCTAGGGTTGCGGAATCACCACTTTTACACAATCTAATTGAAGACTTTGGTCTTAGGTTAGTATAGAATTCGTAATCAGTTCGTTTGTCAGGTCGCTTGGCTCTTTGTGCTATAAAGTTGCAGTGATTTAATTTCCAAATTCCACATCGTAAGGGGTCCGAAAACATAGTAGCCGACGCGTTATCACGTCGAGATGAACCTGAGGTTCATTGTAGGTCTTATCTCGATAGAGCTTAAATCGAGAGAATACATGGTTCTAATAGAAGACATAAGGGTTAACCAACATAAGTTACCCAACGTAAAGGTTGGGGATAACTTAGGCTCTAAGAGAACTGAACCGTCTTCCGGGGTTGGGATAGCACATAAACAGTCATGGAAGCTTTGGGTTCCGTCAGGCCTTACAAGCGATATAATTTCCAGAGCTTATGACCCTCCAGACGCTTCCCACAGTGCTATTGGTACAACCATCTATAAAATAAAAGGAAACTTGTTTTGGTTAAAAATGGTAACACAAATACGAGCCTATGTATCACAATGGACGTTTCTCGCCAAGCCACAAGCGCTAATGTCGTGTTGAAGCCACCGATGGGGAAGCCAATAATCTCCAAACGGCCTTTTCAAAAACTTTATCTAGATTTGGTACCCGCGATCCAAACAAGGGAATATTTGTATTTTAATTATCGTGGAACACAGCACTAAGTTTCATTTCTTATGTCCACTAAAAAAATTCACCTCAAGTAGAGTGTGTGATTTTCTAGAAAGTATGATGTTTTGTACCTTCGGTGTGCCGGAAACCATATTTACCGACAATGGTTCGCAATTTGTCTCTGGGACTTTCAAGTCGTTTCTTACAAGATTCGGGGTAACTCACCGCTGCACTGCATTATATTCACCTCAAGCCAATGCCAGTGCACGGTTAAACCGATCGGTGTTAGCGGCTATAAGAGCATATGTCGGCAAAGATCATACCAACTAAGACAATCAGTTACCCGAAAGTAGTGCGGCGCTACGAGCCAATATCAATCGAAGTACCAAATATTCGCCATATTTTCTGGCTTTTGGCCAAAATGTGGTTTTTAACGGAAAGGATTATGAACTTCTTAGACGTCTAGATCTCCTGGCGGATGACACTAGAGTCGATTAAACAGATGAAATACAAGTGTGTCGACAGTCCGCTCAACAAAAGGTAGTAGAATCACACGAACCGAACGTCACCTTAAACCTTACGTCAACTTAAAGTAGGAGACTTCGTGTATGCCCGAAATTTATTTCAGAGCAATGCTTTAAAAAGATTCAGCGCTAAGCCGTGTTTATTCCAGACAAGGTTGTTCGTCGAGTTGGAACAATGTATTACCAGTAAGCTGGTGAAGAAAACTTAGGAGTCTATCACTTAAAAAAAATTCAGTTGAAGCCTTCTTCAGTGGAAATCGCACTGTAAGGCTTTTCGTCAAGCTAGCGAAAGAGAGTCGCGGCAATGCGACAATGTGAGACGTCGTTGCGGTTGCACTGATAAAAGAGTAGCACAGAGAGAGCATAGTTAAAGCTTGGGCGAAATTTCACTCAAATTATCTAAAGACTAGACGATTATACATGTTAATGTGTGTGTGTGCGTGTATGAAGCTGGGTTGCATACGGTACATAAACCGTCTACAGTTAGGTCGTCGCAACTAGAACTTGAACCAGTTGGACTGCGGAGAGGATATCCTGCGGTGCGCAATTGAGGATCTGAAGACACGGCGACAGCCTCTGATGATTGCGATGGAAATGGTATCCCTTAATGTGCAGGTGAGGGTCTGAAGACACAGCGACAGCCTGATGATTGCAGTGGGAATTGAGTGACAGGCAGCTTTGGTACTGTTTCTGACACTGATTTTATTCAACAAAACTTAACTATAATTATAGGTAACAAAAGGTACAAAAAGTGCTGATTTAATAAGAAAATGGTAAAATGGTAAAAAAATAATTCATGTGAAATTTTTTATTGATTTAATATGATTTTATTGGCTGGTGTGCAAATTGGGCAATTGTGATGGTCAGCAATTGCACCAGTGTTGTTGGTCTCTGAGGAATGATCGCCTTGTCAGCAGAATTCGCTGCCGAGGCGGTTTGTTGTTGACTCAGCTATAATGCTGGGTCGTGATATTTCCTGTTGACCGGATGAGCTTTTTTTCTTTTGGTAAAGGTGTCATGTGTATTACATAATATGTCTACATTGTTATGTATGTATGTATGTATCATGTTACTTATGCATAATTCCCCGACTGAACATTCTCCCGGCCGTTGAACTGGTGTTCAACCATCGCCTAAGTTGATGGAAAATTGGCGGGACCTTGGGGTAGGAGCTGAAGATCCGCGCCGTTCTTGGGTTAATATCCGTGGCTTCCATGATTGATACTTTTTCCGGAAAATGTAGCTAATAATCAATAGAATTGACATGGCTAGGGCAGCATAGGCAGCAATTTGGTGGTGCTGCACTGCGGTGATATGGTGTGGCAGCTCGTGCTGTTTGATTGCTGCTAGTTGCTGGCGTAGATCATCAAGTTCTTGGAGATAGTCTGATGTCTGGTTCAGCTGGTGTACCATTGGTGGTGAAGGAGATGTCACCGCTGAACTTATGTCTCCAAATCGAGTGTAGATTGATTTTACCTCGCTGTTTGTAGTGCTGAAGGTGCTGATGCATATTTCTGTGTTGCGAGCAGTACATCCAGGAGATAGCGAAAGTAAGCCAGTTCCTTCCAACTGTATGGTTGATGGAGATCCGTTGCAGACTGCTTGAAGTCTCATTGTAGAGTGTGTTGCAAAGATCCATTTGTTTGGTTGCTGAGTTCTTGTCCACAACATGTCCGCCTTTGAATGAATGACGTGACATAATGTTGTTGTTTTGTTGTTAAACAACTGGAACTCGCAGCGATTATCAACGTTAAAGACCGTTTTATGATCGAAACAGATGAATTCTACGTTGGGCAGTCTGAAGCAGCGTCGAAATTCCTCTGGAGTAAAACCCATGAACTGATCTCGATGTGTGTTTACTGTAATTACAGTTGTTTTGAGATCGAACAAGCTCCAACTTGTTGAGTCCCAGGTAGGAATTGGGACGAACAGGAACAGTTCAAGCTGAACTGTTGAAACTAGAGGTAGCGTTACATTGAATACGACGTGGGTTGCAGTTAGTGTTCCTTCGGCCCGCATGATTCTGTATAGATGAATGACATTTTTTGTTGTAACCGGCAGCATTTGATCGGGTGTTCCAACACCTTCAGGCGGTTGTCCGTTGCTGAGTTATCTTTCCTGACGACATTGATTGTGGAGTCGACAATTGAGTTTTGATTTCGCAGTAGATGTAGTAGAAAGTCTTCGTTTGTTTGAGAATTGCTTCAATTTAAATTATTACTGTGTTTAGTTCCTCAAATGTCAAGGATGCTGTGTTTGTGGTTGTGATCAGCAGCTTTTTTGCTGATTTAACCGCAGCTTCCCAAAGGCCTCCAAACGATGGGGCCCGGGCCCGGGCCCGATGAGGAATGAATTTGAAGTCCACTTGTCTTTTGTTGCAGTGATTCGTTATTAGCTCATGTGCCTTTTCGATGAAGATGGCTTCTTTTAATTCCTTTAGTTGATTGTTTTCGCCTATAAAGTTGGTTGCATTGTCGCAATGAATAGTCGGACATTTCCCATGCCTGCTTAAGAATCGGCGGAGAGCTGCCTAGACGGCATCTGTGGTTAGGTCGCTCACCAATTCTAGGTGCACTGCCTTTGTGGAAAAGCAGCAGAACACGGCGATGTATGCCTTGTCTGGCCTTTTCCCTCGGATCTTATGGTGGATCGCAATCGGTCCACAGAAGTCAACGCCTGCATTAAGAAATGGGCGTGCTTGTGCGACTCTTTGTGCTGGAAGATTTCCCATAATTTGGTTCATTAGCTTTGGTCTGGCTCTGGTGCATCTAACACAGCTGTGAATGATGTTTCTAGCCATCGTTTTGTCGTTGATGATCCAATACTGTTGTCTTGCTATTGCTCTTAGGGCTTGGGCACCGCAATGCATGTTCTCCTCATGGAGTTCTCGCATAATAATTTTGACTATCGGATCATTGTATGGCAGTAGAATTTGATGTTTAGCGTTGTACGGAAGTAGAGCTTCTTCTAGTCTACCGCCAACTCGGATGAGCCCATCTTCTCCTAGTATGGGAGATAACGATATGATCGAGCTCTTTTTGTCCACAGTCTTATAGCGTAGTAGCTGCCTTAAGTCTGCGGTAAACTCGACTTTTTGGATAGTTCGCAAGATTATAGCGCGAGCACTATTCAGTAGCGTAGCGTTACATCTACGCTACAATGCGTTGAAGCTTGTAAAATGAGTTGCTATGTATGTATGTGTAAGTCTGCATGTGTATAGTTCTTCTCCAAGTGCGCTGGGTGTGATTGGCAAGCTGACAAGCTTCGCCTTTCTCTCGAGATTAGTAGGCTCACTGATTGTTGCTGTCGGCCATTTGTCTCGGGATCCGTGGAGGAATAGTGGTTCGTATAACCACAGATTGTGATCTGCTAATCTGCTTGCTGCAATTCCCCTTGACAGTATATCGGCTGAGTTATTGGTCGATGAAACGTGACGCCATTGTAGTTGGTTAGACAATGCCTGTATTTTGGCTATTCGATTTGCTACAAACGTAGCGTATGTCGATGCCGTTGCGTTTATCCAGGATAGCACAATGGTGGAGTCAGTCCACAAACATCCTGAAACCGTGTTAATGTCCATATGAAGATCCGTTCGGACTCGGTGTGTGAGTTTGGCACCAAAGTTCTAACCGTGGTATGGATTGCTTGGCTGTCGGTGCCACACGTGACTTGGAGCAGAGCAGTCGCACTGACACTTGGTTGGTTTTGTATGTAGCGCAAGCGTATATTGATGCGCCATAGGCTCTTTCTGATGCGTCTACAAAAGTGTGTAGTTCTTGGGTAACTGGAACCTTTCCGTCATAGACATGCCGGGGAATCTGCATCTCGTTCAATGCTTGTAGGTCTTCACGGTAGTCTTTCCATTCGTGTTGGAGCTGTAGCGGTAATTCGTCATTGCATGAAGATCTTGACCACCACCGGTGCAAAAAGTCCTAGTGGGTCAATTACTTGGGCTAGCTCGGAGCATCCCACTCGTTTTGTGATGCGTGCAGCTTGGCTTTTATGGGTTCTTCCGTGTAGTTGATCCTTCTTTGGCATCCAGATAAGACCTAGAGTTTTCACGCTGTAGTGATCTAGTGTCTCTACTAGTTTGACATCGCTTACAATGTCCTCTTTGGGGATTCCTTGAAGAAGTTACTCATTGTTGGAACACCATTTGACAATATTTTTGTGAGTTCTTGTTGCACTTGGATCGCTTCTGGAATCGTGTTTGCCCCATTAAAACAATCGTCGACGTAGAAATCATTATTTAATGTGGATGATCCTACTGGTAGTCTGTCCTTGTCTTGTATTGCCAAGTGATCCAGACATTTGGTTGCCAGAAACGGAGCAGCTGTTGTCCCGTATGTGACAGTTTTTAGCCGATAGTACTTGATGTCCTCAGACGGATTGTTTCTCCAGATGATCATCTGATGGAATTGATCCTCCGGATTTATCCACACTTGTCGGTAAATCTTTTCTTTGTCCGCTGTGAATACGTATTTATGAGTCCGAAATCGTAATAGAATGGACAGAAGTTCACTCTGAACTGTGGGTCCAGCTTGTAGAATGTCGTTCAGGGACTTTCCGCTTGCTGATTTGCATGATGCATCAAATACCACTCGCAGCTTTGTTGTGGTACTTTCGGGTTTAAGCACACAGTGATGTGGTATGAAGTAATGCCTTTCCGGAATGTATGATGCTGGGACCATCTTAATGTGTCCTAGATCTTCATATTCGTTCATGAACTCCACATAGCTCTTCCAAGTGTCTGATGAAGTCCAGAGTCCAGAATCGTTCCATGAGTTCATTAATTCCCATTGCACAACTGTGCGAAGAACTGTAGGCAGACGTCATTTTTCCTGCTATAATCCATCCCAATTTCGTATTTTGCATCAACGGGCCTCGTATCTTAAGACGATGTTGATTTGGGAGCACCAGGGAATAAGAATGTTCTGCTCCGATGAGCATGTCGATTTTTCCTGGGTTATGGAAGTTCGGGTCACCGAATCGAGTGCCTGAGCTGGTTGATCTGCTATTATTTGAGGCAGTACAAACGCCTCAATTCTTTGCGTAAAACCGCTGTGAAGGGATTTTATAAGCACATTTACTCGTGCTCTGCTGGTCTTTGATTGACCTCTACTTCCTTCGATGCGCAATGTTGTGTTATTAAGTTTAAGCGACAACATTGATGCCATTCGTTCAGAGATCAAATTTATCTGTGATCCCGAGTCTAGCAATGCTCTGAAGTAAGCAACCTGTCCGTTGGTTGCTTCTACTGCCACTCTTGCTGTGGCTAGTATATTGTAACTATTGTTACTTGCTGCACAAACCATTGGTGCCTTTGGTTCTGTGGATGCGAATGATGCTGTCTACAGATGCAGCATCGTGTTGTGTTTTTTGTTGCACTTGAGGCAGGTTCGACCTGGGCATTTGTTTGTTTTGTGATTTGTTCTAGAACAATTAAGGCACATTTTTTGCTTTTGTACCCAGTTTAGTCGTTCTGCTAGAGATCTGGAGCGAAACTCTTCGCATGCGTAAAGCCGATGGTTTGCCTTTTTGAAAAATTAATATAACGGTGATTGTGCATGTCCTGTGTTTGCTGATGCGCAGGCCGTGCCTTTTGGCTCTTTCTTCAATGTTTATGGCTTCCGACCACTTCCTAGAACTCGGATTCTCTGCTCTAGGAACTGAAGTATTGTGTCCAATGGCTATATATCTTTTGAGCTTCCCAATGATTGCTCATACAAGGCCTTATTTTTGACATCTAGTTTGTTTCTGATTATGGCAATCAATACTGGATCCCATGTGGATATTTTGATGCCGAGCCCTTTGAAGGACGCAAGTGACTCTATTGTTGTACAACTCTTTCAATGACTTGGGATCGTCATTGATTGTACTATGATTGAGGAAACGGTTCAGTACCGTATTTGCAACATCTCTGGGATTGTTGTATGTTTCAACAAGAATGTCCCAGGCTATTAGATAGTTGTCCTCTTTTAGATCGATGAGAACAAGTCGTAAAACTAAGACCATTTCAGTATATCCCCATCAAACTTTGGAATGGTGATGCGTTGAAGCTGCTCGTCATCATTTTATTATGTGGCTGGGTTCGCCAATGCCCTTTGAACGTCTTTTTCCAGTGAGAGGTTCGATTTTATGTCGTATCCTCCTGCTACTGGGTTCTCATATTCTTCATGAATGCTGAAATGGACTTCTTGTGCTTGAGTCCATAGTGATTTTATCAAATCAATTGAGGAACGTCCTCTCGCCTCTGAAAATAGTTTCAGATTGCGTTGTATGGCTTCGACTATGGCTTTTTGTCGGCGACATAGCGAAGGCAATTTGCTGAAATCTTCATTTGACTGCTGATTGAGGTCATTTTTTCTGGAGATGGGCTGACTTTCCCCAAGATTGTTTGATGCCTGTTCCAGCTTGTCCAGGTTCTCAGTAAAGATCGTAACGTATTTTTCATATGTGTTACGTATGTCAATAGATAACTTTATGTATTTTTCAGTTTTATCTTCCTCTCGAATTGTGGAGTCGTTTGTGTTGAAACGATTTTATGCATTTTCGAGTGCTGATATTTTGGCTTGAAAGTATGAAGCTTTTTGCTTCCTTTCTTGAGTATCTTTTTTGAAGTTTCGAATGTATTTCGAATGTATATTTCCTCGCCAATTTCCGGCTTCATATTGAATGCCTTTGTGGCGGCAGCTTGTTCCTCCTGTGGATTATCCATTCTGTCAATTCATCTCTTTGTACTTCTGACCCGATGGGAGTGTTTTATTTGATTTGCAGCTGGATTACGCTCCGAATCGCAACCGTTGTTGGTCAAAGAAGTACAAGCAGACTTGACCTATTGGATGGAGGGGGTTGTGCTGGTTCCAGTGGATGACACGCACGTACAGCAGGTAATGTCGATCGCTTGGTTAGCAATCGAACATAGATTTCTTGCTGTTGGCTTTACTCTGAATGTGTCAGAATTGCCGAATTGATAAGTGATATCAATGTTTTCGTATATGGCTGATGCCGTTTGCGTCGAATCCTTTCTCTGTCGCCTTGTTGACAGGATGGGAAGGATGACTGAGGTCGGGTCGGATGACTGTATAGTGAGAACCCTCATATTAACTACTATATTCAAATTGTGAAAAGTTATCGAGTATCTTCATTCTCTGCCCTTCCCAACCTATGATATATAGGGTCTAATAACTCATACAGTTTTCATCCAAGCAGTTCGATCATACTTGGCTGGGGACGGACCCCTGAACTTAGGACATATTAAGATTATACTTTAAGATTAACGACATTTTGTATGTTTTCATTATTGCCTAATTCTAGAATTCAAGTCTACAAGTTTCCTTAACTAAGGGTTGTGTTCATTTTAGTTTTTGACGCATAATATAATAAAAAGGGTTTAAGAAGGTATAGAAGATTGAAGCTCCTGAAATTTGCCTAAAAGCCTGCAATTTGATTACTAAACACTTCCGAATTTAGTTTCCAGTTAGAGTGGTCTGCCACGTGATGTTGCGTAAAAGCAAGAACTTTGGCTGCACTAAACATAAAGCTCGAAGGTCGGATGATGTTTGGAGCTTTAACTGTATTGTTCAGTCGGGGAATTATGCATAAGTAACATGATACATACATACATAACAATGTAGACATATAATGTAATACACATGACACCTTTACCAAAACAAATAAAGCTCATCCGGTCAACAGGAAATATCACGACTCAGCATTATAGCTGAGTCAACAACAAACCGCCTCGGCAGCGAATTCTGCTGACAATGCGATCATTCCTCAGAGACCAACAACACTGGTGCAATTGCTGACCATCACAATTGCCCAAATCGCACACCAGCCACATCTTTTTGAAGCGAAGATTTTTTACGGATAGTCGGTGGACGGTCACGTATTCAAAAATATTGGGAGTGAAACGAAAAAATCGTCATTGTTAATCGGCAGCGTTAACTCGTCAACGTTAACTTGTCACCGTTAACGTAGCGTTAACTTCCCCAGTTATTTGTGCAATTTAATTCATTTAATTAGTAAACGTGCAGCTGTCAATATTAATGTCGTGTTGCAAATAGTGTGAAAAAAAGTGTAAATATGGAGAATGATAAGGACATGGTTTCACAACAACTGATTCTGTTAGATGGCGATGAAGAGACGAGAACAGCGGAGATTTCTGTTATCAATACCGTATTGATAATGTGTAAATAAAACGCAACCACCCAAAAAAGATACGTTTGCTGGCAGACCTTCAAGCAGCCTTTAATATGGATTTACAAATCGCCAGCCTCAGCGCACTGGGAGCTTGATTCCTCATGATGAATTTTGCAAAAAAATTCGATTAGCAAATGAAGAGCAGAAGGAATTTTTGATACACCTTATTCATCATCTTTTAGTAGAACCATATTCTTCACAAGCCCTGCCTGCTGTGGCAAAACTAGGACTCTAATAGCCTGTTTACACTACGGTTGAAACTCGAGTCTCATTTACATGGGGAAGCATAGGGGCCCTAGAGGTGGCAAAAAAGTTGAGTTTTGGTTGAGTTTCAATCGAGTTTGTCCGATTTTCCGAATATTTCAACCCTGATCTGCCTATCGTGGAACTATCACTACTAAAAAACAACAAGAAACATGTGTTATTATGGAAAAAAAATGTAAACAAACAAATATTTCCTAAAAACAATACTTTTAATACAATTTTATCACTAGATACGAGATTTGTTTGGTCACTTAAGGCCTTACAGGCATTCCTGGACTTTTGGCACATTTTTAAAAATAAATAAACAAATAAATGAAACAAAATTGTACTTTTTTCAATTTGTATTTATATTTATGGTCAAATGGCTTTTGACACAGCAAATAGACTCACTACTGCAGAGGATCCTAGGAAATGGCTATTCTATGATGTCCGCGGCTATTATAATTCAATATTATTTTAAAATAGAAGCACTTGAAATTGAAATGCCAATGTCTTACCCAGGTCCAAATGCGTGTATTTAAAATTTTATCCAAATACTCCACAGTTTGTGCAGACATTATCGCCAAATCAATACATCGCAGCATCGTTGCATCTAGCTGTGCCGAATAAAGTATAAATGCATCGTCGCTGTTTATTTTTTTATAATTTAATAATCTAAGCAAAACAACGCACACTCGTGTTTGCCAGCAAGCCAAAACTCAGTAACTCAATAACTCAACTTTGGCATAGTGTAGACATCAGTTCTGAGCTATTGAAATTTCTCGGTTATCGATAGGCAACTCACTGTAGTGTAAAAAGGCTATTCGATTAGCGATGGAAATTTACAATCGATTTTATGGAACTGATGGATACTGCAATGCATACATAACATGCGCATCAACTGGAAAGGCAGCTGTAGCAAAAAACGGTCAAGCTGTACACACTGCTATTAAAATAACTTTTTCAGCATTCATGACACCATTATATTATGAGAACCTAACTAATGAAATTCGTCAAAGCCGTAATTGTTGACGGAGTTAGTTTGATTGGTGCTGAATTGTTAGCCAAATTAGATAACAGACTTAAACAAATCACTCAAAATCATGATTTAAATTTTGGCGGACTAGACATGATTTTAGTAGGTTACCTAAGGCAGTTACCGCCAGTACGAGCTACACCAGTATACAAACAATTCGGAAATCTTGCCCAAGGAGGAATTGGTGCGCAACTGTTGAGTGGACTAAAATTCTATGACTTTAAAAAAGTCGTGCGACAAAATGACGTACAATTTTCTGAAATAGGAGATGGTACTAAATTAACACAAATCCACAGATCCATAGTTTCAGGAGTATTCGTCATTCGTCATGCTAGTCGAGAACTCAAATCCTTGTTGCACATTAGCCATTTCAGCGAAGCGTGATCGGTTATGATCGTGAAATTATGTCCCCTAACATAGGCTCGGAAATTCTTCAAACAAACAATAGCCGCAAAAAACTCTTGCTCCGTCACTGTGTAGTTACGTTGAGCCTTATTCAATATTTTTGACACGAAAGCAATTGGGCATTCGTCTCCCTCGTCGGACAGCTGCACCAAAACTCCACCCAACCCAGTCCTACTGGCATCACAGTGGATGTAGAAAGGTCGCGAAAAATCGGGACTTTGTAAGGAACCTATTTCAGGCTGGGGTGAGATCAGCTTGTCCAGGGTCCTCTACAAGACATTTGTAGTTGATAGGGGGACTTTAGGCGGGGGAAAGAATAGGTGGCGTGATCGAGGTGGTGTGGGGGGGTGTGATTTCTAGTTTGGTATAAAGCACCAAGGGTATGCCGGGGGAGGCAAAGGGAGGACCACGTGGCGTGAGGGGGTGATCTGTCGGGCTGTCGACGCAGGAGAGAGGGTTCTCACAGAGTGACCCACCGTCGTTGAACTCTCGGGGTTACGGTTCTGAGAGGGGGGGAGACGGGATATCGAACGATGCGTAGTCGCTAAGGTTCTCCAAACTACTGGTCGAGGGTCTGAGGCGGGGATAGAACGATGCGTAGTCGCTAAAGTCCTCAAAAACTACTGGTCGGAGGTCTGAGACGGGGATAGAACGATGCGTAGTCGCTAAATTCCTCAAAACTACTGGTCAGAGGTCTGAGACGGGGATAGAACGATGCGTAGTCGCTAAAGTCCACAAAACTACTGGTCAAGGGTCTGAGACGGGGATAGAACGATGCGTAGTCGCTAAAGTCCTCAAAACTACGGGCCAGGGGGAACGGAGACGGGATATAGAACGATGCGTAGTCGCTAAAGTTCACAATTCCACGACTCAGAGGGACGGGGATGGGATATAGAGCGATTAATTAAATAATAACGCCAGGAGTAGTGTCGTTTCTTATTATACCTTTATTGTTAATCGAAGGACCTACGCTGCGACCCTGGCTGCACCACTGGATCTAGATTTGAACTTACGTATCAAGACAACGGGATCGAGGACGCGCGTATTCATAGGCTTAGACGGCGCGGGGCCAAGAAATGCCAACGTTCGGCGGCGCGTTCGAGGAATGTCAGTTGGGGACTCAGGCGGAAGTCACACAGCCTATTACGTACACGTGTCACCGTGGTTTGTTGCGAACGGAGGGTTTTCCCGTCGAAGTGAAAGATCGCCGGTCGGTCAGCTTCCTCCCCTCTTCTTTCGATATCATTCCCTATCGATCGCGGTTTTAAAGTGACCGTAGGAAATACTATTCAGAATTTTTTTATTGGTCTTAACGCCTTCATTGGCAGACTAAATTAAATAATAACGCGTTTCAGTTTGCAATTAATACTAACTTATTGTCTAAGGAAAAATCAAAGATAGTCGGGATAATCGGATAATAATAAATTTGCGAAAGATAAACTAGGTATAAACGCCTTCTGTGGCTCCATATGAGGCTTGTTTCATCGTTATCGTGGGGGGTATGTGCCAGGGTTGGCGGAACGTCTTCTTATGCAGGGTTGGCGAGTACTTCGTGGCTTGTAAGGACCGATTCGATCCTTACACCCCCCCCCCCCCCCTTTCTTCCGGGGTAGACGACGACACGGCCGCTACGGGCACGGTGGACCTGGTACTCTCGGCCTCCGTGTATGGCCGTGAATCGGGCGAGTGCTCCAAGGCGACCTGTCGCTAGGACCCTGGTGATGAGGACGGCGGGTAGTCGTCGACCAGGAGTGTAGACGTCCCATTCGGCTGGGCCACGACATCTTCTTCGGGCTGGGTGTCCGCAGCAGCGGATGTATTCGCCTCCTGGAGGAACTCGTCCCAGTCTACCTCCGAGCCGATGAGCTGCAATAGATTGTTGAAATCTCCTGGATCGAGGAGTTCCTCCTCGTAATACCGGGGCGGATGAAGAAGCTCAAAAATTCCTTGCGGAAGTCAGCCCACTAGGCGCTTTGGAGTCGACTGGTACGGAACCAACGACTAGCTCTGTCAGTGAGGAGTTCTGCCATGGCTCGGGGGAGATGGTTCGCGTCGACACCATATAAGAGAGCGCGCTCTTCGAGCACTTCTAAGAAGGCGAGCGGGTCGTCGTGGCCGTTGAAGTGTACACCCCAATGTCTGATCTTGTCAGCTATCTGGAAGGCGTGAAGGGACGAAGTGCTGGACTGGCTTCTAATCTCGATGTGCCTCGCTGAGGCGTCCACCGGAGAGAAGGCGTTTCTCGCGGGAGCTAGGCTGGGTTCGGGTGACTTAAGCGTTTGTCCATTGTCCTCAGAGGTCGGGACTGTTGGTGGCACATGGCTTATGCCAAAGGTGGGCGGGGGGACCTGCAGACCAAGTTTTTGCTCCGTGGACTGCGGTTTCTCTGACGGGGCTTTGGTGGCGGGATGCGGTGATTTTGAGCGGATCCGAGGCTTGGCAAACTGGTTTTTGAGTTCCGCTAGGCGGTCCCAAACGGAAGGTGCGTGTTTGCCTGTCATGAACAAGGCGAGGTTCCTCCTCAAGTCGTCGACGTTGCCTTGTTTGTCGTAGCCGAACTCATCTGCATACTCGTCGAGTTCGTCTCGACGGCGTTGATATATCCAACTGGTACCCACCCCAGGATTTTCAACTACTTCTGTGGTGCAATACTCACTCTGATCGTTATCACCGATTTGCTCCATGACTGCCAGCAGTATCTGGTCTTCGTGTGGAATTAGAGAATGGGCTTGGCTCACGGATTAGTGTTGGTTTTATTTTGACTGTTTTTGTTTTAAACTGGTTGGCTTAGTTTATTGTATTACTTGTTGTTCACCTTTCTGTAGTGTTGCACGATCACTGTAGGGTATTGATTTTTGGTTGACACTGTACTTGCACTCTGACCAATTTTCTGACCGGCACTGTAATTGGGACTGCTTGCCAACATTTTGCGGTGAGGCGGTTTTTCTGAGCGGCACTGTCGTGATTTGCACTACGATGATTTGTCTGACTTGCACTGTACTTGTACCGCGACGGTTTTCCTGACCGGCACCGTACGGGGAGTGGGCTGTTTGTCGAGATCGGCACTGCGATGGTTCTATGGACCGGCTCTGTACTTGCACTACGAAAACCTTTTGACTGGCACTGTGATTGTGGCGGCGGTTTGCTGAGGATTTGCGGTGAGACGGTTTTTTTCCTGACCGGCACTGTCGTGATTTGCACGGCTATGGTTTGTCTGATTTACACTGTATTTGTACTGCGATGGTTTTGACTGGTACTGTACTTGATTTGCACTGCGATGGTTTGTCTGACGGGTACTATACTTGTTTTCGCGATTGGCGTGATCACGATGCGTGTGGGTGTGTGAGGTATCTGCACGTGTATGTTCGACCCGTGGCGTGGGTTTCTTTTGAGCTTGCGGGCGCGCGTCGGTGTGTGTTCTTGTCTGTGTGGGTGCATGGTTTTTTGCGTGTTGGGCGGCGTGGCGTCGTTTGCTCTGACTGTACTTCAGCACGTGGTCTGTGACTACGGATTTTGGCTATTCTACCTGTTTCTTTCCCTTTTGGTAATGTCTCCCTAAAGTCCCTGCTCGGGCGCCACTTGTAAGGAACCTATTTCAGGCTGGGGTGAGATCAGCTTGTCAAGGGTCCTCCACAAGACATTTGTAGTTGATAGGGGGACTTTAGGCGGGGGAAAGAATAGGTGGCGTGATCGAGGTGGTGTGGGGGGGTGTGATTTCTAGTTTGGTATGAAGCACCAAGGGTATGCAGGGGGAGGCAAAGGGAGGACCACGTGGCTTGGGGGGGTGATCTCTCGGGCTGTCGACGCAGGAGAGAGGGTTCTCACAGAGTGACCCACCGTCATTGAAGTCTCGGGGTTACGGTTCTGAGAGGGGGGGGACGGGATATCGAACGATGCGTAGTCGCTAAGGTTCTCCAAACTACTGGTCGAGGGTCTGAGGCGGAGATAGAACGATGCGTAGTCGCTAAAGTCCTCAAAAACTACTGGTCAGAGGTCTGAGACGGGGATAGAACGATGCGTAGTCGCTAAAGTCCTCAAAACTACGGGCCAGGGGGAACGGAGACGGGATATAGAACGATGCGTAGTCGCTAAAGTTCACAATTCCACGACTCAGAGGGACGGGGATGGGATATAGAGCGGTTAATGAACAAATAATAACGCCAGGAGTAGTGTCGTTTCTTATTATACCTTTATTGTTAATCGAAGGACCTACGCTGCGACCCTGGCTGCACCACTGGATCTAGATTTGAACTTACGTATCAAGACAACGGGATCGAGGACGCGCGTATTCATAGGCTTAGACGGCGCGGGGCCAAGAAATGCCAACGTTCGGCGGCGCGTTCGAGGAATGTCAGTTGGGGACTCAGGCGGAAGTCACACAGCCTATTACGTACACGTGTCACCGTGGTTTGTTGCGAACGGAGGGTTTTACGTTTTGTTACGTGCGCGTTGCTCTCTGGTTCCCGTCGAAGTGAAAGATCGCCGGTCGGTCAGCTTCCTCCCCTATATATCCCCTTCGATATCATTCCCTATCGATCGCGGTTTTAAAGTGACCGTAGGAAATACTATTCAGTATTTTTTTATTGGTCTTAACGCCTTCATTGGCAGACTAAATTAAATAATAACGCGTTTCAGTTTGCAATTAATACTAACTTATTGTCTAAGGAAAAATCAAAGATAGTCGGGATAATCGGATAATAATAAATTTGCGAAAGATAAACTAGGTATAAACGCCTTCTATGGCTCCATATGAGGCTTGTTTCATCGTTATCGTGGGGGGTATGTGCCAGGGTTGGCGGAACGTCTTCTTATGCAGGGTTGGCGAGTACTTCGTGGCTTGTAAGGACCGATTCGATCCTTACACCCCCCCCCCCCCCCCCTTTCTTCCGGGGTAGACGACGACACGGCCGCTACGGGCACGGTGGACCTGGTACTCTCGGCCTCCGTGTATGGCCGTGAATCGGGCGAGTGCTCCGAGGCGACCTGTCGCTAGGACCCTGGTGATGAGGACGGCGGGTAGTCGTCGACCAGGAGTGTAGACGTCCCATTCGGCTGGGGCCACGACATCTTCTTCGGGCTGGGTGTCCGCAGCGGCGGATGTATTCGCCTCCTGGAGGAACTCGTCCCAGTCTACCTCCGAGCCGATGAGCTGCAATAGATTGTTGAAATCTCCTGGATCGAGGAGTTCCTCCTCGGCCGGGAAGCTGTGGTCGTCGCCGTGTGCTGGGTTAAAGAGTATGTCTGGGTTATCCTTTTGGTCGGTCTCCTTCGACCTCGGCTCCTGTGGCACGTGTACTGGGGGTGACCTCGGGTCTTGAGGTTGGTTGGCCTGCGGTGGTCGTGGGACAGTGGGTTGGGTTGCGTCGAGTGAGCCCAAACGCACTCTACGTAGCCGGATGGGCAACGATGGTGTCTCCGGGTCGGCTCGTGTTCCCACGTCGACCTCCCACCTCTCGTCGTCTTGGGTCAGACTGGGCGTTGGGTAGGTGCGCCGGAAGCGGGGACCGTCTTCACCCTCTAGCGAAGACGTGGATTCCCACCGTGCGAGGGTGGATCGGGATTCGGGGGCGAGGTTGCCGTCGATGCGTCGTCTCTTTTCTGGGTGTGACGTGGGGTGGTCGCCTTCCTCTGCCTCCGTCTCGACGGGTCCTCGGTCGTGGGTCTCGGTCGTCTTTGTGGCTGCCACCGCGGGCTCGTGGGTTCCGTCTGTTTCGCCTTCGGCGCCGTCGTCGTCTACCGTGTATGCTGGGACGTCGCGCAGGGCCTCGGCAGGCTCCCAGAAAGTATTAAAAAATTCGCCGACGCTTCGGCCTGGGGGAATGAACACGTCGACCGTCATCCGGAGGTTTTGTGTGATGCGCATTCCCCACGGCGTGGCCACATAGTGGTATGCTTCTGCGCTCGACAAGAACTCCTGCATGTAGTACTCGTCGTCCTCCTCCTCCTCGTCGTAGGGGTTCCGTGGGGGCCGGACGTACGGGGCGATCTCCCGTTCCGGGGTCACTTCCCGGTATACTCCGCGGCCGTGCCGAGGGTCACGCCTTTGGTAGAGCGGAATTTCCGGCAGGCGCGCAGACTCGGTGTATCGGGGTGAGCGAGGGGTTGGTTCTTGATGGCCGTATTGGGACGAGCCCGGGGCGTAGGATGTTGACTCCGGAGCGTATCCTGGCGAGCGTGGCGTGTATTCGGTCGACCATGTTTCTTGGTGGCCGTATTGGGACGAGCCCGGGGCGTAGGATGGTGACTCCGGAGCGTATCCTGGCAAGCGTGGCGTGTTTTCGGTCGGCAATGTTTCACCGCTGAAAGGAGGTGAGGCGTTGACACGTCTAGTGAACAGCGGCGGAGTGGCGGGTGGATCTTCCTCAAGTTCTCCTAAATCCATCGGTGACGACGTCAGATCGACGAACGCCATTGGTTCCCCCGCGGGGCGACGCAGTGTTCGTGGCGGCGGTGATACCGGGCTGTTTGGTGCAAAAGGGGGCGTCGGAGAGTTTCCTCCGACGGTGTCATTCTCGGAGAACTCCATATACTGTTCTTCGTTCTCGAAGTCGGTGTCCTCGCGCTCAGCGTCGGAGTCCTCGCCTCTCAGCAGGGTCTCGGAGGAGCTTGCCTCGTCCGAATCCATCATGAATCCTATAACTTAGGTCTGCGTTAAAGAAAAATGGAGGGATTATGTAAATCTAACGCGTTTTACTCTAATGAACTTTAGTGGTGCAGCCTTACAAAACTCCTACTTTAATGTTCTTATTGGTAGTAGTATACAAGTGAATACAATGGGTGGACTATCGTTAGTGGGATTAGAGCTACGTTAGGGCATGCGGTTGCTCCGGAGAGCGAATGCGTCCTCGGGCGGGCTCGTCGTAGGTCGTGTCGGCGCGATTCATGCTGTCTTCGTGGTCGGTCTGTTCTTGGTGGTCTTCGATGGCTTCGTAGGTGGTCTTGTCGGTGTGGTCTTCTTCGTTGGAATGGAACTCTCGGAGATCCGCTATGTTCGTGGTTCTCCGCTTCCGGTCCCCTTGGTGCTGGAGGCAGATGACGTTCGGCGAGACGAAGCATCGTACTTGGTAGGGTCCATCGTATTTAGGGGCCAGCTTGGCGGCGAACCCGTCAGCGGCGTTCGAGAGGTGATGTTGGCGTACCAGGACCCAGGATCCGATTGAAGGGCGCCATTGTCTTCTCCGTAGGTTGTAATGTCTTCCTTGTTCTTGGCTTGCTCGCTGGGTGTTGTTGCGGACGATGTCGAACACTTCTTTCAGCCTGGCCGCTTTAGCGAGGGCTGATTCCGCATTACTTGTCGTTCCAACTGTTACCTCTTCGTACAAGGTGCCTGGTAAGCGGGGCTCCCTACCGTGTAACAAGTAGGCGGGGCTGAAACCAGTCGTGTTGGAGACACTAGAATTGATGGCGAGTAACATCTCGGGTAATAACTCATCCCAGGTGTTTTGGTGGCCGTCGATGAATTGGGATATCATCGTTTTGATGGTTCGATTTGCTCTCTCGGTGGGGTTTTCTTGCGGACAATAGGGCGCAGTGTGTTGCAACTCTACCCCGGCTGACTTGAGAAACGCCTTGAAGGACCGACTGGTAAATTGCGTTCCGTTGTCGCAAACAAACACTTTTGGTACTCCAAAATGACCGAGAATCCGTTCTGGGAAGGCTCGTTCGAGGTTGTTTGCTGTTGCCTTCCTTAGCGGGACCAACTCGACCCATTTCGAGAAGATATCGAAGAATACCAAGAGAGTAGTATTACCTCGTTTCGAGCGGGGTAACGGTCCGACGAAATCGGCGCACAAGGTCGCGAGGGGTTCGTCGACTTGGCGGGTGAACATTCTTCCGGCCGGTTTCTGTTGCGAGACTTTGAATTGTTGGCAGCTGAGGCATCCACGAACGTATCGTCGCACGTCGCGGTACATACCGGGCCAGTAATATCTTTGGGAGATCCGAGTGATCGTTTTCCGGACGCCGAGATGGCCAGCCGTCGGTTGGTCATGGCTTCCCTGTAGTACCCTTGCTCGGTTGCCTTTGGGTACACAGAGTTTCCACGGTATGTAGTCCTCGTCGTCGGCTCGGTGTCCCAGGTGTCGATAAGTTTGTCCGTCTACGTACGCATAGTCTGAATACTTCTGCGGTTGGTCTCGAACTAGTTTGATCCTTCATTCCAACCAAGTACACTGTGCTTTAACCTCCTGGACCCACGCCAAGGCGTCCAACGGTTGTCTAGACAATGCGTCTGCAACGACGTTTTGCCTGCCCGGTCGATATTGTACATCATATTGGTACTGTTGTAACTCGAGAGCCCACCTTGCTATTCTGCCGTAAGGGCTTTCGAGCGTGTTCAACCACTTCAGAGCGAGATGGTCTGTGATGACGTTGAACCGGTAGCCCTCGAGATAGCAACGTAGCTTCCTAATCGCCCATATGACCGCTAGACATTCCTTGTCCGTGGCTGAATAGTTTTCTTCGGCCTTATTGAGGCGTCGACTCACGTATGCGATGACACGTTCCTTCCCTTCGATTTCCTGCGTAAGGACAGCGCCTATTCCTAGGTTACTCGCGTCAGTCTGTAGAGAAAACTTGACATTAAAGTCCGGACAAGCGAGAACGGGAGCGGTAGTTAAGAGTCCTTTCAGGTTATCGAATGAAGCTTGCTGCTCTTGGGTCCATGTCCACTCCTTTCCCTTTTTCAGCAACCGTGACATAGGTTGTACCACGGCGGCGAAATTTGGGACGAACCTGCGGTACCACCCTGACCGCAGCTTCAGGGTATGCCAAAGCGGCAGGACCTCGTCCCCCAAGAGCATTCGTGCAGGAGTACCTCAAGGCAGCGTCCTTGGCCCCATCCTCTACAACCTCTACACTCAAGATATGCCCAAACCCAGAGCTATAAACAACAGAAACCTGCCAAAAATCACACTTGCGACCTTCCCCGATGACACTGCAGTCTTAGCAACATCAGAATGCATTTACGAGGCCACTGACGCCCTGCAGCAGTACCTCAAAAGCTTTGAAAATTGGGCCTGTAGATGGAACATGTCCATAAACCCTGACAAATGTACAGTAGTCACGTACTCACTAAAAAAAGGTAGCTGCCCGGGCCTCTTTATACATGGCATGCTTCTAAACCAAACAAACGAGTATAAATATCTAGGGGTCACCCTAGATGCTAGACTCACGTTTAAGAGCCATACCCGAAACGTCGCGGACCAGATCATTAATAAAGCCAGGAAGATGTACTGGATTCTAAACCCCAAAAACAAACTCACCCTCCGCAATAAGGTCACCCTGTACAAAGTCGTCCTGGCACCAGTCTGGAAATATGCCGCACAAATCTATGAAATAGCGGCTAAAACACACCTCAAAAAGATAGTCACAGCCCAGAACAAGATACTGCGCTCGCTCTCAGGAGCAGAATGGTACTTAAGAAATAAGGACATCGCAAAGGATCTAGGAGTCCCATTAGTAGGAGACGCTATCAACGAGCTGGCAAGTAAGCATCTGGACAAACTGGCCACCCACCCAAACGCCTTAGCAAGAAGACTCAGCATTCTTAACCACAGAAGGAGGCTCAGGAGGATCCACCCTGCTGATCTACCAAACAGAAGTATCATGTAATACCGCTGCAACTCACTAAACTTTACACAACTCGCTCATTCACATAATTTAAGTCTAAATTTCTTCCAATGTCTAAACCCAACACTAACATATAAGTAGCTACTAAGTTACAGTAAATGTTAAACATAAGCTTTATTAAGGTGATAGCCCCTAGGGGAACCAGATAATAAAACTTCACTTATATCCTAAAAAAAAAAAAAAAAAAAAAAAAAACTTATTGTCTAAGGAAAAATCAAAGATAGTCGGGATAATCGGATAATAATAAATTTGCGAAAGATAAACTAGGTATAAACGCCTTCTGTGGCTCCATATGAGGCTTGTTTCATCGTTATCGTGGGGGGTATGTGCCAGGGTTGGCGGAACGTCTTCTCATGCAGGGTTGGCGAGTACTTCGTGGCTTGTAAGGACCGATTCGATCCTTACAACTTATTAAAACTAGGTCTTCACAGACAACGTTTTAAGTTACTGAAAGCTTTTATCGCTTCTTCCGACAGCACGAACTTCCGCTTTGTGGACATAACGTCCGTCAACGGTGACGAGAGCGAAGAAAAATTTGGAACGAATTTTCTGTACCAATTACAAAGACCCATAAAACTTCTTAGTCCCATTAAATTTTTCGGTTCAGGGAAATCCGTGATTGCTTTAATCTTGTCGCTTTAATTGCTTTAATATTTTTCAGATGCTTCGCTATCTCTCGTAATACCTCAAGATGAGTCTCAAAACTCGAAGAAACCACAAGTAATCATCCAAGTATATAAATACCTCGTTTCGAAGGTGAGCTGACACCACTTTATCCATCAGGCGTGACATCGGGCTGGTGGCGTTACATAAACCGAACGGCATCACCTTATACTGCGGACTGCGGAGAGAGTAACCTGCGGTGCGCAATTGAGGATCTGAAGACACGGCGACAGCCTCTGATGATTGCGATGGAAATGGTATCCCTTAATGTGTAGGTGAGGGTCTGAAGACACAGCGACAGCCTCTGATGAAAGCAGTGGGAATTGAGTGAGAGGCAGCTTTGGTACTGTTTCTGACACTGATTTTATTCAACAAAACTTAACTATAATTATAGGTAACAAAAGGTACAAAAGGGGCTGATTTAATAAGAATATGGTAAAATGGTAAAAAATAATTCATGTGAAATTTTTATTGATTTAATATGATTTTATTGGCTTGTGTACAAATTGGGCAATTGTGATGGTCAGCAATTGCACCAGTGTTGTTGGTCTCTGAGGAATGATCGCATTGTCAGCAGAATTCGCTGCCGAGGCGGTTTGTTGTTGACTCAGCTATAATGCTGAGTCGTGATATTTCCTGTTGACCGGATGAGCTTTATTTGTTTTGGTAAAGGTGTCATGTGTATTACATAATATGTTTACATTGTTATGTATGTATGTATCATGTTACTTATGCATAATTCCCCGACTGAACATTCTCCCGGCCGTTGAACTGGTGTTCAACCATCGCCTAAGTTGATGGAAAATTAGCGAGACCTTGGGGTAGGAGCTGAAGATCCGCGCCGTTCTTGGGTTAATATCCGTGGCTTCCATGATTGATACTTTTTCCGGAAAATGTAGCTAATAATCAATAGAATTGACATGGCTAGGGCAGCATAGGCAGCAATTTGGTGGTGCTGCACTGCGGTGATATGGTGTGGCAGCTCGTGCTGTTTGATTGCTGCTAGTTGCTGGCGTAGATCATCAAGTTCTTGGAGATAGTCTGATGTCTGGTTCAGCTGGTGTACCATTGGTGGTGAAGGAGATGTCACCGCTGAACTTATGTCTCCAAATCGAGTGTAGATTGATTTTACCTCGCTGTTTGTAGTGCTGAAGGTGCTGATGCATATTTCTGTGTTGCGAGCAGTACATCCAGGAGATAGCGAAAGTAAGCCAGTTCCTTCCAACTGTATGGTTGATGGAGATCCGTTGCAGACTGCTTGAAGTCTCATTGTAGAGTGTGTTGCAAAGATCCATTTGTTTGGTTGCTGAGTTCTTGTCCACAACATGTCCGCCTTTGAATGAATGACGTGACATAATTGTTACGGCGTGAACCTCAGTGGCAGCCCCAAATATCACTGCGCTTAACAGCACCAACATTCGCAAAGGGCTCAGAAGTGCGAATGTCCAAGGCGAAGGTTAAGCAGGGCGAACGGCAGAAGCAGGGGAAAAAGGGAAGAAGATAAATGCGGTGCAAGAAAGCAAAAACGAGCTGCTAGAGCGTAAAGTGCAAGAGCGTACAAGTTTTTTAGCTCAATTCTCTCGATCTTTCAATTATTCTTATTCCTATTATCACATAAATTCTTATTGTAAATTACTCATCCATCTACCTTTATAACCCGTAACATTAAATCTACAACATTGAATAAACAATATATGAATCACGAAAGACCAGTTAGAAGAGACTCATTGAACGTACACCCATATTTGGAGGCATTGCCCGGCGCGGCAATATTCTAAAAAACTTTACCTGCTCTAGCGGAGTGCAAGTCGAATCATTGCGACCGACAGAAAAAGGATCGGCGTGCGACACAGATATCTGCGTCACGAGAGATTCGACATTGCAGGTGAGATATCGTCATCCAGTTGGACAAAAAGGCTAACCTCTTACATTCGAGCGACACGAGGTTCGTGTATAACCACAATCTAGGACTGTGTGACAAAAGACATCGGAGTACAATGGATGGTGTTAACGGTCAGCAGTCGCAAACTGGCGGTGGGAACCCGTGTGGATTAGGAGAAATATGCGAGCCAGAAAATATGCCTAGTACGAGTTCTGTGGCTGAGGGAGGCGCAGGGGAAATGCATCACATTAGGGATACGAATACAAACGTGATCTCGGCGGCGACGATGGCCGCACCTAACGTGCCCATAGCAGCTCCAACACACCATCAGTTACCAGAGCATACCAACGGAGGAGGATGGGCTGATCAAGTCTTCTCACCAAGAACGAGCTTAGATAACTTGGAAGTGTTCGCCCAGCAAAGAGCGGATATTTCAGGAAAGCCGTTGTACGCAACGGCCTTCGAGGGAATGCGCCCCATTTCCACGCATTCAGCACTGCCTCAAGCAGGAGGTCTCATGAGCTCTACGTTACTGAACGGAGGTTGGAACAGAGCAGCTCCCAACTGGAGCGGAGGCCAAATTTCAGGACTCGTGGGAGCAAATCGGATTGGAATGCCTCTTGGGCTGAACCCAAACGAGACAATGCCGATCGGTGCAATGTGTCATCCACTGGGTGCACCGGCGACGAACACCAATCTGTATGGACAAAACCCTTTCATTCATGCCCCGACTGCACAGCATTATCCAAGTACGAGCCAAAATATTTCAGGTCCGTACGCGTACGTGAATAATCAAGCGGTCGCGCCAGCGGGGACGGAGAGATGCCTGACTGCATCCCAGATAGCCACAAGACAGGTCATCAACAAGGATCTACCAGTCTTTTCTGGCAACCCCGAGGAATGGCCCATGTTCATAGTGAACTTTGAGCAATCTACAGATCGCTGTGGACTCAGCGATCAAGAAAATCTCATGAGGCTGCAAAAGTGCCTGAAAGGTGCTGCTTTGGAAGCAGTACGAGGAAAATTAATGATGCCAGCAACAGTTCGACTAGCCATTGAGACCCTTCGAATGTTATATGGCCGGCCAGAGGCTATATATCATACCCTACAAACGAAGCTACGATTGGAACCGGCTGTGAAATCGAGCAGCATCGAAAGCCTAGTACGCCTGGCGTTATCGGTGCAAAACTATCGTGCGACCGTCGACGCGATAGGACTGTCCGCCTATCTGAACGATCCAATGTTACTTCGAGACCTGGTGGAGAAACTACCATTCGACCTGAAGCTTGACTGGGCAAGACAAAGCACTGGACTTCCGGGAGTGAATATCGCAGTTTTTGATGACTGGCTATTCAGAGTAGCGTCATGTGCGAGCACCGTGATGCCAGTAGCATCCGAGAAAGAGGTCTACTCAAAGGAGAAGAATCCAAGAGTCCGGCTCATGGTACATAACGACAGCAACGCACAACCGCCCTGTCGCAAATGCAATGGGACCCACAAACTAGAGGAATGTAAGCAGTTTCTAGAGCTGGATGCGTCAGGTAGATGGAACTTCGTTAAAGAAAGTAAGTTATGCTGGAGGTGCCTAGGCAAACATTATATAAGGCACTGTAGGTCAACAAAAGTATGCTCCATCGATGGATGCGCGAGAAAGCATAATTTTCTTCTTCACAGCAACAATCAGCAAAGTACCAGGGTAGAGAATACGAAGAACGAAGGAGCTACAGTCCTACACACAACGCAGAACGAAGCTGCGCTGTTTAGATATGTCCCCTTGACATTGTATGGACCGGGCGGCCAAATTCAAACGTTCGCATTGATAGACGAAGGATCAGCCTGTACCCTAATCGAGACCGCGATAACGGAGAAATTAGGCATCGACGGCCCTTCGGACGAGCTATGCCTACGCTGGACAGGAGAAATCACGCAACGAGAAGCAGAATCCAAATGGGTAAGCTTAACGATATCGTCAAGGGACACTGCGGCACGCAAATTCACGCTTCAAAACGTGAGAACCGTCAAAAACCTGGATCTGCCGAAGCAGACGCTAGACGACTCAATCCTAAGATCACATTCGCACCTGGCGAAGCTACCGATACTCGGTTACAAAGATGTGAGAGCGTCATTGATTATCGGATTGGACAACGTGGAACTCGGAGTACCACTGACCGTGAAAGAGCGCAAGGATTCCGAATTTATCGCCGCCAAGTCCCGGTTGGGGTGGTCTGTTTATGGCCGCAAAAAAGGTGACGGGCCGACAAGCCCGCGAGTAATGCACGTATGCGAATGTAATAACAATCTCCAGTTGGACGCTCTTGTAAAAGAGAGTTTCTCATTAGACGCAGTAGGCGTATGTATTTCAAAGCACACACTCAGGTCCAAAGAAGATGAACGAGCCAACTCGATACTGGACAATTCCACGACGTTTCGCAGCGAAATGAAGAGATGGGAGACAGGGCTTTTGTGGCGGTACGACAACGTGGAACTTCCATCCTCCAGAGAGATGGCAATGCGACGACTTCAGTGCCTAGAATCCCGTATGGCACGCGACAAGGAGCTACGAGACTTTGTAAACAAACAGATCCAGAGGTATGAAGACATCGGCTACGTCCGTAAACTCAAAGCAGAGGAATTGGTCGAAGGGAAGCGCTCCTGGTATTTGCCTGTATTTGTGACCAAGAATCCAAACAAAGGAAAATTAAGACTCGTGTGGGACGCAGCGGCCAAGGTGAAAGGCATTGCTCTTAATTCAATGCTACTGAAAGGGCCCGACCAACTGCCGTCGCTGGTAGGAGTAATATTGCGTTTTCGAGAGAAGTCCATTGGCATCTGCGGAGATATCAGAGAAATGTTTCACCAGGTTAGGATACGCGCGGAGGATCAAAGTTCGCAGCAATTTCTTTGGAGATACGGTGACAACAGTCGAGAACCGGATAGGTACGTAATGAGGCCATATTACGCAACACCTTTGTGGACGACTGGCTCCAAAGCTGTGACTCCGAAGACGAAATGATTCACCTAGCGACGGTGGTGCGGAACATACACAAGGAAGGAGGCTTCGAGATGAGAGGCTGGATCTCTAACTCGAACACCGTGATGAGAGCGCTCTCAGACGATGGAGATCATCAAGAACGCCCTATCGAGATGACGGATTCGACAAGACGAGAACGAGTGCTTGGTATGTGGTGGGACCCATCGACTGACTACTTCACCTTTATCAATAAGTTTCGGGATAACATATACGATGAAACGAAAACGGTGACGAAGAGATTAATTCTACGCATAGTCATGACCATATTTGACCCACTCGGACTATTAGGCTTCTATATAATACAGGCAAAAATAATACTGCAGGACGTGTGGAGGTCTGCCGTTGGCTGGGACGAAAAGGTTGGAGAGAACGAAAATCAACGCTGGACTATATGGGCACGTCAACTACAAAACATAGAAGAATTAAGGGTTCCACGCTATATAGGTCTATCAAAGGAAACATCTAATATTCAATTGCACATCTTTACAGACGCGAGCATAAACGCCTTTGCAGCCGTCGCCTACATAAGGATCGAGAAGCAAGGAGAGGTCCGGTGCACACTACTCGCTTCCAAAACAAGAGTGGCGCCATTGAAACCAATTTCGATTCCCAGAATGGAACTTATGGCAGCGATTTTAGGTCTACGACTGGCTAAGTTCATAGGACAGGAGCTGTCCGTCAATATCGAGCGACGCGTCTTCTGGACCGACTCCAAGAACGTGCTGTACTGGATATGTTCTGACGCCCGAAAGTATCATCAATTCGTGGCGCTCCGAATAGGCGAAATCCTGGAGAACTCGAACATATCAGAATGGAAATGGGTTCCATCCGCACTGAACGTAGCAGACGATGGAACGAAATGGACAAGGGAATCGAGTTTTCACCCAGAGGCTAGATGGTTTTCCGGCCCGCCGTTTCTATTTGACGGAGAAGAGCACTGGCCGATCACGCAGCTAAGCCCGAGTAATCTAGAACGGATACATATACACGAGTTGAAGGAGACGCCGACGCCGCAGTCAAGGCTTAGCAGCATCGTCCCAAATGTATCGCGATTCAGCAAGTGGGAAAAGCTCAGAGGAGCCTTGAGATGCGTGATGCGATTTCTGACCAGAACGTGCAAAGGGAATGTAGTGACAGAGGAGGCA
This sequence comes from Drosophila helvetica, assembly GCA_963969585.1. Taxonomy (NCBI): domain Eukaryota; kingdom Metazoa; phylum Arthropoda; class Insecta; order Diptera; family Drosophilidae; genus Drosophila; species Drosophila helvetica. The sequence continues at coordinate 37,043,020 of OZ018402.1, read as the reverse complement.
AAACTAGCGACACGCCTTCGGGACATGGAAGACGTCAATAACGTTGTGTATCGGATGGTACAAGAAGAGGCTTACTTCGAGGAAATGGCTCTTCTAAGACAAGGAAGAATCGCGAGTAAGAAAAGTCCGATTTACAAATTATCGCCATATCTCGATGAAGCAGGTGTGATGAGAATACGCGGCCGTATAGACAGATCGATGGACATAGAGAGGAACCTGAAACGGCCAGTAATTCTACCAGGAGGACATTACGTCACTAATCTTATTATTGATTATTTTCATCGGAAGTTTCAGCATCAACTTACCGAGATCGTGGTCAACGAGATGCGACAGTTGTACCACATATCAGGACTGAGGGCAAGAGTTCGCGCCATAGCGAAAACATGCCAAAGATGTCGCAACAAAAGAGCGCTCCCAGAGGCGCCGGAGATGGGAAGTCTACCACCGGAGAGGCTAGCAATTAATGAGCTACCATTTACAAATACAGGCATCGACTACTTTGGACCACTGGAAGTAAACGTAGGAAGGTGACGCGAGAAACGATGGGGGGTACTATTCACGTGTCTCACCGTGCGAGCAGTACACATCGAGCTGGCGAATTCCTTGTCTACAGATGCGTTCATGTTAATACTAGAAATGTTCGTAGCCCGTCGAGGAGTTCCTAAGAGAATTATATTGGATAACGGGACAAACTTTAGAGGAGCGAGCCGACTTCTACAGGAAGAAATTGAAAGAATCTCATCGAACGAATTGGAAACAAAATACCCGGAAATAGAATGGTCCTTCATACCTCCAGGAGCACCCCATATGGGAGGTGCGTGGGAAAGAATGATCAGATCCAATCCAATCAAATCCATACTAGCAGAAATACTGGAGGAGACCCACGTACAAGAGCCAGTGTTGAGAGCAGCACTGGCAAAAGTCGAAAATATGCTAAATTCCAGACCCCTGACGTATGTGCCGTTGGAGAATCCGGAAGCCGACGTACTTACACCGAATCACTTCCTGAGAGCAGAAACTAGTTCGATGGCAGCGAAAGACGACAGCAACGCGATTGGAGTTCTACTTGGTAAGAGTTTTCGCATTGCAGGTCAGATTATGGACAGCTTCAGAAAACGATGGCTGAAGGAATACCTACCGAGTCTGACGCCGCGAACCAAGTGGCATAGGGCCCCAACTAACCCCATCCAACTAGGAGACGTCGTGGTTCTAGCGGACGAAACAAGCACCAGAGCACAGTGGAGGAAAGGCGTTGTCATGGATCTTCGAGTAGCTAAGGACGGGATCGCCCGCAGCGCGGTGATCCGCACTGCGTCGGGAATGCTTACCCGACCAATCGTTAAGCTAGCCAAGTTAGACGTGAAGACAACGAACCCACACAAGGACCAAGGCGTAACCAGAAGTTTGGCAAACATCACGACAAGCGACGAAGTTTGCGAAGGGGGGAATGTTACGGCGTGAACCTCAGTGGCAGCCCCAAATATCACTGCGCTTAACAGCACCAACATTCGCAAAGGGCTCAGAAGTGCGAATGTCCAAGGCGAAGGTTAAGCAGGGCGAACGGCAGAAGCAGGGGAAAAAGGGAAGAAGATAAATGCGGTGCAAGAAAGCAAAAACGAGCTGCTAGAGCGTAAAGTGCAAGAGCGTACAAGTTTTTTAGCTCAATTCTCTCGATCTTTCAATTATTCTTATTCCTATTATCACATAAATTCTTATTGTAAATTACTCATCCATCTACCTTTATAACCCGTAACATTAAATCTACAACATTGAATAAACAATATATGAATCACGAAAGACCAGTTAGAAGAGACTCATTGAACGTACACCCATATTTGGAGGCATTGCCCGGCGCGGCAATAATAATGTTGTTGTTTTGTTGTTAAACAACTGGAACTCGCAGCGATTATCAACGTTAAAGACCGTTTTATGATCAAAACAGATGAATTCTTCGTTGGGCAGTCGGAAGCAGCGTCGAAATTCTTCTGGAGTAAAACCCATGAACTGATCTCGATGTGTGTTTACTGTAATTACAGTTGTTTTGAGATCGAACAAGCTCAAACTTGTTGAGTCCCAGGAAGGAATCGGAATGATGCTGAAGGTTTTAAGCTGAACTGTTGAAACTAGAGGTTGCGTTACTTTGAATGCGACGTGGGTTGCAGTTTGTGTTCCTTCGGCCCGCATGATTCTGTATAGATGAATGACTTTTTTTGTTGTAACCGGCAGCATTTGATCGGGTGGCAAATGATCCCGTATTTGGTCTAGTTGATCTCTTAATTGTTCAGGAGAAACTAGCGTACATCAGCTATATCGGACTGCATACGTTGAAGACTCGTTTTCAACAGAGTTAATCGTGCTGTGAGTTCTAGGTATGCCTGAGTGAGATGATCGCCGTGATATGTTCCTCTTTCTCTGTTGATGGTAGCCACTTGCCGTTCCAACACCTTCAGGCGGTTGTCCGTTGCTGAGTTATCTTTCCTGACGACATTGATTTTGGAGTCGACAATTGAGTTTTGATTTCGCAGTAGATGTAGTAGAAAGTCTTCGTTTGTTTTTACTTTTTCGATTACTTCGGCCATTTTCTCAGCGTGTTTTCAGTCAAGAACACCGAACAAATTGTTTGCCTCGTTTCCTACTATATCAAGCGGTGATCGACGTTGTCGAGAGGTTTTCATTAACATATTTTCTGTTTGTAGCTCATTGTACAAATGTTGAAAATGTCGAAATATGGAGTTGCACGCTGGAACAGTTTTTAGTTCAGGGCACATGTGTCTTAGTTCGGACATTCCGGTGGACATTACTTGCATATCTTTCCAATATGGATCCAAGTCATAGTATATGATCATGGTCCATTCAGGCGTTGTCATTCTTGAGGTTCCAATTTTCTCATAGAATATTTCAGGTTTGTTCGCGAATTGTGTCACTTTTATTGACTGTGATAACGCTAATGGAAGCATGAGAAGCATCACTAGCAATGTTGATATTATTGAAGGTGCAACTGCCTTTCTGCGCTGTGGTGGTGGCTCATCAGGCCTTGCCATGTCGTTGATGACGGTGTTGGAACGTTTGATCGCCACGTCTTCTGGAAATAAAGGAGCTAGACGAGTGATGGAGCGCTTGTAAATGCCTGATGCTGATTTAACATCAACCACTCGGACGTGTTGTCTTGTCCAGGATAGGTCTTAATGATGCGACTCATTGGCCACTTCATTATTGGAAGGTTGTCTTCCTTCACCAAAAGAAGTAGTCCTTCGGGCACGTTTGGTGAAGCGGTTTTCCACTTTTGCCGTGTTTGTAGTTCTTGGAGGTATTCCATAGACCATTGTTTCCAGAATGAATGTTTTAAGCGTGATACCAATTCCCAGCGCTTTACCAGTGTTTTTTCTTGATGCTCAGTGTTGACGTCCGGTGGGGTTGTCAATGGTTCACCAATCAAAAAGTGTCCTGGGGTGAGCGCTGTTATGTCAGTTGGATCGTTTGACATTGGAGTAATGGGTCGAGAATTGAGAATTGCTTCAATTTCAATTATTACTGTGTTTAGTTCCTCAAATGTCAAGGATGCTGTGTTTGTGGTTGTGATCAGCAGCTTTTTTGCTGATTTAACCGCAGCTTCCCAAAGGCCTCCAAACGATGGGGCCCGGGGAGGAATGAATTAAATTGCAGTGATTCGTTATTAGATCATGTGCCTTTTCGCTAAAAATGGCTTCTTTTAATTCCTTTAGTTGATTGTTTGCGCCTATGAAGTTGGTTGCATTGTCGCAATGAATAGTCTGGCATTTCCCACGCCTGCTTAAGAATCGACGGAGAGCTGCCAAGAATGCATCTGTGGTCACCAATTCTAGGTGCACAGCCTTTGTGGAAAAGCAGCAGAACACGGCGATGTATGCCTTGTCTGGTGGATCGCAATCGGTCCACAGTAGTCAACACCTGCATTAAGAAATGGGCGTGCGATGTTTAGCGTTGTACGGAAGTAGAGCTTCTTCTAGTCTACCGCCAACTCGGATGAGCCCATCTTCACCTAGTATGGGAGATAACGATATGATCGAGCTCTTTTTGTCCACAGTCTGCGGTAAACTCAACTTGTTGGATAGTTCGCAAGACTATAGCGCGAGCACTATTGTTTATTATTGTTTATTATTGTTTATTGTTTAAAGTTTAACAATGTGCAGTTAAACTGTAGGGGGAAATATTAAATGAAAATTACTTGACGTAGGCAAGATACATGATAAACTTAAAATATAATTTAAAATTATTACAAGATGTTATTTATTAGGATAGTTTTGACAGTGTTAGTACTATAGTCGAAGGAGAACAGATAAAAAAATTTGTTATAGAGTCGGCAAAGGCTACGAAAAGATTCCTGATCAGAGTAGTTAGAAAGACAGAGTTGAAGGTGGAGAGGAAAGTAATGCCTAGTTGGACGGGATGGGACAGCAAAACTAATGAGACTGATAAGGGCAGATGATTCAACCTTACCAGATAGAAGCTTGTGGAGAAAGAGAACTCCATGACAGATCCTACGGGTCTTAAGAGATTGGAGGTTAATAAGACGCAGCCTGCTTTCATAGGAAGGGAGATGTAACACAGGGTCCCAATTAAGTCCACGGAGTGCAAAGATGAGGAATTGCTTCTGTACGGATTCAAGCATATCTTGAAATTTTTGGTAATGTGGTGACCAGACACAGGAACCATATTCCAAGATCGGCCGGACCAGAGATACGTACAAGACTTTAGTGGTGTAAGGTGTATTCAATTCTCCTGTGCAGAGTGTCGTTGTAGCCGCTCTATTGGTTTTGTAGCAAAATCGTAACATGTATGCTACAATGCGTTGAAGCTTGTAAAATGAGTTTCTATGTCTGCATGTGTATAGTTTTTCTCCAAGTGCGCTGGGTGTGATTGGCAAGCTGACATGCTTCACCTTTCTCTCGAGATTAGTAGGCTCACTGATTGTTGCTGTCGGCCATTTGTCTCGGGATCCGTGGAGGAATAGTGGTTCGTATAACCACAGATTGTGATCTGCTAATCTGCTTGCTGCAATTCCTCTTGACAGTATATCGGCTGAGTTATTGGTCGATGAAACGTGACGCCATTGTAGTTGGTTAGACAATGCCTGTATTTTGGCTATTCGATTTGCTACAAACGTAGGGTATGTCGACGCCGGTGCGTTTATCCAGGATAGCACAATTGTGGAGTCAGTCCAAAAACATCCTGAAACCGTGTTGATATCCATATGAAGATCCGTTCGGACTCGGTGTGTGAGTTCGGCACCAAAGACTGCAGCGCAAAGTTCTAACCGTGGTATTGATTGCTTGGCTGTCGGTGCCACACGTGACTTGGAGCAGAGCAGTCGCACTGACACTTGGTTGTTTTTGTATGTAGCGCGAGCATATATTGATGCGCCATAGGCTCTTTCTGATGCGTTTACAAAAGTGTGTAGTTCTTGGGTAACTGGAACCTTGCCGTCATAGACATGCCAGCGAATCTGCATCTCGTTTAATGCTTGTAGGTCTTCACGGTAGTCTTTCCATTCGTGTTGGAGCTGTAGCGGTAATTCGTCATCCCAGTCCAGCTTTAACTCCCAAAGTTGTTGCATGAAGATCTTGGCCTTGACCACCACCGGTACAAAAAGTCCTAATGGGTCAAAGACTTGGGCTAGCTCGGAGCAAACCACTCGTTTTGTGGGTTCTTCCGCGTAGTTGATCCTTCTTTGGCATCCAGATAAGACCTAGAGTTTTCACGCTGTAGTGATCTAGTGTCTCTCCCAGTTTGACATCGCTTACAGTGTCCTCTTTGGGGATTCCTTGAAGAAGTTGCTTATTGTTGGAGCACCATTTGCGGAGGTGACAATATCCTTGTGAGTTCTTGTTGCACTTGGATCGCTTCTGGAATCGTGTTTGCCCCAGTAATACAATCGTCGACGTAAAAATCATTCTTTAATGTTGATGATCCTACTGGTAGTCTGTCCTTGTTTTGTATTGCCAAGTGATCCAGACATTTGGTTGCCAGAAACGGAGCAGCTGTTGTCCAGTATGTGACAGTTTTTAGCCGATAGTACTTGATGTCCTCAGACGGATTGTTTCTCCAGACGATCATTTGATGGAATTGATCTTCCGGATTTATCCACACTTGTCGGTACATATCTTCTATGTCCGCTGTGAATACGTATTTATGAGTCCGAATATCGTTCAGGGACTTTCCGCTTGCTGATTTGCATGATGCATCAAATAATACTCGCAGCATTTTTTTTTGTGGTGCTTTCGGGTTTGAGCACACAGTGATGTGGTATGAAAAAATGCCTTTCCGGAATGTATGATGCTGGGACCATCTTCATGTGTCCTAGATCTTCATATTCGTTCATGAACTCCACATAGCTCATCCAAGTGTTTGTAAGTTTTCTAAGAAATGAGCTTCGCATTGTGTCTCGAGCGGTGTGCGTGGTTTTTCGTTTGTCTCAAGTTTATCCAGAGTCCAGAATCGTTCCATGAGTTCATTAATTCCCGTTGCACAAATGTGCGAAGTACTGTAGGCAGACTTCATTTTTCCTGCTATAATCCATCCCAATTTCGTATTTTGCATCAACGGGCCTCCTATCTTAAGGTGATGTTGATTTGGGAGCAAGAGGGCATAATAATGTTCTGCTCCGATGAGCATGTCGATTTTTCCTAGGTTATGGAAGTTCGGGTCCGCCAGTGGGAACTTGCTTGGTATGTTTAAGTTCACCGAATCGAGTGCCTGAGCTGGTTGATCTGATTGAGCATGTCGATTTTTCCTGGGTTATGGAAGTTCGGGTCACCGAATCGAGTGCCTGAGCTGGTTGATCTGCTATTATTTGAGGCAGTACAAACGCCTCAATTCTTTGCGTAAAACCGCTGTGAAGGGATTTTATAAGCACATTTACTCGTGCTCTGCTGGTCTTTGATTGACCTCTACTTCCTTCGATGCGCAATGTTGTGTTATTAAGTTTAAGCGACAACATTGATGCCATTCGTTCAGAGATCAAATTTATCTGTGATCCCGAGTCTAGCAATGCTCTGAAGTAAGCAACCTGTCCGTTGGTTGCTTCTACTGCCACTCTTGCTGTGGCTAGTACATTGTAACTATTGTTACTTGCTGCACAAACCATTGGTGCCTTTGGTTCTGTGGATGCGAATGATGCTGTCTACAGATGCAGCATCGTGTTGTGTTTTTTGTTGCACTTGAGGCAGGTTCGACCTGGGCATTTGTTTGTTTTGTGATTTGTTCTAGAACAATTAAGGCACATTTTTTGCTTTTGTACCCAGTTTAGTCGTTCTGCTAGAGATCTGGAGCGAAACTCTTCGCATGCGTAAAGCCGATGGTTTGCCTTTTTGAAAAATTAATATAACGGTGATTGTGCATGTCCTGTGTTTGCTGATGCGCAGGCCGTGCCTTTTGGCTCTTTCTTCAATGTTTATGGCTTCCGACCACTTCCTAGAACTCGGATTCTCTGCTCTAGGAACTGAAGTATTGTGTCCAATGGCTATATATCTTTTGAGCTTCCCAATGATTGCTCATACAAGGCCTTATTTTTGACATCTAGTTTGTTTCTTGTTATGGCAATCAATATTGGATCCCATGTGGATATGTTGATGCCGAGCCCTTTTAGGGATGCAAGTGACTCTATTGTTTTTATGCACAACTCATTCAATGACTTGGGATCGTCATTGATTGTACTATGATTGAGGAAATGGTTCAGTACTGTATTTGCAACATCTCTGGGATTGTTGTATGTTTCAACAAGAATGTCCCAGGCTATTAGATAGTTGTCCTCTTTTATATCGATGTGTCGTATCAATCTTTCTGCCTCCCCAGTAACGGTGGTTTTAATGTACCACATCTTTCGTACTGTGGGCATGTTTGTCTCATGAATCATACATGAGAACAAGTCGTAGAACTGTGACCATTTCAGTATGTCCCCATCAAACTTTGGAATGGTGATGCGTGGAAGCTGCGAGTCATCATTTCTTGATGTTGCTGGGTTCGCCAATGCCCTTTGAACGTCTTTTTCCAGTGAGAGGTACGATTTTATGTCGTATCCTCCTTCTACTGGGTTCTCATATTCTTCATGAATGCTAAAGTGGGCTTCTTGTGCTTGAGTCCATAGTGAATTTATCAAATCACTTGAGGAACGTCCTCCCGCCTCTGAAAAGAGTTTCAGATTGCGTTTTATGGCTTCGACTATGGCTTTTTGTCGGCGACATAGCGAAGGCAATTTGCTGTAATCTACATTTGACTGCTGATTGAGGTCATTTGCTTTGGAGATGGGCTGACTTTCCCCAAGATTGTGTGATGCCTGTTCCAGCTTGTCCAGGTTCTCAGTAAAGATCGTAACGTATTTTTCATATGTGTTACGTATGTCAATAGAGAACTTTATGTATTTTTCAGTTTTATCTTCCTCTCGAATTGTGGAGTCGTTTGTGTTGAAACGATTCTATGCATTTTCGAGTGCTGATATTTTGGCTTGAAAGTATGAAGCTTTTTGCTTCGTTTCTTGAGTATCTTTTTTGAAATTTCGAGTGTGCTTCGAGATTTCCTCGCCAATTTCCTGCTGCATATTGAATGCCTTTGTGGCGGCAGCTTGTTCCTCCTGTGGATTATCCATTCTGTCAATTCATCTCTTTGTACTTCTGACCCGATGGGAGTGTTTTATTTGATTTGCAGCTGGATTACGCTCCGAATCGCAACCGTTGTTGGTCAAAGAAGTACAAGCAGACTTGACCTATTGGATGGAGGGGGTTGTGCTGGTTCCAGTTGATAGAACGCACGTACAGCAGATAATGTCGATCGCTTGGTTAGCAATCGAACATAAATTTCTTGCTGTTGGCTTTACTCTGAATGTGTCAGAATTGCCGAATTGATAAGTGATATCAATGTTTTTGTATATGGCTGATGCCGTTTGCGTCGAATCCTTTCTTTGTCGCCTTGTGGACAGGATGGAAAGGATGACTGAGGTCGGGGTCACCAAAAGATAATTTGTGTGTGTGCGTGTATGAAGCTGGGTTGTATACGGTACATAAACCGTCTACAGTTAGGTCGTCGCAACTAGAACTTGAACCAGTTGGACTGCGGAGAGGATATCCTGCGGTGCGCAATTGAGGATCTGAAGACAAGGCGACAGCCTCTGATGATTGCGATGGAAATGGTATCCCTTAATGTGCAGGTGAGGGTCTGAAGACACAGCGACAGCCTCTGATGATAGCAGTGGGAATTGAGGGACAGGCAGCTTTGGTACTGTTTCTGATACTGATTTTATTCAACAAAACTTAACTCCATTTATAGGTAACAAAAGGTACAAAAAGTGATGATCTAATAAGAATATGATACAATGGTAAAAATTATAATTAATGTGTAATTAATATTTATGTAATATGATTTTATTGGCAGGTGCTCAATTTGGGCAATTGTGATGGTCAGCAATTGCACCAGTGTTTTGGCTTCTGAAGAATGATCGCATTGTCAGCAGAATTCGCTGCCGAGGTAGCTTATTGTTGACTCAGCTATAATGCTGAGTCGTCATATTTCCTGTTGACCGGGTGAAGTTGTTGTTTTGGTAAAAGTGTCATGTGTATTACATAATATGTCTGCATTGTTATGTATGTATGTATCATGTTGCTTATGCATAATTCTCCGACTGAACAAAGTGTAAAATTGATCGCGACTCGTGTGTTTGTGAACAAACAAAAAGCTGCAAATCACCGCGTCGGTCGTGTAATATCCTGTCTGCAGCTCTACCGCCGAGGGATATCCAATACATTGGGAGAACCCAGCGTAAATTGGAAGCTTTAGAAAAGGCATAAGGATTAAAAACTCGCAATTATTGTCTTGTGCTGAAACAACTGCACCTCGCTTTAAATTCTTGGCACATACGTATGACATAGTAGAGCTTCATTTGCATGTACTAGTTAAGTTTGCACAAATTAATACACATATATATTTACATACATCTAACCATCTTGGACGCAACACATTATACATATATAAAACATTTGTTACTGCAATCACTGTCGCTCCCCCTTTTCGTTTCTCATTTTCGTTGTCCGAAATATATAGTTGGGTCATTGGCCAAGCACGCTTACCAATACGCAGCTGCAGCGGTGAGTTTTCGTTTCGCACCCCACCGTTGCTTATCGCTGTTCTTTTCGTTTGGCGCGCTTGATCCAAACCGAACACCAAGTGACGCGCTACCCTGTATTCGTCGGGTATATTCGTTTCGTATCAGTAGGATCTAACTAATAATCGGGACAAATCGTGCTTAGCCAATTAATATTGGATTCAGTATTTAATCGTCGATCAGTGTGTACCATTGCACACGTATACAAACACACACCATACATACTTCAAAACTACAGCGGTGAATTCTTTTGTTTTCGCTTTCGCCTGTCACCATTGCTGTTCGTTGTTGTTGTTGTGGGGTTTTCGGTTGCGCGCTTGAGCCAAGCAACGCTATACCCTACATTTTTCGAGTGTATAGTTTTTTGAACTCGTTTGGGTATATTCGCATGCAAGCATGCAACGCGATTACTAAGTGATACCCTACCTTAGTCGGGTATATTTATTTTTAACTCGTTTGGGTACAAACACCTGATAACCTTTCGTTATCAGTTGCTTGTGTTGAGAGTCAATATGGCCCCAAAAGCCCCTCCTTGAAGAACTTCAGAAGAAACGCAGCGGCCGTGTTAAAAAAATTAAAAGATTAGCGGACAGTTTAGAAGCTGGCGATGTTTCGCTGATACTGACGGAACTCGAGTGCAGGCTTTAAGAGCTAATCGAAATCATTGACACGGCAAGCCAACCTCAAGAGGAGATCGAACAAATAGATAATGACGATGAATTTGGAGCCGAGTTGGATGAACTCTCCATCGTAACCAAGGGGAAGTTAATTTCACTTATATGCGCATTTAACACAGCTGACGATAAAATGCCTTCAGTACCAGCTTCTGGTGGCCCAACTCGTGCTCGACTTCCGAAGTTAGCACTGCCGCAGTTCAGCGGCATTTTTTCGGAATTCAAAAACTGTATATGTTTATTTGAGACTGTGGTTCATAATGACGAAAGCATTCCAGTTAACGAAAAGTTCAACCATTTGCTTTCCTGTCTCTCTGTTGAAGCGTTAGGAAATGTTAGGGCGTTCCAAGTAACCGAGAGTAACTACGAGAAAGCCATTGCAAGCTTAAAACGGGTCTACGATAACGATTATCTGATTTTCAAAAATCACATTGCTGCCCTATTTAGTCTTCCCAAAATGACCCAGCAATCAGCAACGTTCTTAAGGAATCTAATAGATACCGCCTCATCCATATATGGTTCATTGTTACCGATAGGCGATGATAAAAAGATCTCAAATGCAATGCTTATTCATCTCGTCTTGAGTAGAGTCGATTCGGTGACCAAACAGAAATGGGAAGAACAGCTCAATTATGATAAGCTGGTACTTTGGACGGACTACGAAAGTGTGCTCAATCGCAGACATCAGCATCTTTCGGCCGAAGAATCTTCAAAACCAAAGCAGGAGCAGAAAGCTGTGTCAAGCAAGCCTCATAATCGGAGCTCATTTGCGTGTTCGACTGCTAATACCCAGAGCCCAGCTACTAACAATGGCAATGCGAAAGACCATTTGTTGACAGAATGCAGTCCATTTGGTCGTCTGGCAGTAATGCAAAGGTTTGAATTCGCAAAGACTGCATCCTTATGTATCAATTGTCTGCAACCAGGCCACTCTTTAATACGATGCAAAGCAAAGAAGTGTCGAGTGTGTGGCTGCTCACACCATTCCTTATTGCATAGGTACACAGTGGCGAACAAAAGTCTAGCGTTGCCATCACCCCCAAAGAGTTCTTCTCCTCCAAACAATCAGAGTGAACCTTCCACTTCGCATGCTCTGCATGCGACAGCTATGGACAGAGCTATTCTGGCTACGTCGATCGTCAGCGTCCGAACAAATAACGGTGAATATTTTTTGGCACGAGCTCTGCTTGACTCTGGGTCCCAAACCAGTTTTATCACTGAGGACTTAGCACAGCGCTTACAGATCTGTAGGGAGGAGTCCTGTATCAACTTGCTTGGTATTGGTGAGTCCAATTCATAAGTTAAGAAGAAGATACACACGATGGTGAAGTCGCGAGTTACTGGTAGTGAGTTCTCGGTCGATTTCTGGATTCTAAGGTCTATTTCGGGGTATCACCCTGATCAAACACTTAATGTGAGTGATTGGCAAATCCCGAAGAACTTACCACTTGCACTTTAAGCCACAGAAGATTCATATGTTGATAGGTGCAGAAACATTTTTCGAACTTTTATCTGTTGGTCAAATAACACAAGGTCCTGACTATCCAACTCTGCAGAAAACGCTTCTTGGCTGGATTGTGTCGGGCAGATACACTCCAAAGGTGACTGTCAGCCAGGAAGCGATGAACTGTTTGAGTTGTCGAGAGGATTCAGTAGTATCTGGTCACTGGAAGAATTGCCGTCTTCTAAAAAGTCTTTATCTCCTGAACACAAGATATGTGAGGAGCATTATAGAAAGACTACCCAGGTCTTGCCTTCAGGTCGGTTTGAAGTAAAGCTGCCGTTTAAATCAGATCCCAGTATCTTGGGCAACTCCCTTAAATTAGCTAAACGAAGGTTTTTGTCGCTTGAAAAAAGATTGTCTCGTGACCCTGAGTTGCAGAATATGTACTTGGATTTCATGGAAGAGTACATCTCCTTAGGTCACATGTCTCCCACGTCTTGTAAGACGTCCTCTCAGGTGGCCTTGAACGACATATTGAAGGTTGGTCCTACGATACAGGATGAGCTGTATTCTACCTTACTCCACTTCAGACTACACAGGTACGCCTTGACAGCCGATGTTAAGAAAATGTATCGCCAAGTCTTGGTAGATGATGTGGATTTCAGCTCATAGTGTGGAGAAGAGAATTTTCTGAGTCCTTGAGAACATACCAGCTCAACACCGTAACATATGGGACTGGACCAGCCCCATTTTTGGCCATTCTGTGTTTGAAGAGGTTTTGTGAGTCTGCAAAGCTCTCATTCCCTAAAGCTGCTGAAGTTATCGAGTCCGACTTTTATGTTGATGACATGTTGACTGGTGCTGGTTGCGTAGAGGAGCTAACGACAATGTAGTCTGATGTGGCGCAGGTTCTTCAAACCGCTGGAACTTACTGACAGAATCCTTGGGTCAGTTAGAGAAGATTACGATACCTCGATTTGTGCATACTGATCCGATGTCACCGATACAAGTACATGCCTTTGCCGACGCATCCATGTGAGCTTATAGAGCCTGTGTCTATATACGTAGAAAGACTGCAGAAGGTTTTAAGGTCTCGTTGTTGACTGCAAAGTCGAAAGTAGCGCCGCTCAAGACAAAAACGCTCCCAAGACTTGAGTTATGTGCCGCTCACCTTCTCGCAGATCTCTGTCACCGACTCAAATCACTGCTCAAGGTTCCAATCGAAAAAATTTTATTCTGGTCAAATTCGGAAGTAACCCTTCATTGGATCCGATCCCACCCTTCGTCGTTGTCAACCATCGTTACGAACCGAGTAGCGGAGATTCAAGAGTGGTCAGGTGACGCTACGTGGCGGTATGTGCCAACAAAACAGAACCCAGCAGACATAGTTTCAAGAGGAAGTGACGTAGAAGAAATCGTGCGGTTGATCTGGTTTAGTGGACCAGAGTTTTTGAAGGATGAAGAAGAGATCTGGCCAAGAACCTTTCCGAAGAAGAGCTGCAGATGGAAACCAGGAAGCAATCGGTCGGACTGACCGTGGCGGCAAAAACAAATGATTTAGTAGACGTAATCGAGGGATACTCGTCACACCTCAAACTCACACCGAAAATGCAAAGACAAAAGTATAAAATTTGAAAAAATTCCGTCACCCCTAGAATACGACGAGGCGTTTCTAAAAATTGTCGAAATCGTCCAAGAAAACGAGTATCAGGAAGATATTGAATGTGTTCGTAAAGGCACCAGGTTAGGCCCCAGTCTTCAACGCTTGAATCTCTTCATTCATGAAGAGGCAGGGATTTGGTGCTCTCTTTCGTTGTTGCGAGTTGGGAGGCTACTAGTAACGCTCCTATGTCATATAATGCCAAATTTCCTCTGTTATTGACAAAACGCTCGCAGTTTGTGCAGACCTACGTTCGCTATCTGCATCAAAAAAATTTTCATGCTGGCCCACGAGGACTCGTGACTATCCTGAGACAGCGTGTTTGGATAGTGAACGCTCAGGAGGTCTGCCGTGCAACAGTCAGGTCCTGTATTCGTTGCTTTAAATGCAAGCCTCGACTCCAGACACAAATGATGGGCAATCTACCCGCAGACCGGCTCCGTGCTCTCCGCCCATTCGCCATAAGTGGCGTGGATTTTTGTGGCCCAGTCTATACGACTCTGAAAATTCGAGGAAGGCCCCCCTATAAATCCTACATTGCGTTATTTGTCTGTTTTGGGTCCAAGGCAGTTCAATTAGGAATTGTCTCCGATCTGACGACTAACTCCTTTTTATTGGCATTTCAAAGGTTCGTCGGTCGGCGAGGATTTCCGCAAAGGGTGAACTGCGACAACGCGACCAACTTCGTCGGAGCCAGTCGCCACTTCAACGAGCTGAGGACCAGGATAGAGGCAGAAGCGGACGCGATACGCGAATTGGCGTCAAGAAGCGGGTGCGAGTTTGCCTTCATACCGCTTCGAGCACCGCACATGGGCGGACTCTGGGAGGCAGGTGTGAGGTCTGCAAAGGGCCTACTCCTGCGGGCAGTCGGAAGCGCTCTCCTTACCGCAGAGGAGCTGGAAACCGTGCTGATCGGGATCGAGGCGGTCCTGAACTCGCGCCCGCTCGGACCCCTAAGCCCAGACCCAAGCGACGGAGACGCGCTAACTCCCGGGCCCCTGCTGACAGGCGGGCCGCTCATTGCACCCCCAGGACCCGAACCAGGAGGGTCTGAGTTGCTTAAAGCAATGGCGGCTTGTCTCGTCAGCCAGGCAAATGTTCTGGCAGCGATGGTCCCGGGAGTATGTGCTGGGCTTGCAAATAAGAAGCAAGTGGCACCAGGAGCAGCCAAACATCCAGGAAGGAAGCCTCGTGGTCGTCGCCGCGCATAACCTGCCCCCTCAACATTGGCTCGTCGGGAGGGTCGTCGCCACAAATGCCGGGCAGAACGGAAAGGTCATGGTGGTCGACCAAAGGACGAGTAGCGGAGCCGTGTTCAGGAGGCCAATACACAAACTGGCTCTTCTATCGATCAGTTGAAGCCTTCCAGGCCTTCAACGGGGCCGGTGTAGTATCGAGCTGCCAAGTTTGTTGGAGAGTAATAGATTAAGGCGGAGCGGGAGCGCAGAAAGCTCTCTCTTGCTGCTGGTGAATTCACCCAGCTTCGCCACACTAGATAAGTTAGATTTAAGATCGCGTTGGAAAAAAGTAAAAAGAGAATTCTTTTTATCGCATTGGAAAAACTATTCCAAAATTTCAGCACCTAACACGGAAGGACTGCAGACTGCTATTGGGAATACTAACAGGTCACTGTCTGTATAATAAATGCTAGTTTTCATACATTTAATGTTTGTTTACTAAATTCAGGTTTTGCTTTCTTTGGTCTCTATTAATCTATATGCTGCATTTCTATTTGCGTTCTTTTCGATAAGCTTTTCTGCAGTTTTGAAATTAATTTGCTCTTCTTCCGTCTCAATTGATCGATTTAATTAAATTGGTTCTTTTTTCAGATTCAATCCAAGGTCTTTCTCTAGTTGCGCGCCTTCTGTCTTTTCAGGATTACCTTTTTTTTAGGTTTTTCATTTTCAATATCAAGTTTTTCTTAAAAAAGAAGAGAATTTTCTTTTTTTAAGACGTCCACACATTTTCAATAAAAATAAAATTAAATTGCTGAAAATAATATATATACACCCAGCAACAAAAAAAAGTCGCACTCTGAATTCTCATGAATTTTTGATTTCTCCAGCCTGGGGCTTGGCCAAATGTTAATCGACTCGTATATGTTTTTAGTTCGGTATCAGGATGATAGTAGCTGATTTTGTTGCTTAATAACTTTTAAACGTGCATTTTTAAAGAAATGTGTTTAACATAAAAAATTAGGAAATATAAAGGGCTATACAGTTTTAAATTTAAAAATAAATCGTTTTATAGCCTATTCCCACAGGCGACCATCCACCATCCCCCATCCCTTTCGGGGATAATCCGTAAGTTTTTGCCGTTCCGAAATTTCCCAGTTAGTTCCACCATTTATTTTGGATGTTCCTAAACCACACGTTTCTATGCGATATTTAGCCGATGTTTTCAAATGCAACTCAGAAAAACTGACATTCACAGCGAAAAAATTGAATTCACTGTGAAAATGTAAACAAGGAATGACAAGAATAAGTGATATTCTCCAGAAAATGGCGAGGAGCCAGGTGTTTTTTTAATGGCAGATGCTCAATTTTAAATTCGAAATTCTCTAATTTCTTCTTGTCTTGCTTATTACTGGTACCAACAATCGGCAAATTTCGTTGGACTTTTCCTCCAATATTGCCGACGCTTCGATCCGTTGTGCAAGGCTCAGGTTAGGTAAGGTAGAGGCGGCTGCCAGGCTCGCCAGGAGCCCACCTGGAGCCCACACATAGGCCGGTTTCGGTCCGTTGTGATACCGCAAGAGATCCTTCGGCAAAAATCGTTATATGGGGCGCCCAGCCTGTTTGCGTGGATGCCTATTAGCCAGTGTCCCGTAAGGGAGCGTATGACTGCGCTACACCTTCTTCTGCCGAGCCTGCATAGCTCAGAGGTGCGCTTTCTGTCTATAGTCGGCCATGTTTACCAGGTTATTCGACATCGTGGTACCGATTGCCACGTGTTGTCTCTTAGTCGCTTATATTGCTCTTTTACGATAAGCTTACAGGTGGCCATAGGCATACAAATATATTCCTTATCTTGAAGGAGGGGGATAGTAGTGCCAGATCTGGCCAACTCGTCTGCTATGCAGTTTCCTTCGATGTCCCGATGACCCGGGACCCATATAAGGTTGATAGCAAATTGCTGAGCCATCTCGTGAAGAGATTTGCGGCAGTCTGCCACGGTCGCCGAGTTCGAGGACATCGCATTTAGCGATTTGATCGCGGCTTGGTTGTCGCTGTAGATGTTTACATTGGTAACCATGATGGTAACTTCCTGAAGGCAGTTCTGTGCTTTCCTGATTGCAATGACCTCCGCCTGGAAGACGCTGCAGTGATTTGGAAGCCTGAAGGAGAGCCGTATGTTTAACTGTTTTGATTATATTCCTCCTCCGACTTTGTTATCCAACTTCGATCCATCTGTGATCGGCCTATATCTACGGCCCTTTGTGGGCCTGGAGGTCTCTTTTGGGGATGATTATATTGAAGGGGATGTCTGTATGTTCCCTTGCGACGCAGTAGTCCGTTTTTGTGGGAACGGTACCGCTATTCAGTATTGATGAGTGACCCATGAGCTTTGGTGCCCATTGGTCAGAGTCTCTCAGACGTATTGCTGCCATTTCTGCACGCTCTTTTCCTGCCAGGTCGATGCTCTGGAGGCATAGGATGGCATTTAGCACATCATTCGGTGTGGTGCAATAAGCTCCACTGATGCTTAATTAAGCAGTTCTTTGAACTTTGCTCAGTTGTTTGGTGATCGTCCTTTTTGATAGGGCCGGCCACTACACTGTAACTCCGTAGAGTAGTATAGTTCTAACTATTGCTAGATATATCCATTGGACTATGCTTGGGTTCATGCCCCACTTTAAGCCAATAGCTTTTTTGCATGTATAGAGGTTATCGTGGCCTTCTGTACTCTTTTTTTTTGTATTCAGGTTCCAGTTGAGCTTCTTGTCAATTACCAACCCTAAGTAACTGGCACTGTCGCTGAAGGAGAGCCTGCAACCGTTTAGTGTGGGGGGGTTGAGAGGCGGAATCTTATTTTTATTTGTAAATACCACAAGTTCCGTTTTCGAGGGATTAACTCCCAAACCTCGAGATTCCGTACATTCAGACAGTTTCGCGGTCATTAGGTCGCAGAGTGTTTGAGGGTATTTCCCCGAAAAGATAACCGCAACGTCATCTGTAATCCATCCAACTTTGTGAGCCTGACAACAACTGGGGACTAATAGTTGTCCTCAGTTGTAGCCCGACAAGTCTCTCAACGGTTTTGAGAAGAAAGGACGATAAGCTAATTGGTCTGCAGTCCTTTGGAGATGAATGTGAGTCTTTTCCCGCTTTAGGGATGAAGACTTGCTTTTTCTTTAGCCAGGCATGTCCGGTCCGGGCCTGGAGATTTGAACGGATTAAAGCTGTTTATTGCCCAGCTGATGTTCTGTTTTGTAAGGATGTGCGTCATCAAAGTTGCCGAGCCTTCACTTAAGAGGCGTGCCAGCTCGATGGTAGTACACCCGGGAAAATGAGTGTCGAGAAGAATGTGTAGGGACTCCACGTACCATCGCTTCTTTTAAGGTACCCCACCGCGGGGGTCGTTTTGGAGAGGATCTTGCGTAGCCTTGCGGCTTCCGACGTTTCTTCGATTTCAGAGCAACATTTTTGCCAAGAGGCTCTTTTTGCCTTCCTTGTTTCTTTTTTGTATAGGGACAGAATGGTCTTATAGTCTGTCCAGTGTTCCTCCCCGTTAACGCTTTTGGCTCTGTTGAAGAGAGTCCTGCAGCTTTTCCGTAGGGTAACTATTTGTTTTTTTTTTTCCTTTATGTCTGTTTGGGGGGCATGCTGCCATGAAGGCTTTGTTGCATGCTTCAGTGAGCCTATCCACTAGAAGGTTTAAGTCGTCCTCTGTGTTCGGGCATACTGGTGCTTCGGAAGGAAGAAGTTTGTCCATTTCTTTACTATATTTTTCCCATTTGGCTTTCCTGGGATTAATGTAGTCAATGGGTTTTGGGCTCTCGAGAGATAGTATCATCTCGATGTACCTGTGGTCAGAGAAGGAATGTTCCTCTAGGATTTTCCAACTCTTGACTGTGTCTGTAAGTTTTTGAGACACTAGTGTGAGGTCGATAACCTCTTGCCGATTCTGTATTATAAATGTAGGAACATTTCCCCGATTACAGATTAGTAGGTTAGAGTTTAGGATGAAGCTGAACAGTGACTCACCCCTTACGCCCCCTGTTCAAGCAGAACATAATTATTGTATCACACTGAACTGATCTATATATAACTGAGGAACATACATAAAATAAGTCATATATGACTGCTAGGGTGTGTGTTCATAAAACATGAACAGGAACCGACAAAGGCCAAACAATAAACAATACAGTCCACTTGAAAGAGGCCACTTGAGAAAAGGGACACATAGGGTTCGACCATTAACTCATATACATGGGCACGTCGAACCCAAATCTATTAACACCTGTGGTTTGCATGTAGTAGGTGTCATTATAAGGAATGAGCGTGGGAACAAGTGCCGAACATCCCTCCTTTTCTTAGCGTTGGTCTTAGTTTTAGTTACCTTATATTTTCCTATATATAGTGCATAAGTTTTGAAAATAAAACAGTTTGAATTTACAACTCAACTCGCAAGTGTTTTGACATTTCTTTTAAGGTCTTAACACCCCCACTGGGTGTAGTGAGCGGGTCTGACCTGTCGCTATCGCTGTCTAGCTTGCGAACGAGGTCACTCTGTAAGGGTGCGTTTCTCTTAGAGACGATTTTTAAAATTAACGGCCACTCACCGTACGCATTATTTCGGACTCCACTGTATTCATAATAATCGATCGTAGGAACATATGATCGGTGTGCTTTGGAAAGCTTTATGTATGTGAGTTTTTAAAGCTCATGCAAGTCTAAGCTGCACTTAGGAAATGCATGTGTTTTTTTTTTCAATTTCTACTGTGGCCAAGTGCGGATGTGCGAACTGCAGAAAAGAAAATCCAAGGTGCTTGCAACACAAATCCACCGAAGCCTCGTGTACCACACATTCTTGCCCAAACTAATCCAAGTTTTATTCGGCCAAATTAACCCATCCGCGTAAATAAAAGCGTGAGATAGGGTCGCATATGCGCACGGGAGGTGTTCCCACGCATATTTCGGTCAAAATTTGGAGATCTTTTGATCAAGTCGGACCTAACCTCGGGAGAAGGTATGTAGAAGTGCAAGGTTGGAACGCGGTCTTGACTTTCTATACCACAGGGTTCTTCCGAAGCGATATGTTCTCCCAAAGCCGTTGCTTCTTGGCATCACCACCACCAGCATAGCATTTTCTCAGTGGAGGGGGGGATTGCTGCCGGCACCCGAGACTGATCGCTAACACATCCCCTGGCCGGAGGCCACGCATGGGCCACTAAGGCAAGAAACAACTTGAGGACCAGCTCTTGGCTCCAGGCCAACCCACAGACATTGTCTCGGAGTACCATTCATTAGGATGACCATCGGGAAGCCATAGCCGACTGAGTCCAGATCCCCTGCATGCGGCTGGATAGTGCCGAATCAAAGAGGGCAGAGGACCCAATGTGCCGATAAGGGTTGATTCCACTGCTGGCCCCACGAGTTGTTCGAGCTCATGGAGCTTTGAGGTTGCGCGGATGCGAGAGCGTATTATTAGTATCGCCGTAAATTGAGTTTAATTAGTTCTTAGATTTTGTGAATAAGCCATACTTTTCATTCTTTTCGATTTACTTTAGTCATGCGCCGCTAACGACATTTAACCCATAAACCATTGCAAAACTCATCATAACACAGATCATCTATATTCATCTTTAGCCTCATCAACGTCAACAGGCCTGCTGACTTCGATGGACTCAACGAATAGTGAGTACGGCACAGCCGGTGTAAGCGTGTTCAAATAAACAAATAAAGGTTAAATGTGTTAGTGAGCGCCCCCAAATAAGAGAGCTCAGATAGATGTACGTATGTACGTACGTATATAAATGCATGAAGCCAGATCACTCCAGGCGAGCATAGGCCCATGGTCTTGCCTTACCATGACAATGTGTGAATATGCACATGCGTACGTATATTGCTGTTTTTGCACACGAGTTTCACTTGCATTGCGAGCCTTCCCATGATATATCTTTTTTGCTCCAATTCATAACCTATACATTACCTTGTATTGTAATCATCTCCATATTATCACATAATATTATTAAGCATATTGATGTCTTTTATTATAATTAATCCTTTTTGTAATGTTAAGCCATTTAGGTAGAATCGTAGCTAATTGAATTATAACGTGAAATCAATATGAGATAATTTCTTCTTTCTTGAGGGCTCCTTAAGCACCTCGCGCCGCAGTCACGTTTAGGGTAGGCTCGATGGAGTCCTACAGGTAGGGTGGGTATAGAAGGAGAACCCTAACATCTTGGTTCTCCAACAACATGGAGTATAGCGTGTCTCAGCCCGTTCCCGTTTTGTCTGGTCATTCCCGTTTCTCTGTCTACGACTTTATTATTGTAACGCCGGTATTGAGGCAGCACGGAATCCACGCCAATCTCCCTTAGCTAGGCCGTCCAAGCAGTAGACAGAGGGTGAAGGCCGAAACGACTGCGACCGTGCCAGTTACATAATAAATGTCGCCCAACGTGGGGCCCGAAGTGCCCGAAAGGTATATATGCCCGAAGAGTACAAATATACCCGAAGAGTACATATAGGCCCGAACAGTATATCTATGCCCGAAAAGTACGTATAGGCCCGAAATGCCCGAAAGGTACATAGGCCCGAATTGAAGTGCACATTCAGCAGGTTCATATGTACTGAGCTTCTCCCAATAACCTTTCCTAATCCTTTTCCCAAACCAGTCACCACCCATATGTTTTTTTGTAGATTCTGATGGGAAACTCATTCTTACTCGGAAGTACTGGCATTCTGGTGGTATTCTCATCGGAGCCAGGCCAGGAGATAGAGTTGTTCCAACTTATTGATTTCATACTGTTCATTACATACCATGTAGATAGTCAGATCCATGATCTAGTATTGCATTGTGCAGGAAATTAGTCCTGATTATGTCGGTTCTATGCCGCGCAATGAATACCTAGTATATCTTCATCTATCTGACTGGAATTGAGAATTGTTCAGACTGGAGATTTTCGGTCTGTCCCTCTTTCAGTCAGATTAGATTTAGTTAACGGATTAGAGATAAGTTGTACTCCTACTTAACTCTTACTGCGGAGCGAATGCTTAAGAAAGAGTTCCTCGTTTGTAGATATGGATACTGAATTTTGTTTATTATCGACTTGTTATTTAAAAGAAAACCATTACTCTATCAAAATATTCACGTCCTTATCATAAAGCACACGAATATTTAGTATTCCTTAACGATGGCTGTGAGACGTAGTGTAGAGGATTTAAGATTGCCCGTCTCAGGAGAACAAGTAGTATGCACCATTTGTAGTATTACCAGCACGGAGAGGGAATCAGTGGAGACACCCTGTAAGCACAAGTTTCACAGATCCTGTCTGTCAGAGTGGTTGGCGACCAGTGAGACATGTCCTGTGTGTAGGCAGTTTTGTTCTCGAGTGATGATGCAAATTAGGGAAAGCCCCGTGACCGAATCTAGGCCTCCGTCTTCGATGATTGCCCAAGACACCGCAAGTGCTGCGCAAACTCAGACCGGAGCTGTCCCGAGACCTCGCGTAAACACCATATCAGTTTCTCGAAATGCGACCACCCCACTAACACTCGCCTAAACCAAAACCCAATTGTCAGGCGTAATGTCCCTAGATCCGGAGTCACTTCTGATTTCAGAGAATTCGCGGAAGACCGCATACAACAATTGATTAACAATTCCTTGGATACCTTTCGAGCTAGTGTGACTGCCATTGGAATGGGACACCGTTTTGAGCAGCATCAATAGCTCCCTTCGAAGCTCTATACACCAGTCGGTTGGTGGCTCACCGTATTTTATAGTATTTGGCCAACAAATGATTCCCCATGGTAAAGACTATGACCTGTTGAGAAGACTCGAATTGCTGACCGAGGGTACAGCGAACCTCCCAAGACCAGATGAGTTCCAACAAATACGAGCGGATATTGATAAGCATCTGAGAAAGGCGTACGACAAAAATCAGAGCACGTATAACCTAAGGTCGAAGGTACGAACGTTCGAGATGGGGCAAGAAGTTGTCAAAAGAAATTTTTCGTTGAGTAAGGCTGCAGATAATTTCAATGCCAAGCTGGCTCCAATTGGTACCAAAGCCCGTATCAAGAACAAAATTGGGCAATCGATTTACATTTAAGAGGATATGAATGGCAAGGGTTGGGAAATTTCCAAGCCAAAGATATCTGGTGATGCTTGCGAGTGTGCACCCTTCTGTTAGTTCCACAATTTGTTTATCTTAGGCTTGCACCCTAAGATAAAGTCTGGTGGGGGGTGTTGTAAGGGTGCGTTTCTCTTAGAGACGATTTTTAAAATTAACGGCCACTCACCATACGCATTGTTTCGGACTCTACTGTATTCAGAATAATCGATCGTAGGAACATATGATCGGTGTGCTTTGGAAAGCTTTATGTATGTGAGCTTTTGAAAGCTCATGCAAGTCTAAGCTGCACTTAGGAAATGCATGTGTTTTTTTTTTCAATTTCTACTGTGGCCAAGTGCGGATGTGCGAACTGCAGAAAAGAAAATCCAAGGTGCTTGCAACACAAATCCACCGAAGCCTCGTGTACCACACATTCTTGCCCAAACTAATCCAAGTTTTATTCGGCCAAATTAACCCATCCGCGTAAATAAAAGCGTGAGATAGGGTCGCATATGCGCACGGGAGGTGTTCCCACGCATATTTCGGTCAAAATTTGGAGATCTTTTGATCAAGTCGGACCTAACCTCGGGAGAAGGTATGTAGAAGTGCAAGGTTGGAACGCGGTCTTGACTTTCTATACCACAGGGTTCTTCCGAAGCGATATGTTCTCCCAAAGCCGTTGCTTCTTGGCATCACCACCACCAGCATAGCATTTTCTCAGTGGAGGGGGTGATTGCTGCCGGCACCCGAGACTGATCGCCAACACATCCCCTGGCCGGAGGCCACGCATGGGCCACTAAGGCAAGAAACAACTTGAGGACCAGCTCTTGGCTCCAGGCCAACCCACAGACATTGTCTCGGAGTACCATTCATTAGAATGACCATCGGGAAGCCATAGCCGACTGAGTCCAGATCCCCTGCATGCGGCTGGATAGTGCCGAATCAAAGAGGGCAGAGGACCCAATGTGCCGATAAGGGTTGATTCCACTGCTGGCCCCACGAGTTGTTCGAGCTCATGGAGCTTTGAGGTTGCGCGGATGCGAGAGCGTATTATTAGTATCGCCGTAAATTGAGTTTAATTAGTTCTTAGATTTTGTGAATAAGCCATATTTATAATTCTTTTCGATTTACTTTAGTCATGCGCCGCTAACGACATTTAACCCATAAACCATTGCAAAACTCATCATAACACAGATCATCTATATTCATCTTTAGCCTCATCAACGTCAACAGGCCTGCTGACTTCGATGGACTCAACGAATAGTGAGTACGGCACAGCCGGTGTAAGCGTGTTCAAATAAACAAATAAAGGTTAAATGTGTTAGTGAGCGCCCCCAAATAAGAGAGCTCAGATAGATGTACGTATTGTAAGGATCTTGTCGGTCCTTACAAGCCACGAGATACTCGCCAACCCTGGATAACCGACGTTCCGCCAACCCTGGCACATACCCCCACGATAACGCTAGAATAAGCCTCATATGGAGCCATAGGAGGCGTTTATACTTAGTTTATTTTTCTCAAACTTATTATTACCCGATTATCCCGACTATTTTTGATTTCTTCTTAGACAATAAGTTAGTATTAATTGCGAACTGAAACGCGTTATTATTATTTAATCTTATTTAGTCTGCCAATGAAGGCGTTAAGACCAATAAAAGATACTGAATGGTATTTCCTACGGTCACTTTAAAAACCGCGATCGATAGGCGGACGACGATATCGAGAGAGGAGGAAAGGAAGCCGACCGACCGGCGAGCCTTCACTTGGACGAGAACCAGAGAGCAACGCGCACGCACCGAAACGTAAAACCCTCCGCTCGTAACAAGCCACGGCGACACGTGTACGTAATAAGCTGTTTGACTTCCGCCTCGGTTCCTAACGGACATTCCTCGAACGCGCCGCCGAACATTGGCATTTCTTTGCCCCGCGCCGTCTAAATCTATGACTACGCGCGTCCTCGATCCCGCTGTCTTTACACGTAAGTTCGAATCTAGATCCAGTGCTGCAGCCAGGGTCGCAGCGTAGATACTTCGATTAACAATAAAGATACAATAAGAATCGACACCACTCCTGGCGTTATTATTTGTTCATTAATCGCTCCATATCCCATCTCCGTCCCTCTGAGTCGTGGAATTGTGAACTTTAGTGACTACGCATCGTTCTATATCCCGTCTCCGTCCCCTCTGGGCCGTAGTTTTAGAACTTTAGCGACTACGCATCGTTCTATCCCCGTCTCAGACTCTGGCCCGTACTTTTGAGAACTTTAGCGACTACACATCGTTCTATCCCCGTCTCAGACCCTAGACCAGTAGTTTTGAGAACTTTAGCGACTACGCATCGTTCTATATCCAGTCTCCACCCCCTCTGACCAGTAGTTTTTGAGAACTTTAGCGACTACGCATCGTTCTATCCCCATCTCAGACCCTCGACCAGTAGTTTTGAGAACCTTAGCGACTACGCCTCGTTCGATATCCCGTCTCCCCCCCCTCTCAGAACCGTAGCCCCGAGAGCTCAGCGACGGTGGATCACTCTGTGAGAACCCTCTCCCCTGCGTCGACAGCCCGACGGATCACCCCCACGCCACGTGGTCCTTCCTTCGCCTCCCCCGGCATACCCTTGGTACTTCACACCAAACTAGAAATCACACCCCTCGCACCACCTCGATCACGCCACCTATTCTTTCCCCCGCCTAAAGTCCCCCTATCAACTACAAAATTCTTGTAGAGGACCCTGGACAAGCTGATCTCACCCCAGCCTGCAATAGGTTCCTTACAAGTGGCCCCCGAGCAGGGACTTTAGGGAGACATTACTAAAAGGGAAAGAAACAGGTAGAATAGCCAAAATCCGTACCCACAGACCACGTGCTGAAGTACAGTCAGAGCAAACGACGCCACGCCGCCTGACACGCAAAAACACGCGCCCACACAGACAAGAACACACACCGACGCGCGCCCACAAGCTCAAAAGAAACCCACGCCACGAGTCGAACATACACGTGCCGATACCTCACACACCCACACGCATCGTGATCACGCCCATCGCGAAAACAAGTACAGTACCGGTCAGACAAACCATCGCAGTGCAAATCAAGTACAGCGCCGGTCCAGAAAACCATCGCAGTGCCGATCTCGACAAGCAGCCCACTCCCCGTACGGTGCCGGTCAGAAAAACCGTCGCGGTACAAGTACAGTGCAAGTCAGACAAATCATCGTAGTGCAAATCACGACAGTGCCGGTCAGAAAAAGCGCCTCACCGCAAAATTTTGGCAAACAGTCCCAATTACAGTGCCAGTCAGAAAAGTGGTCAGAGTGCAAGTACAGTGTCAACCAAAAATCAATACCCTACAGTGATCGTGCAACACTACGGAAAGGTGAACCACAAGTAATACAATAAACTAAACCAACCAGTGTAAAACGAAAACAGTCAACATAAAACCAACACTAATCCGTGAAAGGGACAGCCACGCCCACTCTCTAATTCCACACGAAGACCAGATACTGCTGCCAGTCATGGAGTAAAGCAGTGACAACGATCAGAGTGAGTATTGCACCACAGAAGTAGTTGAAAATCCGGGGGTGGGTACCAGTTGCATATACCAACGCCGTCGAGACGAACTCGACGAGTACGCAGATGAGTTCGGCTACGACAAACAAGGCAACGTCGACGACTTGGGGAGGAACCTCGCCTTGTGCATGACAGGCAAACACGCACCTTCCGTTTGGGACCGCCTAGCGGAACTGAAAAGCCAGTTTGCCAAGCCTCGGAGCCGCTCAAAATCACCGCATCCCGCCACCAAAGCCCCGTCAGAGAAACCGCAGTCCACGGAGCAAAAACTTGGTCTGCAGGTCCCCCCGCCCACCTTTGGCATAAGCCATGTGCCACCAACAGTCCCGACCTCTGAGGACAATGGACAAACGCTTAAGTCACCCGAACCCAGCCTAGCTCCCGCGAGGAACGCCTTCTCTCCGGCGGACGCCTCAGCGAGTCACACCGAGATTGAAAGCCAGTCCAGCACTTCATCCCTTCACGCCTTCCAGATGGCTGACAAGATCAGACATTGGGGTGTACACTTCAACGGCCACGATGACCCGCTCGCCTTCTTAGAAGTGCTCGAAGAGCGCGCTCTCATATGGTGTCGATGCGAACCATCTCCCTAGAGCCATGGCAGAACTCCTCACTGACAGATAGCACTGACAGACAAATTGCAGATATAGAAGAAAATAATAAACTTTTTATGACTCAAGATAACAAAAGAAAGAAACGACCACCCTTCGAGGTTATGGGCTCCCTCTATCATACATTGTTCGGAATAATGGACGCCGAAGATAGGGAAACTTTGGAAGGAAATATGAAAAATTTGTTAGAAAACCAACATAATATAGACGATATAATTAAAAGGCAAACGTCAGTAGTAGAGTCAACGGTAAATATTCTCAAAAGAACTACCGAGGAAATAAACGTAAATTTTAGAAGTATGAGCACTAGAATAGAAAACATAACGGAAGCGTTAAAGGAAAGTTACTATGTATACAAAGAATCTATAAAATTATTTATGGTAACAAAGCAACTAAGTTCATTGATTGATGAATGCGAGAAAGTCCAAGCAGGAGTAATAAGTCTACTGATAGATATTAATCATTGTAGACTGAATCCAAATATTTTAAAACCTATGCAGTTAAAAGCAGAGATATCAAAAATAAAGGATAGGTTATTAGAAACATTAGTTCTTCCAGCAAAAAGAACAGGTACGGAATTGAAGAAATTTATAGTCTTTTAACTGCGAAAGGGATTTTCGTGGATAAAAAATTTATTTTGAATGTGAAGATTCCACTGTTTGGTAGACACCCATCCCATTTGTTTAGGATTATTCCAATGCCAGTTGAGCAAGAAAGGGAATTGGTCAAGGCAGATTTGAGCTCTAGATACTTAGTATATAACTTCGAAATTGATTCCTATCATTCGATGACTGAAGCTACTTTAAACAAATGTCAAAAATGGCAAGCAAATAAAAGAGTATGTGAAGGTAATTGGCCTTGGAGCAGCGCCAATGACAATTCTTGTGAGATAACTCCATTCAAACCAAATAGTCATTCAAATTGTGTTTATTGAAAGATATCAGAGTCAAGGTCATTTTGGGTCGAATAAGAAAAGAAAGGTAGTTGGCTCTACAAAGTTCCAGTCAACACCAATGATAGAATTCAATGTAGTAACTCAAATCAAGAGTTAATTGATCTCCCTCAACAAGGAATTTAACAATAATAAATGGTTGCACTGTGCGAACCGATGATAAAATATTAGTACCTTATCATAGTCTTCATACAGAAACCTACGAGACAATTTCATCCTCTTATATAAGTAATATAAGCAAAATACCAAAAATTGTTTGGAATCCTTTGAATGTACCATTAATTAACCATACTGAAGAAATTGATAAGTTGAAAAACGAATTAAAATTGTTAATTGAATTAAAAGGTTCCATTATGTATCTGGACATGCAGCCTTGATTATCGGAATAATAATGATGTTAATATTAATAATCTTTGCCATAAGAAGAATAAAGGTAGCGCGAAGACTGCAAACAATGGCACTTCCCTATCCACTGTAATTTACTTTAAAATGATCATCGGTAATTGTAATTATAACTATAAAGAAAATATATACAAATATAAAATAAAAACAAAACCATGCCACTTCCGGCCCCTTTGCAGAATGTTCAAGCAGAACATAATTATTGTATCACACTGAACTGATCTATTACTGTGTTTATGCTAGGCGCATTTCATGAAATCATTTCATGGAATGGGGAAAAAAGTGTGTGCATAAACACCATTTCACGTATTCGTTAACACACGAAAATTGACTATGAATTCATGAAATGGTGTACAAATTAGGTGGCAACGCCGGGCGAAAAAGGTAAATACGGGACGAAGAAACAAGAAGATTAATAGAAAATATGTTTGGAATCAAAAATATCCCTTTTGACTGATGCCGAGTTGACTGGGCTTATTTCGCTGGTGAAGGAGGAGGATTTTACTTCAAAATGTTTGCTAAATTACACGTCTCGCAACTCTGCTGATATGATTTCATGTATTCGTCTCCGTCGGATAAACAGGGGCTACTTTAATTTCACGTATTCCAGAATTCATGAAATTCATAGCATAAACATAGTATATATATAACTGAGGAACGTACATAAAATAAGTAATTTATGACTGCTAGCGTGTGTGTTCATAAAACATGAACAAGAACCGACAAAGGCCAAACAATAAACAATACTGTCCACTTGAAGGAGGCCACTTGAGAAAAGGGACACATAGAGTTCGACCATAAATTCATATACATGGGCACGTCGAACCCAAATCTATTAACAAATGTGGTTTGCATTTAGTAGGTGTCATTATAAGGGATGAGCGTGGGAACAAGTGCCGCACATCCCTCCTTTTCTTAGCGTTGGTCTTAGTTTTAAGTACCTTATATTTTCCTATATATAGTGCATACGTTTTGAAAATAAAACAGTTTGAATTTACAACTCAACTCGCAAGTGTTTTGACTTTTCTTTTAAGGTCTTAACACCCCCACTGGGTGTAGTGAGCGTTGGCATCGCAGCTTATTATCACGCCTAGGTCTGACCTGTCGCTATCGCTGTCTAGCTTGCGAACGAGGTCACTCTGTAAGGGTGCGTTTCTCTTAGAGACGATTTTTAAAATTAACGGCCACTCACCGTACGCATTATTTCGGACTCCACTGTATTCAGAATAATCGATCGTAGGAACATATGATCGGTGTTCTTTGGAAAGCTTTATGTATGTGAGCTTTTGAAAGCTCATGCAAGTCTAAGCTGCACTTAGGAAATGCATGTGTTTTTTTTTTTCAATTTCTACTGTGGCCAAGTGCGGATGTGCGAACTGCAGAAAAGAAAATCCAAGGTGCTTGCAACACAAATCCACCGAAGCCTCGTGTACCACACATTCTTGCCCAAACTAATCCAAGTTTTATTCGGCCAAATTAACCCATCCGCGTAAATAAAAGCGTGAGATAGGGTCGCATATGCGCACGGGAGGTGTTCCCACGCATATTTCGGTCAAAATTTGGAGATCTTTTGATCAAGTCGGACCTAACCTCGGGAGACGGTATGTAGAAGTGCAAGGTTGGAACGCGGTCTTGACTTTCTATACCACAGGGTTCTTCCGAAGCGA
The DNA here is from genome assembly GCA_963969585.1 of Drosophila helvetica. NCBI lineage: Eukaryota > Metazoa > Arthropoda > Insecta > Diptera > Drosophilidae > Drosophila > Drosophila helvetica. The sequence continues at coordinate 37,012,631 of OZ018402.1, read as the reverse complement.
TATGTTCTACCAAAGCCGTTGCTTCTTGGCATCACCACCACCCGCATAGCATTTTCTCAGTGGAGTGGGTGATTGCTGCCGGCACCCGAGACTGATCGCTAACACATCCCCTGGCCGGAGGCCACGCATGGGCCACTAAGGCAAGAAACAACTTGAGGACCAGCTCTTGGCTCCAGGCCAACCCACAGACATTGTCTCGGAGTACCATTCATTAGGATGACCATCGGGAAGCCATAGCCGACTGAGTCCAGATCCCCTGCATGCGGCTGGATAGTGCCGAATCAAAGAGGGCAGAGGACCCAATGTGCCGATAAGGGTTGATTCCACTGCTGGCCCCACGAGTTGTTCGAGCTCATGGAGCTTTGAGGTTGCGCGGATGCGAGAGCGTATTATTAGTATCGCCGTAAATTGAGTTTAATTAGTTCTTAGATTTTGTGAATAAGCCATACTTTTAATTCTTTTCGATTTACTTTAGTCATGCGCCGCTAACGACATTTAACCCATAAACCATTGCAAAACTCATCATAACACAGATCATCTATATTCATCTTTAGCCTCATCAACGTCAACAGGCCTGCTGACTTCGATGGACTCAACGAATAGTGAGTACGGCACAGCCGGTGTAAGCGTGTTCAAATAAACAAATAAAGGTTAAATGTGTTAGTGAGCGCCCCCAAATAAGAGAGCTCAGATAGATGTACGTATGTACGTACGTATATAAATGCATGAAGCCAGATCACTCCAGGCGAGCATAGGCCCATGGTCTTGCCTTACCATGAAAATGTGTGAATATGCACATGCGTACGTATATTGCTGTTTTTGCACACGAGTTTCACTTGCATTGCGAGCCTTCCCATGATATATCTTTTTTGCTCCAATTCATAACCTATACATTACCTTGTATTGTAATCATCTCCATATTATCACATAATATTATTAAGCATATTGATGTCTTTTATTATAATTAATACTTTTTGTAATGTTTAGCCATTTAGGTAGAATCGTAGCTAATTGAATTATAACGTGAAATCAATATGAGATAATTTCTTCTTTCTTGAGGGCTCCTTAAGCACCTCGCGCCGCAGTGACGTTTAGGGTAGGCTCGATGGAGTCCTACAGGTAGGGTGGGTATAGAAGGAGAACCCTAACATCTTGGTTCTCCAACAACATGGAGTATAGCGTGTCTCAGTCCGTTCCCGTTTTGTCTGGTCATTCCCGTTTCTCTGTCTACGACTTTATTATTGTAACGCCGGTATTGAGGCAGCACGGAATCCACGCCAATCTCCCTTAGCTAGGCCGTCCAAGCAGTAGACAGAGGGTGCAGGCCGAAACGACTCCGACCGTGTCAATTACAACTCGGAGGATCGCATTCCTCGTGAGTCATGTAGGACGACATCAGTCTAAGATTCGTCCCCTGCAGCTCTAGGCTTACAGCCGTGTTGTCGCCATTGCTAAATTTATGGGGCAGAAAAATGTTTAGGTGTTTTCTTGCAAGAATGCAGGTACGAATTTTACCTTTTTTTTGGGTTACAATTAGCTTGTACTCCTTCCTCGCTAGTCCACAGACCTTTTCTCCTACTATCCAAGGCTCCTGGACTAGGACTATATCGGCTCCGCTCTCGATCAAGCGGAGTATGAGGGAAGCAGATGCTGCTTTACTGTGGTGGAGTATTATCTGTAGGAGTCTCAGAGACATCTTCCAGAATCCCCACCACTGTTATTTCGGCGTCTGAGTCGTCGAATACTTCCTCGCGACAAATCGCCTCAAAATCGAGCAGTAGCTCTGCATCGGACGAGTAGCCTTTTTTGGCCTTCTTCAGCTCGTCGGGTGCTTCGAACTCCGAGGCATCTCGGATCTCGATCTCTCCTAGGTATCTTACCCTCCGCGCCGCCCTTGTCAAGGACGCCGATTAGCGTCTTCTCCTTGGCAATCTGCGCGAGGGATATGTTTGGCAGAACTCTAGACCGCTTTGGAGCCGGTCCAGGCATCTCCTGTGAGCGCTGCCTTTTTGGTTGTGGTGCCTGTTGTTGCTCTTTGGTGAAGTCTGGAAGCACTGCCGAGGCCCACTTTACCTTATTCAGCCAGTCGGCTGATGGACTTGCTGTTTTGCTCGCGTTTTGCCGACGGAGTATTTGCCCTGCATTCCTCCATTCGGCATATGAGAACTTCCTGGCTTAGGCACTTGTCGATGGCAAGTCAGCCCCCGCCACTTTACCAGGAGGTCGGGCAGCCGCACTAATGGTTTGTTGCCTTTCCAGGGTGTTAGTTTTGGGAGGTGCTTTGCCACCCACCCCAGATTCAGGGTGGGAACCCTCGGGTTCGTACCAGCTACTTCCACCGAGCAGGTCTTTCCTGCTGTTGAGCTGGTTTGGCCAGGCCTTGGGGCCACTGCCTTTCCACGCATGGGATTGCTACCAGTTGACTTTTGGGGAGTGTTTTTTGTTGTTGTTTTGTTGTTATGCATATTTGATCCCACGATTTGCAAAGAAAGGAAAGTCCGTCCGGGCAGAGATTCACGTTGTCCGGATAACGCATCATTAGAACAGGGGGCTGCCAAGTCCCTGAGCTCTCCGTTTACGACTGAGCTAGTTTTAAAACCGGGCCCTCAGCCAGGCTGACTCTCGGGAATCGAGGTTTCACAATCACACCGTTCCCCGTAAATCTGCTGTGTGGGAAAAGGTTATTAGCGTCGTTTTCGAGAAATCAACTAAAAAGTGGTTTTTTGCTCTGACGTTACGATAGGCACAAACATTTTCTACGATGCACTAGACTCACTTTTTGAGTCTTGTGTCCCGCTTTCCTGTCCTATTAAATCTGGGAAACCCCCTTGGTTTACCAAAGAGTTATCCAGTCTAAAAAACTTAAAATCAAGACTTTACAAAAAATTTCAAGAAGTTGCCTCTCTTCTTCTCTCTCTCGCTATGTAATGGATCGGTCAAACTTTTCAGTTCTTAATTTCTAGTGCTATAAGAACTACCTATCTCGATGCAGGATACGTTTTTCTCAGGACCCTAAGCAGTTTTACAGCTTCGTAAGCAGTAGCGTAAAACGTCCGCACATCCATCCTCGCTATCATTTCTTAACACGTCGGCAAAAAATGATTAGGCAATTGCCGATCTTTTTGCTCAATTTTTCCAAACAACCTATTCTCAGGAATGCTACTCCGGTCAGCCGTACCCATTTTGTTTACCGAGGTCGAACGGCATTTTCAGTCCCTTGCTAAATGAAAGCTCGCTGCTTCATGATCTCCTAAAAGTTAAGCCGGTGTTTTCACCGGGTCCAGACGGAGTCCCGGGCTGTATACTCAGGTACTGCGCCGAGTCTCTGAGTGGACCGTTGCTCAAACTATTCAGTCTTTCCATTAAATCTTCATGCTTCCCCTCGTTATGAAATGTGTCGTTTATAATTCCTCTCCATAAGAAAGGTAGTAAGTCTGACGCGAAGAACTACAGAGGTATATCTAAGATCCGGCAGCATCTTTGCAGATCACTTATATCTCCTGCTCAGCATGGATTTATAAGGCGGATATCAACAACCACAAATTTATTGGACTTCACCTCCTTCATCATTAAAGGCTTCCAAGGTAATCTACAGACGGATGTCATTTACACAGATTTTATTAAAGCATTCGACTCTGCAAACCCTTTCTCTCCTAGCACAAAAACTTGACCTTTTAGGGTTTCCACCCAATCTCTTGAGATGGATTTCTAGCTACCTTCTTCTACCGGGGGTTCTCTCGAGAGAATTACCCTAGTTGATGATTTTGGTGTTCTTTCAGATCCCAAGTTAAAGTTTTCTGAACACATTTCTACCATGGTAAATAAGGCCATGGGCGTGCTTGGGTTTATAAAGAGGTGGTCAAAGCATTTTGACGACCCCTATATAACAAAGACTCTCTATATATCGCTTGTTCGTCTGATTTTAGAATATGGTTCTTGTGTATGGTGCCCTCAGTACAAAGAACACCAGGACCGTATAGAATCAGTACAGGAAAACTTTTTAATTTTCGCTCTACGCGGCCTCAACTGGGATGCAAGTGTGAGATTGCCGTCTTACCCTAATAGATTGCTTTTAATAAACCTTCCATCCTTAGTTAACCGTAGAAAAATGCTTGGTGTGATTTTTGTGCACAACTTGAGCGAGGGTGACGTAGATAGCCCTGACTTGTTGAGCCGCATAAACTTCACGATTCCTATTAGAATTACTAGAAATTATATAACTTTGTTCCTTCCGATTTGTAGATCGAATTATTCCTTGCATGAACCTTTTAGAGATCTATGCTCGGATTATAATTCCCTGTACCATATCATATCGGCAACTAATTCCCTTCCTCTTCTTAAATCACTATTACTCACATACCTTTCTAGTAATTAGAAATTGTAAGTGTACGATAGTTTTAATGCATGCTTAGTTCTTTTAGTAAGATTATCTCCAATTTTCCTCCAATATTAGTCTAACATCTATCTTTCCTGCATGATCGCGATCGGTTCCGTTAACGAGTCGCGCGTCATGCGGCAGCACCCCTCGGTCGGTTGGGTGGGAGGAGGGCTGCGTTCCGGCCTGGGATTTGCGCGTAATAGCATTCGGCTGGTGTCCCATGGGCCACTTGATGGTGCAGTCATTACATATCAACGAAATAAAAAAAAAAAAAAATGGGCTATTATGGGCTCCCTCTATCATACATTGTTCGGAATAATGGACGCCGAAGATAGGGAAACTTTGGAAGGAAATATGAAAAATTTGTTAGAAAACCAACATAATATAGACGATATAATTAAAAGGCAAACGTCAGTAGTAGAGTCAACGGTAAATATTCTCAAAAGAACTACCGAGGAAATAAACGTAAATTTTAGAAGTATGAGCACTAGAATAGAAAACATAACGGAAGCGTTAAAGGAAAGTTACTATGTATACAAATAATCTATAAAATTATGTATGGTAACAAAGCAACTAAGTTCATTGATTGATGAATGCGAGAAAGTCCAAGCAGGAGTAATAAGTCTACTGATAGATATTAATCATTGTAGACTGAATCCAAATATTTTAAAACCTATGCAGTTAAAAGCAGAGATATCAAAAATAAAGGATAGGTTATTAGAAACATTAGTTCTTCCAGGAAAAAGAACAGGTACGGAATTGAAGAAATTTATAGCCTTTTAACTGCGAAAGGGATTTTCGTGGATAAAAAATTAATTTTGAATGTGAAGATTCCACTGTTTGGTAGACACCCATCCCATTTGTTTAGGATTATTCCAATGCCAGTTGAGCAAGAAAGGGAATTGGTCAAGGCAGATTTGAGCTCTAGATACTTAGTATATAACTTCGAAATTGATTCCTATCATTCGATGACTGAAGCTACTTTAAACAAATGTCAAAAATGGCAAGCAAATAAAAGAGTATGTGAAGGTAATTGGCCTTGGAGCAGCGCCAATGACAATTCTTGTGAGATAACTCCATTCAAACCAAATAGTCATTCAAATTGTGTTTATTGAAAGATATCAGAGTCAAGGTCATTTTGGGTCGAATAAGAAAAGAAAGGTAGTTGGCTCTACAAAGTTCCAGTCAACACCAATGATAGAATTCAATGTAGTAACTCAAATCAAGAGTTAATTGATCTCCCTCAACAAGGAATTTAACAATAATAAATGGTTGCACTGTGCGAACCGATGATAAAATATTAGTACCTTATCATAGTCTTCATACAGAAACCTACGAGACAATTTCATCCTCTTATATAAGTAATATAAGCAAAATACCAAAAATTGTTTGGAATCCTTTGAATGTACCATTAATTAACCATACTGAAGAAATTGATAAGTTGAAAAACGAATTAAAATTGTTAATTGAATTAAAAGGTTCCATTATGTATCTGGACATGCAGCCTTGATTATCGGAATAATAATGATGTTAATATTAATAATCTTTGCCATAAGAAGAATAAAGGTAGCGCGAAGACTGCAAACAATGGCACTTCCCTATCCACTGTAATTTACTTTAAAATGATCATCGGTAATTGTAATTATAACTATAAAGAAAATATATACAAATATAAAATAAAAACAAAACCATGCCACTTCCGGCCCCTTTGCAGAATGTTCAAGCAGAACATAATTATTGTATCACACTGAACTGATCTATTACTGTGTTTATGCTAGGCGCATTTCATGAAATCATTTCATGGAATGGGGAAAAAAGTGTGTGCATAAACACCATTTCACGTATTCGTTAACACACGAAAATTGACTATGAATTCATGAAATGGTGTACAAATTAGGTGGCAACGCCGGGCGAAAAAGGTAAATAAGGAACGAAGAAACAAGAAGATTAATAGAAAATATGTTTGGAATCAAAAATATCCCTTTTGACTGATGCCGAGTTGACTGGGCTTATTTCGCTGGTGAAGGAGGAGGATTTTACTTCAAAATGTTTGCCAAATTACACGTCTCGCAACTCTGCTGATATGATTTCATGTATTCGTCTCCGTCGGATAAACAGGGGCTACTTTAATTTCACGTATTCCAGAATTCATGAAATTCATAGCATAAACATAGTATATATATAACTGAGGAACGTACATAAAATAAGTAATTTATGACTGCTAGGGTGTGTGTTCATAAAACATGAACAAGAACCGACAAAGGCCAAACAATAAACAATACTGTCCACTTGAAGGAGGCCACTTGAGAAAAGGGACACATAGAGTTCGACCATAAATTCATATACATGGGCACGTCGAACCCAAATCTATTAACAAATGTGGTTTGCATTTAGTAGGTGTCATTATAAGGGATGAGCGTGGGAACAAGTGCCGCACATCCCTCCTTTTCTTAGCGTTGGTCTTAGTTTTAAGTACCTTATATTTTCCTATATATAGTGCATACGTTTTGAAAATAAAACAGTTTGAATTTACAACTCAACTCGCAAGTGTTTTGACATTTCTTTTAAGGTCTTAACACCCCCACTGGGTGTAGTGAGCGGGTCTGACCTGTCGCTATCGCTGTCTAGCTTGCGAACGAGGTCACTCTGTAAGGGTGCGTTTCTCTTAGAGACGATTTTTAAAATTAACGGCCACTCACCGTACGCATTATTTCGGACTCCACTGTATTCAGAATAATCGATCGTAGGAACATATGATCGGTGTTCTTTGGAAAGCTTTATGTATGTGAGCTTTTGAAAGCTCATGCAAGTCTAAGCTGCACTTAGGAAATGCATGTGTTTTTTTTTTTCAATTTCTACTGTGGCCAAGTGCGGATGTGCGAACTGCAGAAAAGAAAATCCAAGGTGCTTGCAACACAAATCCACCGAAGCCTCGTGTACCACACATTCTTGCCCAAACTAATCCAAGTTTTATTCGGCCAAATTAACCCATCCGCGTAAATAAAAGCGTGAGATAGGGTCGCATATGCGCACGGGAGGTGTTCCCACGCATATTTCGGTCAAAATTTGGAGATCTTTTGATCAAGTCGGACCTAACCTCGGGAGACGGTATGTAGAAGTGCAAGGTTGGAACGCGGTCTTGACTTTCTATACCACAGGGTTCTTCCGAAGCGATATGTTCTACCAAAGCCGTTGCTTCTTGGCATCACCACCACCCGCATAGCATTTTCTCAGTGGAGTGGGTGATTGCTGCCGGCACCCGAGACTGATCGCTAACACATCCCCTGGCCGGAGGCCACGCATGGGCCACTAAGGCAAGAAACAACTTGAGGACCAGCTCTTGGCTCCAGGCCAACCCACAGACATTGTCTCGGAGTACCATTCATTAGGATGACCATCGGGAAGCCATAGCCGACTGAGTCCAGATCCCCTGCATGCGGCTGGATAGTGCCGAATCAAAGAGGGCAGAGGACCCAATGTGCCACGAGTTGTTCGAGCTCATGGAGCTTTGAGGTTGCGCGGATGCGAGAGCGTATTATTAGTATCGCCGTAAATTGAGTTTAATTAGTTCTTAGATTTTGTGAATAAGCCATACTTTTAATTCATTTCGATTTACTTTAGTCATGCGCCGCTAACGACATTTAACCCATAAACCATTGCAAAACTCATCATAACACAGATCATCTATATTCATCTTTAGCCTCATCAACGTCAACAGGCCTGCTGACTTCGATGGACTCAACGAATAGTGAGTACGGCACAGCCGGTGTAAGCGTGTTCAAATAAACAAATAAAGGTTAAATGTGTTAGTGAGCGCCCCCAAATAAGAGAGCTCAGATAGATGTACGTATGTACGTACGTATATAAATGCATGAAGCCAGATCACTCCAGGCGAGCATAGGCCCATGGTCTTGCCTTACCATGAAAATGTGTGAATATGCACATGCGTACGTATATTGCTGTTTTTGCACACGAGTTTCACTTGCATTGCGAGCCTTCCCATGATATATCTTTTTTGCTCCAATTCATAACCTATACATTACCTTGTATTGTAATCATCTCCATATTATCACATAATATTATTAAGCATATTGATGTCTTTTATTATAATTAATACTTTTTGTAATGTTTAGCCATTTAGGTAGAATCGTAGCTAATTGAATTATAACGTGAAATCAATATGAGATAATTTCTTCTTTCTTGAGGGCTCCTTAAGCACCTCGCGCCGCAGTGACGTTTAGGGTAGGCTCGATGGAGTCTTACAGGTAGGGTGGGTATAGAAGGAGAACCCTAACATCTTGGTTCTCCAAAAACATGGAGTATAGCGTGTCTCAGTCCGTTCCCGTTTTGTCTGGTCATTCCCGTTTCTCTGTCTACGACTTTATTATTGTAACGCCGGTATTGAGGCAGCACGGAATCCACGCCAATCTCCCTTAGCTAGGCCGTCCAAGCAGTAGACAGAGGGTGCAGGCCGAAACGACTCCGACCGTGTCAATTACAACTCGGAGGATCGCATTCCTCGTGAGTCATGTAGGACGACATCAGTCTAAGATTCGTCCCCTGCAGCTCTAGGCTTACAGCCGTGTTGTCGCCATTGCTAAAGTTATGGGGCAGAAAAATGTTTAGGTGTTTTCTTGCAAGAATGCAGGTACGAATTTTACCTTTTTTTTGGGTTACAATTAGCTTGTACTCCTTCCTCGCTAGTCCACAGACCTTTTCTCCTACTATCCAAGGCTCTTGGACTAGGACTATATCGGCTCCGCTCTCGATCAAGCGGAGTATGAGGGAAGCAGATGCTGCTTTACTGTGGTGGAGTATTATCTGTAGGAGTCTCAGAGACATCTTCCAGAATCCCCACCACTGTTATTTCGGCGTCTGAGTCGTCGAATACTTCCTCGCGACAAATCGCCTCAAAATCGAGCAGTAGCTCTGCATCGGACGAGTAGCCTTTTTTGGCCTTCTCCAGCTCGTTGTCGGGTGCTTCGAACTCCGAGGCATCTCGGATCTCGATCTCTCCTAGGTATCTTACCCTCCGCGCCGCCCTTGTCAAGGACGCCGATTAGCGTCTTCTCCTTGGCAATCTGCGCGAGGGATATGTTTGGCAGAACTCTAGACCGCTTTGGAGCCGGTCCAGGCATCTCCTGTGAGCGCTGCCTTTTTGGTTGTGGTGCCTGTTGTTGCTCTTTGGTGAAGTCTGGAAGCACTGCCGAGGCCCACTTTACCTTATTCAGCCAGTCGGCTGATGGACTTGCTGTTTTGCTCGCGTTTTGCCGACGGAGTATTTGCCCTGCATTCCTCCATTCGGCATATGAGAACTTCCTGGCTTAGGCACTTGTCGATGGCAAGTCAACCCCCGCCACTTTACCAGGAGGTCGGGCAGCCGCACTAATGGTTTGTTGCCTTTCCAGGGTGTTAGTTTTGGGAGGTGCTTTGCCACCCACCCCAGATTCAGGGTGGGAACCCTCGGGTTCGTACCAGCTACTTCCACCGAGCAGGTCTTTCCTGCTGTTGAGCTGGTTTGGCCAGGCCTTGGGGCCACTGCCTTTCCACGCATGGGATTGCTACCAGTTGACTTTTGGGGAGTGTTTTTTGTTGTTGTTTTGTTGTTATGCATATTTGATCCCACGATTTGCAAAGAAAGGAAAGTCCGTCCGGGCAGAGATTCACGTTGTCCGGATAACGCATCATTAGAACAGGGGGCTGCCAAGTCCCTGAGCTCTCCGTTTACGACTGAGCTAGTTTTAAAACCGGGCCCTCAGCCAGGCTGACTCTCGGGAATCGAGGTTTCACAATCACACCGTTCCCCGTAAATCTGCTGTGTGGGAAAAGGTTATTAGCGTCGTTTTCGAGAAATCAACTAAAAAGTGGTTTTTTGCTCTGACGTTACGATAGGCACAAACATTTTCTACGATGCACTAGACTCACTTTTTGAGTCTTGTGTCCCGCTTTCCTGTCCTATTAATTCTGGGAAACCCCCTTGGTTTACCAAAGAGTTATCCAGTCTAAAAAACTTAAAATCAAGACTTTACAAAAAATTTCAAGAAGTTGCCTCTCTTCTTCTCTCTCTCGCTATGTAATGGATCGGTCAAACTTTTCAGTTCTTAATTTCTAGTGCTATAAGAACTACCTATCTCGATGCAGGATACGTTTTTCTCAGGACCCTAAGCAGTTTTACAGCTTCGTAAGCAGTAGCGTAAAACGTCCGCACATCCATCCTCGCTATCATTTCTTAACACGTCGGCAAAAAATGATTAGGCAATTGCCGATCTTTTTGCTCAATTTTTCCAAACAACCTATTCTCAGGAATGCTACTCCGGTCAGCCGTACCCATTTTGTTTACCGAGGTCGAACGGCATTTTCAGTCCCTTGCTAAATGAAAGCTCGCTGCTTCATGATCTCCTAAAAGTTAAGCCGGTGTTTTCACCGGGTCCAGACGGAGTCCCGGGCTGTATACTCAGGTACTGCGCCGAGTCTCTGAGTGGACCGTTGCTCAAACTATTCAGTCTTTCCATTAAATCTTCATGCTTCCCCTCGTTATGAAATGTGTCGTTTATAATTCCTCTCCATAAGAAAGGTAGTAAGTCTGACGCGAAGAACTACAGAGGTATATCTAAGATCCGGCAGCATCTTTGCAGATCTCTTATATCTCCTGCTCAGCATGGATTTATAAGGCGGATATCAACAACCACAAATTTATTGGACTTCACCTCCTTCATCATTAAAGGCTTCCAAGGTAATCTACAGACGGATGTCATTTACACAGATTTTATTAAAGCATTCGACTCTGTAAACCCTTTCTCTCCTAGCACAAAAACTTGACCTTTTAGGGTTTCCACCCAATCTCTTGAGATGGATTTCTAGCTACCTTCTTCTACCGGGGGTTCTCTCGAGAGAATTACCCTAGTTGATGATTTTGGTGTTCTTTCAGATCCCAAGTTAAAGTTTTCTGAACACATTTCTACCATGGTAAATAAGGCCATGGGCGTGCTTGGGTTTATAAAGAGGTGGTCAAAGCATTTTGACGACCCCTATATAACAAAGACTCTCTATATATCGCTTGTTCGTCCGATTTTAGAATATGGTTCTTGTGTATGATGCCCTCAGTACAAAGTACACCAGGACCGTATAGAATCAGTACAGGAAAACTTTTTAATTTTCGCTCTACGCGGCCTCAACTGGGATGCAAGTGTGAGATTGCCGTCTTACCCTAATAGATTGCTTTTAATAAACCTTCCATCCTTAGTTAACCGTAGAAAAATGCTTGGTGTGATTTTTGTGCACAACTTGAGCGAGGGTGACGTAGATAGCCCTGACTTGTTGAGCCGCATAAACTTCACGATTCCTATTAGAATTACTAGAAATTATATAACTTTGTTCCTTCCGATTTGTAGATCGAATTATTCCTTGCATGAACCTTTTAGAGATCTATGCTCGGATTATAATTCCCTGTACCATATCATATCGGCAACTAATTCCCTTCCTCTTCTTAAATCACTATTACTCACATACCTTTCTCGTAATTAGAAATTGTAAGTGTACGATAGTTTTAATGCATGCTTAGTTCTTTTAGTAAGATTATCTCCAATTTTCCTCCAATATTAGTCTAACATCTATCTTTCCTGCATGATCGCGATCGGTTCCGTTAACGAGTCGCGCGTCATGCGGCAGCACCCCTCGGTCGGTTGGGTGGGAGGAGGGCTGCGTTCCGGCCTGGGATTTGCGCGTAATAGCATTCGGCTGGTGTCCCATGGGCCACTTGATGGTGCAGTCATTACATATCAACGAAATAAAAAAAAAAAAAAATGGGCTATTATGGGCTCCCTCTATCATACATTGTTCGGAATAATGGACGCCGAAGATAGGGAAACTTTGGAAGGAAATATGAAAAATTTGTTAGAAAACCAACATAATATAGACGATATAATTAAAAGGCAAACGTCAGTAGTAGAGTCAACGGTAAATATTCTCAAAAGAACTACCGAGGAAATAAACGTAAATTTTAGAAGTATGAGCACTAGAATAGAAAACATAACGGAAGCGTTAAAGGAAAGTTACTATGTATACAAAGAATCTATAAAATTATGTATGGTAACAAAGCAACTAAGTTCATTGATTGATGAATGCGAGAAAGTCCAAGCAGGAGTAATAAGTCTACTGATAGATATTAATCATTGTAGACTGAATCCAAATATTTTAAAACCTATGCAGTTAAAAGCAGAGATATCAAAAATAAAGGATAGGTTATTAGAAACATTAGTTCTTCCAGGAAAAAGAACAGGTACGGAATTGAAGAAATTTATAGCCTTTTAACTGCGAAAGGGATTTTCGTGGATAAAAAATTAATTTTGAATGTGAAGATTCCACTGTTTGGTAGACACCCATCCCATTTGTTTAGGATTATTCCAATGCCAGTTGAGCAAGAAAGGGAATTGGTCAAGGCAGATTTGAGCTCTAGATACTTAGTATATAACTTCGAAATTGATTCCTATCATTCGATGACTGAAGCTACTTTAAACAAATGTCAAAAATGGCAAGCAAATAAAAGAGTATGTGAAGGTAATTGGCCTTGGAGCAGCGCCAATGACAATTCTTGTGAGATAACTCCATTCAAACCAAATAGTCATTCAAATTGTGTTTATTGAAAGATATCAGAGTCAAGGTCATTTTGGGTCGAATAAGAAAAGAAAGGTAGTTGGCTCTACAAAGTTCCAGTCAACACCAATGATAGAATTCAATGTAGTAACTCAAATCAAGAGTTAATTGATCTCCCTCAACAAGGAATTTAACAATAATAAATGGTTGCACTGTGCGAACCGATGATAAAATATTAGTACCTTATCATAGTCTTCATACAGAAACCTACGAGACAATTTCATCCTCTTATATAAGTAATATAAGCAAAATACCAAAAATTGTTTGGAATCCTTTGAATGTACCATTAATTAACCATACTGAAGAAATTGATAAGTTGAAAAACGAATTAAAATTGTTAATTGAATTAAAAGGTTCCATTATGTATCTGGACATGCAGCCTTGATTATCGGAATAATAATGATGTTAATATTAATAATCTTTGCCATAAGAAGAATAAAGGTAGCGCGAAGACTGCAAACAATGGCACTTCCCTATCCACTGTAATTTACTTTAAAATGATCATCGGTAATTGTAATTATAACTATAAAGAAAATATATACAAATATAAAATAAAAACAAAACCATGCCACTTCCGGCCCCTTTGCAGAATGTTCAAGCAGAACATAATTATTGTATCACACTGAACTGATCTATTACTGTGTTTATGCTAGGCGCATTTCATGAAATCATTTCATGGAATGGGGAAAAAAGTGTGTGCATAAACACCATTTCACGTATTCGTTAACACACGAAAATTGACTATGAATTCATGAAATGGTGTACAAATTAGGTGGCAACGCCGGGCGAAAAAGGTAAATAAGGAACGAAGAAACAAGAAGATTAATAGAAAATATGTTTGGAATCAAAAATATCCCTTTTGACTGATGCCGAGTTGACTGGGCTTATTTCGCTGGTGAAGGAGGAGGATTTTACTTCAAAATGTTTGCCAAATTACACGTCTCGCAACTCTGCTGATATGATTTCATGTATTCGTCTCCGTCGGATAAACAGGGGCTACTTTAATTTCACGTATTCCAGAATTCATGAAATTCATAGCATAAACATAGTATATATATAACTGAGGAACGTACATAAAATAAGTAATTTATGACTGCTAGGGTGTGTGTTCATAAAACATGAACAAGAACCGACAAAGGCCAAACAATAAACAATACTGTCCACTTGAAGGAGGCCACTTGAGAAAAGGGACACATAGAGTTCGACCATAAATTCATATACATGGGCACGTCGAACCCAAATCTATTAACAAATGTGGTTTGCATTTAGTAGGTGTCATTATAAGGGATGAGCGTGGGAACAAGTGCCGCACATCCCTCCTTTTCTTAGCGTTGGTCTTAGTTTTAAGTACCTTATATTTTCCTAAATATAGTGCATACGTTTTGAAAATAAAACAGTTTTAATTTACAACTCAACTCGCAAGTGTTTTGACATTTCTTTTAAGGTCTTAACACCCCCACTGGGTGTAGTGAGCGTTGGCATCGCAGCTCATTATCACGCCTAGGTCTGACCTGTCGCTATCGCTGTCTAGCTTGCGAACGAGGTCACTCTGTAAGGGTGCGTTTCTCTTAGAGACGATTTTTAAAATTAACGGCCACTCACCGTACGCATTATTTCGGACTCCACTGTATTCAGAATAATCGATCGTAGGAACATATGATCGGTGTTCTTTGGAAAGCTTTATGTATGTGAGCTTTTGAAAGCTCATGCAAGTCTAAGCTGCACTTAGGAAATGCATGTGTTTTTTTTTTCAATTTCTACTGTGGCCAAGTGCGGATGTGCGAACTGCAGAAAAGAAAATCCAAGGTGCTTGCAACACAAATCCACCGAAGCCTCGTGTACCACACATTCTTGCCCAAACTAATCCAAGTTTTATTCGGCCAAATTAACCCATCCGCGTAAATAAAAGCGTGAGATAGGGTCGCATATGCGCACGGGAGGTGTTCCCACGCATATTTCGGTCAAAATTCTTTTGAGATCTTTTGATCAAGTCGGACCTAACCTCGGGAGAAGGTATGTAGAAGTGCAAGGTTGGAACGCGGTCTTGACTTTCTATACCACAGGGTTCTTCCGAAGCGATATGTTCTACCAAAGCCGTTGCTTCTTGGCATCACCACCACCCGCATAGCATTTTCTCAGTGGAGTGGGTGATTGCTGCCGGCACCCGAGACTGATCGCTAACACATCCCCTGGCCGGAGGCCACGCATGGGCCACTAAGGCAAGAAACAACTTGAGGACCAGCTCTTGGCTCCAGGCCAACCCACAGACATTGTCTCGGAGTACCATTCATTAGGATGACCATCGGGAAGCCATAGCCGACTGAGTCCAGATCCCCTGCATGCGGCTGGATAGTGCCGAATCAAAGAGTGCAGAGGACCCAATGTGCCGATAAGGGTTGATTCCACTGCTGGCCCCACGAGTTGTTCGAGCTCATGGAGCTTTGAGGTTGCGCGGATGCGAGAGCGTATTATTAGTATCGCCGTAAATTGAGTTTAATTAGTTCTTAGATTTTGTGAATAAGCCATACTTTTAATTCTTTTCGATTTACTTTAGTCATGCGCCGCTAACGACATTTAACCCATAAACCATTGCAAAACTCATCATAACACAGATCATCTATATTCATCTTTAGCCTCATCAACGTCAACAGGCCTGCTGACTTCGATGGACTCAACGAATAGTGAGTACGGCACAGCCGGTGTAAGCGTGTTCAAATAAACAAATAAAGGTTAAATGTGTTAGTGAGCGCCCCCAAATAAGAGAGCTCAGATAGATGTACGTATGTACGTACGTATATAAATGCATGAAGCCAGATCACTCCAGGCGAGCATAGGCCCATGGTCTTGCCTTACCATGAAAATGTGTGAATATGCACATGCGTACGTATATTGCTGTTTTTGCACACGAGTTTCACTTGCATTGCGAGCCTTCCCATGATTTATCTTTTTTGCTCCAATTCATAACCTATACATTACCTTGTATTGTAATCATCTCCATATTATCACATAATATTATTAAGCATATTGATGTCTTTTATTATAATTAATACTTTTTGTAATGTTTAGCCATTTAGGTAGAATCGTAGCTAATTGAATTATAACGTGAAATCAATATGAGATAATTTCTTCTTTCTTGAGGGCTCCTTAAGCACCTCGCGCCGCAGTGACGTTTAGGGTAGGCTCGATGGAGTCCTACAGGTAGGGTGGGTATAGAAGGAGAACCCTAACATCTTGGTTCTCCAAAAACATGGAGTATAGCGTGTCTCAGTCCGTTCCCGTTTTGTCTGTTCATTCCCATTTCTCTGTCTACGACTTTATTATTGTAACGCCGGTATTGAGGCAGCACGGAATCCACGCCAATCTCCCTTAGCTAGGCCGTCCAAGCAGTAGACAGAGGGTGCAGGCCGAAACGACTCCGACCGTGTCAATTACAACTCGGAGGATCGCATTCCTCGTGAGTCATGTAGGACGACATCAGTCTAAGATTCGTCCCCTGCAGCTCTAGGCTTACAGCCGTGTTGTCGCCATTGCTAAAGTTATGGGGCAGAAAAATGTTTAGGTGTTTTCTTGCAAGAATGCAGGTACGAATTTTACCTTTTTTTTGGGTTACAATTAGCTTGTACTCCTTCCTCGCTAGTCCACAGACCTTTTCTCCTACTATCCAAGGCTCCTGGACTAGGACTATATCGGCTCCGCTCTCGATCAAGCGGAGTATGAGGGAAGCAGATGCTGCTTTACTGTGGTGGAGTATTATCTGTAGGAGTCTCAGAGACATCTTCCAGAATCCCCACCACTGTTATTTCGGCGTCTGAGCCGTCGAATACTTCCTCGCGACAAATCGCCTCAAAATCGAGCAGTAGCTCTGCATCGGACGAGTAGCCTTTTTTGGCCTTCTCCAGCTCGTTGTCGGGTGCTTCGAACTCCGAGGCATCTCGGATCTCGATCTCTCCTAGGTATCTTACCCTCCGCGCCGCCCTTGTCAAGGACGCCGATTAGCGTCTTCTCCTTGGCAATCTGCGCGAGGGATATGTTTGGCAGAACTCTAGACCGCTTTGGAGCCGGTCCAGGCATCTCCTGTGAGCGCTGCCTTTTTGGTTGTGGTGCCTGTTGTTGCTCTTTGGTGAAGTCTGGAAGCACTGCCGAGGCCCACTTTACCTTATTCAGCCAGTCGGCTGATGGACTTGCTGTTTTGCTCGCGTTTTGCCGACGGAGTATTTGCCCTGCATTCCTCCATTCGGCATATGAGAACTTCCTGGCTTAGGCACTTGTCGATGGCAAGTCAGCCCCCGCCACTTTACCAGGAGGTCGGGCAGCCGCACTAATGGTTTGTTGCCTTTCCAGGGTGTTAGTTTTGGGAGGTGCTTTGCCACCCACCCCAGATTCAGGGTGGGAACCCTCGGGTTCGTACCAGCTACTTCCACCGAGCAGGTCTTTCCTGCTGTTGAGCTGGTTTGGCCAGGCCTTGGGGCCACTGCCTTTCCACGCATGGGATTGCTACCAGTTGACTTTTGGGGAGTGTTTTTTGTTGTTGTTTTGTTGTTATGCATATTTGATCCCACGATTTGCAAAGAAAGGAAAGTCCGTCCGGGCAGAGATTCACGTTGTCCGGATAACGCATCATTAGAACAGGGGGCTGCCAAGTCCCTGAGCTCTCCGTTTACGACTGAGCTAGTTTTAAAACCGGGCCCTCAGCCAGGCTGACTCTCGGGAATCGAGGTTTCACAATCACACCGTTCCCCGTAAATCTGCTGTGTGGGAAAAGGTTATTAGCGTCGTTTTCGAGAAATCAACTAAAAAGTGGTTTTTTGCTCTGACGTTACGATAGGCACAAACATTTTCTACGATGCACTAGACTCACTTTTTGAGTCTTGTGTCCCGCTTTCCTGTCCTATTAAATCTGGGAAACCCCTTTGGTTTACCAAAGAGTTATCCAGTCTAAAAAACTTAAAATCAAGACTTTACAAAAAATTTCAAGAAGTTGCCTCTCTTCTTCTCTCTCTCGCTATGTAATGGATCGGTCAAACTTTTCAGTTCTTAATTTCTAGTGCTATAAGAACTACCTATCTCGATGCAGGATACGTTTTTCTCAGGACCCTAAGCAGTTTTACAGCTTCGTAAGCAGTAGCGTAAAACGTCCGCACATCCATCCTCGCTATCATTTCTTAACACGTCGGCAAAAAATGATTAGGCAATTGCCGATCTTTTTGCTCAATTTTTCCAAACAACCTATTCTCAGGAATGCTACTCCGGTCAGCCGTACCCATTTTGTTTACCGAGGTCGAACGGCATTTTCAGTCCCTTGCTAAATGAAAGCTCGCTGCTTCATGATCTCCTAAAAGTTAAGCCGGTGTTTTCACCGGGTCCAGACGGAGTCCCGGGCTGTATACTCAGGTACTGCGCCGAGTCTCTGAGTGGACCGTTGCTCAAACTATTCAGTCTTTCCATTAAATCTTCATGCTTCCCCTCGTTATGAAATGTGTCGTTTATAATTCCTCTCCATAAGAAAGGTAGTAAGTCTGACGCGAAGAACTACAGAGGTATATCTAAGATCCGGCAGCATCTTTGCAGATCTCTTATATCTCCTGCTCAGCATGGATTTATAAGGCGGATATCAACAACCACAAATTTATTGGACTTCACCTCCTTCATCATTAAAGGCTTCCAAGGTAATCTACAGACGGATGTCATTTACACAGATTTTATTAAAGCATTCGACTCTGTAAACCCTTTCTCTCCTAGCACAAAAACTTGACCTTTTAGGGTTTCCACCCAATCTCTTGAGATGGATTTCTAGCTACCTTCTTCTACCGGGGGTTCTCTCGAGAGAATGACCCTAGTTGATGATTTTGGTGTTCTTTCAGATCCCAAGTTAAAGTTTTCTGAACACATTTCTACCATGGTAAATAAGGCCATGGGCGTGCTTGGGTTTATAAAGAGGTGGTCAAAGCATTTTGACGACCCCTATATAACAAAGACTCTCTATATATCGCTTGTTCGTCCGATTTTAGAATATGGTTCTTGTGTATGATGCCCTCAGTACAAAGTACACCAGGACCGTATAGAATCAGTACAGGAAAACTTTTTAATTTTCGCTCTACGCGGCCTCAACTGGGATGCAAGTGTGAGATTGCCGTCTTACCCTAATAGATTGCTTTTAATAAACCTTCCATCCTTAGTTAACCGTAGAAAAATGCTTGGTGTGATTTTTGTGCACAACTTGAGCGAGGGTGACGTAGATAGCCCTGACTTGTTGAGCCGCATAAACTTCACGATTCCTATTAGAATTACTAGAAATTATATAACTTTGTTCCTTCCGATTTGTAGATCGAATTATTCCTTGCATGAACCTTTTAGAGATCTATGCTCGGATTATAATTCCCTGTACCATATCATATCGGCAACTAATTCCCTTCCTCTTCTTAAATCACTATTACTCACATACCTTTCTCGTAATTAGAAATTGTAAGTGTACGATAGTTTTAATGCATGCTTAGTTCTTTTAGTAAGATTATCTCCAATTTTCCTCCAATATTAGTCTAACATCTATCTTTCCTGCATGATCGCGATCGGTTCCGTTAACGAGTCGCGCGTCATGCGGCAGCACCCCTCGGTCGGTTGGGTGGGAGGAGGGCTGCGTTCCGGCCTGGGATTTGCGCGTAATAGCATTCGGCTGGTGTCCCATGGGCCACTTGATGGTGCAGTCATTACATATCAACGAAATAAAAAAAAAAAAAAATGGGCTATTATGGGCTCCCTCTATCATACATTGTTCGGAATAATGGACGCCGAAGATAGGGAAACTTTGGAAGGAAATATGAAAAATTTGTTAGAAAACCAACATAATATAGACGATATAATTAAAAGGCAAACGTCAGTAGTAGAGTCAACGGTAAATATTCTCAAAAGAACTACCGAGGAAATAAACGTAAATTTTAGAAGTATGAGCACTAGAATAGAAAACATAACGGAAGCGTTAAAGGAAAGTTACTATGTATACAAATAATCTATAAAATTATGTATGGTAACAAAGCAACTAAGTTCATTGATTGATGAATGCGAGAAAGTCCAAGCAGGAGTAATAAGTCTACTGATAGATATTAATCATTGTAGACTGAATCCAAATATTTTAAAACCTATGCAGTTAAAAGCAGAGATATCAAAAATAAAGGATAGGTTATTAGAAACATTAGTTCTTCCAGGAAAAAGAACAGGTACGGAATTGAAGAAATTTATAGCCTTTTAACTGCGAAAGGGATTTTCGTGGATAAAAAATTAATTTTGAATGTGAAGATTCCACTGTTTGGTAGACACCCATCCCATTTGTTTAGGATTATTCCAATGCCAGTTGAGCAAGAAAGGGAATTGGTCAAGGCAGATTTGAGCTCTAGATACTTAGTATATAACTTCGAAATTGATTCCTATCATTCGATGACTGAAGCTACTTTAAACAAATGTCAAAAATGGCAAGCAAATAAAAGAGTATGTGAAGGTAATTGGCCTTGGAGCAGCGCCAATGACAATTCTTGTGAGATAACTCCATTTAAACCAAATAGTCATTCAAATTGTGTTTATTGAAAGATATCAGAGTCAAGGTCATTTTGGGTCGAATAAGAAAAGAAAGGTAGTTGGCTCTACAAAGTTCCAGTCAACACCAATGATAGAATTCAATGTAGTAACTCAAATCAAGAGTTAATTGATCTCCCTCAACAAGGAATTTAACAATAATAAATGGTTGCACTGTGCGAACCGATGATAAAATATTAGTACCTTATCATAGTCTTCATACAGAAACCTACGAGACAATTTCATCCTCTTATATAAGTAATATAAGCAAAATACCAAAAATTGTTTGGAATCCTTTGAATGTACCATTAATTAACCATACTGAAGAAATTGATAAGTTGAAAAACGAATTAAAATTGTTAATTGAATTAAAAGGTTCCATTATGTATCTGGACATGCAGCCTTGATTATCGGAATAATAATGATGTTAATATTAATAATCTTTGCCATAAGAAGAATAAAGGTAGCGCGAAGACTGCAAACAATGGCACTTCCCTATCCACTGTAATTTACTTTAAAATGATCATCGGTAATTGTAATTATAACTATAAAGAAAATATATACAAATATAAAATAAAAACAAAACCATGCCACTTCCGGCCCCTTTGCAGAATGTTCAAGCAGAACATAATTATTGTATCACACTGAACTGATCTATTACTGTGTTTATGCTAGGCGCATTTCATGAAATCATTTCATGGAATGGGGAAAAAAGTGTGTGCATAAACACCATTTCACGTAT
This sequence comes from Drosophila helvetica, assembly GCA_963969585.1. Classification (NCBI taxonomy): domain Eukaryota; kingdom Metazoa; phylum Arthropoda; class Insecta; order Diptera; family Drosophilidae; genus Drosophila; species Drosophila helvetica. The sequence continues at coordinate 36,991,296 of OZ018402.1, read as the reverse complement.
TCGTTAACACACGAAAATTGACTATGAATTCATGAAATGGTGTACAAATTAGGTGGCAACGCCGGGCGAAAAAGGTAAATAAGGAACGAAGAAACAAGAAGATTAATAGAAAATATGTTTGGAATCAAAAATATCCCTTTTGACTGATGCCGAGTTGACTGGGCTTATTTCGCTGGTGAAGGAGGAGGATTTTACTTCAAAATGTTTGCCAAATTACACGTCTCGCAACTCTGCTGATATGATTTCATGTATTCGTCTCCGTCGGATAAACAGGGGCTACTTTAATTTCACGTATTCCAGAATTCATGAAATTCATAGCATAAACATAGTATATATATAACTGAGGAACGTACATAAAATAAGTAATTTATGACTGCTAGGGTGTGTGTTCATAAAACATGAACAAGAACCGACAAAGGCCAAACAATAAACAATACTGTCCACTTGAAGGAGGCCACTTGAGAAAAGGGACACATAGAGTTCGACCATAAATTCATATACATGGGCACGTCGAACCCAAATCTATTAACAAATGTGGTTTGCATTTAGTAGGTGTCATTATAAGGGATGAGCGTGGGAACAAGTGCCGCACATCCCTCCTTTTCTTAGCGTTGGTCTTAGTTTTAAGTACCTTATATTTTCCTATATATAGTGCATACGTTTTGAAAATAAAACAGTTTGAATTTACAACTCAACTCGCAAGTGTTTTGACATTTCTTTTAAGGTCTTCACACCCCCACTGGGTGTAGTGAGCGTTGGCATCGCAGCTCATTATCACGCCTAGGTCTGACCTGTCGCTATCGCTGTCTAGCTTGCGAACGAGGTCACTCTGTAAGGGTGCGTTTCTCTTAGAGACGATTTTTAAAATTAACGGCCACTCACCGTACGCATTATTTCGGACTCCACTGTATTCAGAATAATCGATCGTAGGAACATATGATCGGTGTTCTTTGGAAAGCTTTATGTATGTGAGCTTTTGAAAGCTCATGCAAGTCTAAGCTGCACTTAGGAAATGCATGTGTTTTTTTTTTCAATTTCTACTGTGGCCAAGTGCGGATGTGCGAACTGCAGAAAAGAAAATCCAAGGTGCTTGCAACACAAATCCACCGAAGCCTCGTGTACCACACATTCTTGCCCAAACTAATCCAAGTTTTATTCGGCCAAATTAACCCATCCGCGTAAATAAAAGCGTGAGATAGGGTCGCATATGCGCACGGGAGGTGTTCCCACGCATATTTCGGTCAAAATTTGGAGATCTTTTGATCAAGTCGGACCTAACCTCGGGAGACGGTATGTAGAAGTGCAAGGTTGGAACGCGGTCTTGACTTTCTATACCACAGGGTTCTTCCGAAGCGATATGTTCTACCAAAGCCGTTGCTTCTTGGCATCACCACCACCCGCATAGCATTTTCTCAGTGGAGTGGGTGATTGCTGCCGGCACCCGAGACTGATCGCTAACACATCCCCTGGCCGGAGGCCACGCATGGGCCACTAAGGCAAGAAACAACTTGAGGACCAGCTCTTGGCTCCAGGCCAACCCACAGACATTGTCTCGGAGTACCATTCATTAGGATGACCATCGGGAAGCCATAGCCGACTGAGTCCAGATCCCCTGCATGCGGCTGGATAGTGCCGAATCAAAGAGGGCAGAGGACCCAATGTGCCGATAAGGGTTGATTCCACTGCTGGCCCCACGAGTTGTTCGAGCTCATGGAGCTTTGAGGTTGCGCGGATGCGAGAGCGTATTATTAGTATCGCCGTAAATTGAGTTTAATTAGTTCTTAGATTTTGTGAATAAGCCATACTTTTAATTCTTTTCGATTTACTTTAGTCATGCGCCGCTAACGACATTTAACCCATAAACCATTGCAAAACTCATCATAACACAGATCATCTATATTCATCTTTAGCCTCATCAACGTCAACAGGCCTGCTGACTTCGATGGACTCAACGAATAGTGAGTACGGCACAGCCGGTGTAAGCGTGTTCAAATAAACAAATAAAGGTTAAATGTGTTAGTGAGCGCCCCCAAATAAGAGAGCTCAGATAGATGTACGTATGTACGTACGTATATAAATGCATGAAGCCAGATCACTCCAGGCGAGCATAGGCCCATGGTCTTGCCTTACCATGAAAATGTGTGAATATGCACATGCGTACGTATATTGCTGTTTTTGCACACGAGTTTCACTTGCATTGCGAGCCTTCCCATGATTTATCTTTTTTGCTCCAATTCATAACCTATACATTACCTTGTATTGTAATCATCTCCATATTATCACATAATATTATTAAGCATATTGATGTCTTTTATTATAATTAATACTTTTTGTAATGTTTAGCCATTTAGGTAGAATCGTAGCTAATTGAATTATAACGTGAAATCAATATGAGATAATTTCTTCTTTCTTGAGGGCTCCTTAAGCACCTCGCGCCGCAGTGACGTTTAGGGTAGGCTCGATGGAGTCCTACAGGTAGGGTGGGTATAGAAGGAGAACCCTAACATCTTGGTTCTCCAAAAACATGGAGTATAGCGTGTCTCAGTCCGTTCCCGTTTTGTCTGGTCATTCCCGTTTCTCTGTCTACGACTTTATTATTGTAACGCCGGTATTGAGGCAGCACGGAATCCACGCCAATCTCCCTTAGCTAGGCCGTCCAAGCAGTAGACAGAGGGTGCAGGCCGAAACGACTCCGACCGTGTCAATTACAACTCGGAGGATCGCATTCCTCGTGAGTCATGTAGGACGACATCAGTCTAAGATTCGTCCCCTGCAGCTCTAGGCTTACAGCCGTGTTGTCGCCATTGCTAAAGTTATGGGGCAGAAAAATGTTTAGGTGTTTTCTTGCAAGAATGCAGGTACGAATTTTACCTTTTTTTTGGGTTACAATTAGCTTGTACTCCTTCCTCGCTAGTCCACAGACCTTTTCTCCTACTATCCAAGGCTCCTGGACTAGGACTATATCGGCTCCGCTCTCGATCAAGCGGAGTATGAGGGAAGCAGATGCTGCTTTACTGTGGTGGAGTATTATCTGTAGGAGTCTCAGAGACATCTTCCAGAATCCCCACCACTGTTATTTCGGCGTCTGAGTCGTCGAATACTTCCTCGCGACAAATCGCCTCAAAATCGAGCAGTAGCTCTGCATCGGACGAGTAGCCTTTTTTGGCCTTCTCCAGCTCGTTGTCGGGTGCTTCGAACTCCGAGGCATCTCGGATCTCGATCTCTCCTAGGTATCTTACCCTCCGCGCCGCCCTTGTCAAGGACGCCGATTAGCGTCTTCTCCTTGGCAATCTGCGCGAGGGATATGTTTGGCAGAACTCTAGACCGCTTTGGAGCCGGTCCAGGCATCTCCTGTGAGCGCTGCCTTTTTGGTTGTGGTGCCTGTTGTTGCTCTTTGGTGAAGTCTGGAAGCACTGCCGAGGCCCACTTTACCTTATTCAGCCAGTCGGCTGATGGACTTGCTGTTTTGCTCGCGTTTTGCCGACGGAGTATTTGCCCTGCATTCCTCCATTCGGCATATGAGAACTTCCTGGCTTAGGCACTTGTCGATGGCAAGTCAGCCCCCGCCACTTTACCAGGAGGTCGGGCAGCCGCACTAATGGTTTGTTGCCTTTCCAGGGTGTTAGTTTTGGGAGGTGCTTTGCCACCCACCCCAGATTCAGGGTGGGAACTCTCGGGTTCGTACCAGCTACTTCCACCGAGCAGGTCTTTCCTGCTGTTGAGCTGGTTTGGCCAGGCCTTGGGGCCACTGCCTTTCCACGCATGGGATTGCTACCAGTTGACTTTTGGGGAGTGTTTTTTGTTGTTGTTTTGTTGTTATGCATATTTGATCCCACGATTTGCAAAGAAAGGAAAGTCCGTCCGGGCAGAGATTCACGTTGTCCGGATAACGCATCATTAGAACAGGGGGCTGCCAAGTCCCTGAGCTCTCCGTTTACGACTGAGCTAGTTTTAAAACCGGGCCCTCAGCCAGGCTGACTCTCGGGAATCGAGGTTTCACAATCACACCGTTCCCCGTAAATCTGCTGTGTGGGAAAAGGTTATTAGCGTCGTTTTCGAGAAATCAACTAAAAAGTGGTTTTTTGCTCTGACGTTACGATAGGCACAAACATTTTCTACGATGCACTAGACTCACTTTTTGAGTCTTGTGTCCCGCTTTCCTGTCCTATTAAATCTGGGAAACCCCTTTGGTTTACCAAAGAGTTATCCAGTCTAAAAAACTTAAAATCAAGACTTTACAAAAAATTTCAAGAAGTTGCCTCTCTTCTTCTCTCTCTCGCTATGTAATGGATCGGTCAAACTTTTCAGTTCTTAATTTCTAGTGCTATAAGAACTACCTATCTCGATGCAGGATACGTTTTTCTCAGGACCCTAAGCAGTTTTACAGCTTCGTAAGCAGTAGCGTAAAACGTCCGCACATCCATCCTCGCTATCATTTCTTAACACGTCGGCAAAAAATGATTAGGCAATTGCCGATCTTTTTGCTCAATTTTTCCAAACAACCTATTCTCAGGAATGCTACTCCGGTCAGCCGTACCCATTTTGTTTACCGAGGTCGAACGGCATTTTCAGTCCCTTGCTAAATGAAAGCTCGCTGCTTCATGATCTCCTAAAAGTTAAGCCGGTGTTTTCACCGGGTCCAGACGGAGTATAGACGGCTGTATACTCAGGTACTGCGCCGAGTCTCTGAGTGGACCGTTGCTCAAACTATTCAGTCTTTCCATTAAATCTTCATGCTTCCCCTCGTTATGAAATGTGTCGTTTATAATTCCTCTCCATAAGAAAGGTAGTAAGTCTGACGCGAAGAACTACAGAGGTATATCTAAGATCCGGCAGCATCTTTGCAGATCTCTTATATCTCCTGCTCAGCATGGATTTATAAGGCGGATATCAACAACCACAAATTTATTGGACTTCACCTCCTTCATCATTAAAGGCTTCCAAGGTAATCTACAGACGGATGTCATTTACACAGATTTTATTAAAGCATTCGACTCTGTAAACCCTTTCTCTCCTAGCACAAAAACTTGACCTTTTAGGGTTTCCACCCAATCTCTTGAGATGGATTTCTAGCTACCTTCTTCTACCGGGGGTTCTCTCGAGAGAATTACCCTAGTTGATGATTTTGGTGTTCTTTCAGATCCCAAGTTAAAGTTTTCTGAACACATTTCTACCATGGTAAATAAGGCCATGGGCGTGCTTGGGTTTATAAAGAGGTGGTCAAAGCATTTTGACGACCCCTATATAACAAAGACTCTCTATATATCGCTTGTTCGTCCGATTTTAGAATATGGTTCTTGTGTATGGTGCCCTCAGTACAAAGTACACCAGGACCGTATAGAATCAGTACAGGAAAACTTTTTAATTTTCGCTCTACGCGGCCTCAACTGGGATGCAAGTGTGAGATTGCCGTCTTACCCTAATAGATTGCTTTTAATAAACCTTCCATCCTTAGTTAACCGTAGAAAAATGCTTGGTGTGATTTTTGTGCACAACTTGAGCGAGGGTGACGTAGATAGCCCTGACTTGTTGAGCCGCATAAACTTCACGATTCCTATTAGAATTACTAGAAATTATATAACTTTGTTCCTTCCGATTTGTAGATCGAATTATTCCTTGCATGAACCTTTTAGAGATCTATGCTCGGATTATAATTCCCTGTACCATATCATATCGGCAACTAATTCCCTTCCTCTTCTTAAATCACTATTACTCACATACCTTTCTCGTAATTAGAAATTGTAAGTGTACGATAGTTTTAATGCATGCTTAGTTCTTTTAGTAAGATTATCTCCAATTTTCCTCCAATATTAGTCTAACATCTATCTTTCCTGCATGATCGCGATCGGTTCCGTTAACGAGTCGCGCGTCATGCGGCAGCACCCCTCGGTCGGTTGGGTGGGAGGAGGGCTGCGTTCCGGCCTGGGATTTGCGCGTAATAGCATTCGGCTGGTGTCCCATGGGCCACTTGATGGTGCAGTCATTACATATCAACGAAATAAAAAAAAAATAAAAAAAAAAATACGGCTGCGAAGAAGTGTTCCGTCGTTGTTTACATAATCTGTATATCTATACTATAAAAATGTATAAAAAATGTGTATTTAACGGCCTATCGCCGCAAAGCGTGCACTAAATTGCATGCGGTTATTTTTAAAAGATAGCCAGAGTATGTGGAGGGGTTTTTAAAACAAAATTTTTTTACTTTTCTATAAATAGGTTCCTCAAAAAATCTCAAATTTGAGCCAAACACACATTGTGTGTTCATTTCATTTTATGTCATTATGTAGAATGGAATATATTATTTCATTCATTTTGTGTCATTCTGTAGAACGAAACAATTTATGATGGACTTTATTTGTAGATCTTTTTGAGTGAAAAATTGTTTTCTGGACAAAATTGCAATTTGTATAAGTATATATGTTGTTTTGAAAAATGTGTGCATTTTGAATAAATTTGTATGGTTTTTAAAGTTAAATGTGGAGACGATATATAATTAAAGTCATTTAGTAAGCACCGCAAATTTATAATAATTAAGAATAATGTACATATATAACAAAACTAAATCAAACAAATAACGGCTTTTATTTTTCTCCCACGCCAAGTGTCTCGCATCCCCACCCATCTGGCCCATTCTTCAATTATTTTGTGGTGGTCGGCTGCTCAGTTCTTCAATATGCATAGGCTGAAGAACCAAAACAAAAACGAATCACAAAAAATACCACCCAGCAAAAACTAAACATGCAAACAATCACATACTCTACGATGATCACTTCGCGTCATGCGCCGTACGTTGCGTTTCCAGACCCGAGCGTTTCGGAATACAAAATTTCGTTTGCGACGATTGATTTGTGAATTCGTTACTGATTCTCGGATTTTTGTGCTCACGTCCCCTTTTACCTTTTTTGGAGTCGACACGTTTCGAAGACACGTGCCTTATAATATCAGAATAACTGTTGTTTTGTATATGCTCTAGATAATAATTTTGTTTAATATTGAACATATGAATATTATGAGCGGATATACTCCCATTGGACTAATTGTCCATTAGAGTATTTAAGGAATCTAACGGCAATTTAAGGAAATATTTATAGCTGCATTTATCAGCTTTTCAGAAGTGAACAGTTCAGGACAACCAGATGTATGATAAATAAATAATGAAGCACTAGCTCTGAAAAGAGCATGAAAAAAACACCAAATTTAAAAAATTTAAAAAAAAACATAACTGCTTAAAAAGTTTTAAAATCCCCAAATATATCAGAAAAAGTAATTTTTGGCCACAGCGGAGAAAAAAAAGTTCAATTTTGTCGTACCCTTTTTACACTGGGGCGCATCATTGCATTTTTAAGTTAAGTGGTACATGCGACAATTATGCCGGTAAGAGCCCTGTGGATAGAAGAAGACAATGATGTGACATTGGAAAGTGTTACCGTATTGTGTATAATATTTTTACAAAATACTGCAATTATTCGAAGTATCGAGACCAAACATCAAGCTAGTATCCAGCACCGCTGAAAATTACTGTCAGGAATCTGCTATTTATTTCGTGTGTATGGAACGAAACTGATATAGTGTGACCAAGTACCCAAAAAAGGTCGGCTACTATAATAAACCAGCTGTATTTTGTAAACAGCGCCAAATGTGATAGTTCAATTAAAATTGAAGAAGCAGATTAATTGACTCTGACGACGAATTTATTGTGTTGGAGGTGGAATATATTGTTGCAAAGAAATAATAGAGGGAAGTACAGCGCAGACGGAGGTACCAAAATGTCAAAACTATCAGAATGCTTATTTTCCGTAATCCGCCAAAGACATTGCCTTGCCTCAACTGAATTTATTAAAACAATCTTCTCCTCACGTTGAACATTTGCATCTCACTTTTTGGTTTTCGAACAGTTTTTGAATCCATCTTTCACATTCACTTCAGTAATAATAGGCGCATATATTTTACTGGCGGGAATACCAGCTGATCTCTGAGTCCACAATCGTGTCGATAGGCTAACTATCGATAAGAATCCGTGAATTTCGTTCAGTTTACCTGATACTGAGGCCAGTAAAACACAAGCGTAAAATTCCTGGCCCAGTTTTTTTGTTATATGGAATTTTGCAGTAATTTTTCGCTTCCGCGGTGCTGGGTACTAGCACTAATCATACAATATATAGATATGCCATTTCATTCAAACGGCTGTCGTAAACGAAGTCTGAGAAATGCAGTACCAAGCGTTCGGCTCGGTACAGCAACTGTTCGGCTCATGACGCGGCGCTAGCAGAAGCCGACAGCAACGAAGTAATTGCATTGGTGTATGTGTTATAATACACAAAACATTTTTGATTGTATGCATTATCAGTTCTTGGGCTCTTGGGTTTTTGGTTTCCGTTTTATTTTGTTTTGCTTCAGCGTATTTGGATGTATGGGTGCACATATATGCTCACGTACATTGTTTAAGTATTGCTGCCTGGTAGAACGAAATTTCTCAAATCCCTTAAGATTCTTGGATTTCTGGGCTCTTGTCCCCCTTTACTTTAGCATTTTTAGAGTCGACTTGTTTTGAAGACACTTGCCTTATAATATCAGAATAACTCTTGTTTTATATATTCTCTAGATTATAATTTTGTTTAATATAGAAAATATGAATATAATGAGCGGATATGCATATGTAAATATATACATATAATATATTTCATACATAACTCCCATTGGAATAATTGTCCATTAGAGTATTCAGGGTGCAATTTGTGAATAAGCAAATAATTTTCATTTAATATATATATATGTAAACATAAACCAAAGACAATATAAATAGTAAGATAAATCTCGCCAAACAAAATTTTTGGTGTCGATTTTGGCTGTGTGGAATTCTTTGTGGAATTGATTCAAAGAGAGAGAGAGAGAGACAGATAGTCAGAGAGAAAGAGAGCGAACTGGTCTCTCGCCCTATACATGAGGCTGAGATTTAACTGTACGTGTGCCCACATGTTAGGTCTGCTTGCTTGTATTGGTTGTTGACGACGCCGCGTTCAACGAAAGACCCAATACCTTAGAATTTATTGGGGACTATGACACTATTTGAAGACGCTTGCTCATAATACAAAAAAAGTAATATTTTTTATATCCCTTATATGCTAATTTTGTTTAATGTACTATACACGAATATAATGAAGGAATGTATTTATGTAAAAATACATAATCTATGTGATAAATGACTTCACATTCGATTAAATGTCTGTTGGGTAGTTCTATGTATGTGCGTTTGTACATAAACTTGTGCAAAGAAGACAAGACAATTTGAGACAATTTCTTGAAAGGCGAATTACGGTATAGGGGTTGATTTTGCGATTGAATATCAAATGTTCAAAATGGGTCATTGTATATGAATGAATTATATTATTATTACTATTTAAATGAATAATGCAATTTTATTATCCAAATGTATAATAATTGTATACCTAATATCAAATGTTCAAAATTGGTTATATATTCACATTGTATATTAAAGAATTATATTATTACTATTTAAATGAATAATGCAATTTTATTATCCAAATGTCAATCGATGAAGAAACATTTTTTTTTTTTTTTATATTTGAAAAGGAACAATTTTATTTCATTTCACATCAGTAATGAATTCATTTCGATTACAAAAATGAAGTGTTACGTAGTTGAACTTCTCTAAGTAAATGAAAGTGAATCCAAAGTAAATACTGAATCGAAACGTTATACGTGTCCGCAAATTATCCGTTTCATTGAAGTGCTCTTTGGTAAACCACATTTTTTGTTTTTTGGTCTGACGTTAACACAAACAAAGCGGATGGTTTCCCAGCTCGTGAACACGCAACGTATAACTGCCCATGTGAAAAACAATGATTTTCTAAATTTATCCCGCAAACACTAAGCGATTTGCCTTGCGACTTGTTAATTGTCATTGCGAACGCAAGGCGAACTGGAAATTGCAATCGTTTGAAGTCAAACGGAAGATCAGTCGAAATCATTGGTATTCGAGGAATACATACATTTTCACCTGCGTACTTTCCTTTAATAATGGTTTCCTCTATCAAATTCGGAATAAGTCTTTTTACCGAAAGTCGAGTACCGTTGCAAAGTCGCGGTGGATTCAAATAACGCAATATCATTATAAGTGTGCCAACTTTGAGTTGCAAGTTATGTGGTGGAAATCCTGGTAACTCCAGAGAGTTCAAAAACTCCGTTGGATAATTTACTACATCATCGGGATTTGTTATGGAATCAACGGATTTGTATGTCACCAAATCGCCAGCAATTTTTGATTGAATGGTGAAATTCAGTGCGTGTACATCATTATTCTTTGCGACAAGAATTGCTCGTTGACTTAACCAAGCATAATTCTGATAATTCTCACTAATGTTTGGGAAAACATTTTCAATAAGAGCTAATTGAGAGTCTACAAATCGGCAAAAGTCGTTGGTAAGAGTAATTAATCCAGATGTCGCATCAACTGAGACTTTTCCATTTCCAACAGCTAACAATTGTTTGGAAAATTGTGCATCACTTTGATCATTTTGAAGTTGAACTCTCATATTAGTGGTTAGCGATAATTTTTTAACATTATTCCATAAAGGAATAGCATTCAATTCATCTGCAGGCGTTCCACGGGCAACGTTACTCCACGTTACTGGCAACGTCTGCCTGAAATCGCCTGCCAATAATATCATCAAGCCGCCAAAGATGTTGTTATTTCACCGAAGATCCTTCAGTGTGAAGTTAAGTTCTTCAAGTGATTTCTTATGTGCCATTCTGCACTCATCCCAAACAATGAGCTTGCATTGCATTAATAATTTTCCCATTGCACTGGATCAGGAAATATTGCATGTTGGAGTATCAATTGTGTTTAAATTGAGTGGCAACTTAAGCGCAGAATGTGCAGTACGACCACCATCTAGAAAAGTCGCCGCAATTCCAGATGATGCTAACGCCAAAGCTATGTCACATCTTGATCGAATAGTGGCCAAAATCAATGAAATGACAAATGTTTTCCCTGTTCCTCCAGGTGCGTCCAGGAAGAATAGACCACCAGTATTATTGTCCACCGCTTGCATTAATGTTTCGTATACTTGCTTTTGCTGTTCATTCAGCAACGGCACATTATTTCGAACGAATTCCTGCAATGTATCAACATTGTATTGCAGCTCTCCATTTAATTCTTGGTTGAATGCATCGTGCATCGATCGATTTAGCGCAATCATTACTACTTCAAGCTTGTTTGCAATAGTCAAGCATTGATCCTCAATCAGAATCAATCCTTCATTGTAGATTTCATCGGTTATTTGGATGTAAGGACTATTCGTTTGAATGCGCAAGCGATGCAAGATATCTTCACATATGTCGTCTTTGTATTTGTTCCATAACTGAATTGGTTGTGAAGGAAAACATGTGGTGATGATAATTGCGAACAGCGTTCGTATTAAGTACGCATTTGATAAAACAACTGAATCCGCAAGTGTTAAATCCCAATGAGAATCGTTCTCCAGCAAACCCAATAGTTGACATGCTTGGCATTGGTGGCCATTCACAGTTTTCAAATGAGCAAATGATTTTGATCCACGTACATTAACTACCAGCAGTCGCTAATAAAAACATTCATCATTTCTAGGATGAACAGTATACATGCGACCTAGTGCATCAGTGGAAAACACCTGTGGCCAATCTGGAACTGCGGTTCCTTGTTTGCGACGTTGGAATTTCTTTGTTGATTGATTCCAAGTGTAATTCTTGATCATTTCAACGTACAGCGGGCAATATGGTACAATGAATTCATTTCCGATCTCAATCTCTTGATTTTGAACTTTAACTTTGATAGTTCGACCATTATCTTCTTTTGAACACCGACGATAAACTGGATATCCATCGTTCCCTGTGACTGTTTCAGAAACTAACGGTCTCGGATATCGTTTTGTGCACTTTCCATCAGCCATGCAAGGCGATAATGGATTTAATGCACCGCACGGTCCATGCACCATCTGTGTCGTCACAATGTCGTGTAGATGGGGATCAGTAACTGTATCAGGAATTTCAGCTGATATGATGTCATCCACTTCATTTGAATGTAATTTGTTCAGCAACCAAATTAGGATATAAGCATGCGGTAGTCCACGCTTCTGCCATTCCACCGAGTACATATAACAACGTGTGTCACTAAAAACTCGATACTTAGTAAGCACATCCATCATAACCTTGAGTTTTTGCTGAAATACTCTGGCGATTATGTCATGGCGATCTTGCGGTTTTTGGCCCTGTTCCAACTCACGTTCAATTTCCGTCTACTTCGGATTGCATGTGAACGTAATAAATAAATCCGGAGTTCCATAATTTCGCACGTACGTCTTGAGCGTATTCGTGCATGTGGCGTGGCCTTCCGATATAAGATGATGGGAGAATCGTCAGACGTCCAATATTCTGAACATCACCATCTGAATGAATAGCATCACGCAAGTGTATATAGTCCTCAGATCGTAGCTTTGCCTGATTGAATCGAATGAACGCTAAACGTTCGGTCTCGACTTTGACATACATGTGGGCTGGGTTTTGCGTTCCCTGGACAAACGAGCAAACGCGAATTCGCCCCAGGCGAATTCCCAGTCAGCACGAAGAGCGCACAATGGAGACGTGCGTGTCGACAGCGAATTGCTGGAATAGCCGACGGCACTGACATTCTCCTCATGTGTACGAATCATCATACGATACGCATAGTAATTCATTGCGCTTAGATTTTTATTCGTTAATACGCCTGAAAATGCAAAATTAAATGAATGAATTGTTAATGGAAACCAATAATAGCAATAATAGCAATAATTAGTGTGGTAATATTGTACCTGTAATTGGATCGACCATCTTCAACGTGATGTCGTATCCGTCTTGCCCTTGCCAATATATGATTGGATATTGTAACGCATCGTACAAACGATGTGTCTCGTTTACACGATGCATGATATTGCTTCTTCGCTAAACGACAATGTCTCGCAATTTAGTTGGATCGCCAACAATAATTGCAGCAACATCATTAACGGTGGGTGCATTGAATCTTCGCACCTGTTCACCTGTTGGGGTACAATCCGCTCTTATGACAAATTTGTGCGTATCCGATGGCATTCGTTCCAATGCTGTTCTGAACATATTAACCACAGCATTATTAACGTGAAAAAATGCTTGCAACTGTTCAATAATTCGTCTCTTTAACTGTTGTGTCCCCTGTATATTGCACCGCACATTCAGCTTATCCACCATCGACGAAATGAAATATATTTGTAGAAATTGATGCGGTTCATCTGGTGTTGGCACCATTGAACCATGCAAACGATATATTTGTCCTTGTATCTGTAATTGCAAACAATCATTTCTTGAAGAATACGGTGTAACTTCTGAACGTGTGATGGTGTAGATGTAGTTGTTATGTGTTGCAATTCATTGTGTTGGTGTGAGTGATTGGTTATGTGTGTTGTATCTTTTACCTTGCAAGTCGGCATGAAGCCGCCTTCTCGAATGATATTAGCTCCAACGGAAGTCATGCGAAAGCAGTTATTGTATTCAAGGATGTGTTGAAGAAAATGGCTGGAATCGGGATCACTTCCATCGAACAATGGTTTCAGTGGCTGTGGTGGTGTAAGTAATAGATCCAGTTTGACTTTTCCACTTGCGCAGCACAATCCAGCCGTTTCTCTTTTGAACTTTAGCGCATTGGAATATCGGCATATAGTCGTCCTTGGTCCAATATCTAATTTTTCATCATCACTGTAGTTCGCAGTGGGTTCATACTGGAATGCCAAGCGATTGTATGATGCCAATGATCTTCGTGTCCTCACGCGTTGTCCCAATCGGGAATTTTATCTTATTATAGTTTGTCTTTCTTCGCTTAAGTTCTGTTGCTGGCTTGCATGTCTTGTGAGGTGGCCGATGTTCGCACGTCGTCCTCTAGGCGAACAATCGTTCCTCGCTTTCTGAAGCGAATGAAACCCATTACTGTAGAATCACTAACCATACAGTACATAGATGAGACATTTCATACAAACGGCTGTCGCAAGCGAAGTCTGAGATTTGCAGTACCAAGCGTTCGGCTCGGTACAGCAACTGTTCGGCTCATGACGCGGCGCTAGCCGAAGCCGACAGCAACGAAGCAATGGCAGTGGTGTGTGTGTTATTACACACAACAAATTTTTGATTGTAGGCATTGTCAGTTCTTGGATGTATGGGTGCACATATATGCTCACGTACATTGTTTAAGTATTGCTGCTGGTAGAACGAAATTTCTCAATTCCCTTAAGATTCTTGGATTTCTGTGCTTGTTACCCTTTACTTTAGCATTTTTATAGTCGACACGTTTTGAAGACACTTGCCTTATAATATCAGAATAACTCTGGTTTTGTATATGCTCTAGATGATAATTTTGTTTAATATAGAAAATATGAATATAATGAGTGGATATGCATATGTAAATATATACATATAATATATTTCATACATAACTCCCATTGGAATAATTGTCCATTAGAGTATTCAGGGTGCAAATTGTGAATAAGCAAATAATTTTCATTTAATATATATATTTGTATATAATTAAGTCGTATAAACATAAGGACTATACAGTTTGTACTATATATACACATATGTATATTTAATTGTATGGTATATCATCTAATATATATTTATATATATGATCACATACAAAAAAGTTATATGCGCTGAAAAAATTATATATGTATATGTATATCATCTATTATTATGGATATTAATGACATATAAATAGGTATTGAATGGGTCTATACACATTTTAGTGTCATAGCCCAACAATCGTTCCTCGCTTTCTGAAGCGAATGCAAAGAATTCATTGGAGATTAAGACTTCATGGAGACGCTTGCCCACAATACAAATAAAAACAAGGGGAAACGTTGTGAGCCGCGGCTCTACTTTATACCCGGTATTAAAGACAATATAAATAGTAAGATAAATCTCGCCATACAAAATTTTTGGAGTCCATTTTGGCTGGGTGTCTTTTCGTGTGTCTTTTCACAAACAGAGAGAGACAGATAGACAGAGAGCAAGAGAAAGGAAGCGTTTCCGACCCCATAAAGTATATATATTCTTGGTCAGCATCAATAGCCGAGTCGATAAAGCTATGTCTGTCTGTCCTATCACACTGTTACAAGTGTATTTCAAAATTTCGCTCCGCCCAATCCAAGGACGAAAATCTGTGGCATGCACAATTTTAAAGATACGAGAAAACTAAAAACGCAAAATCGTAGAGAAAGACAATATCTATCAAAGTGTTGAATCTGGATCAGATCGGATGATAAATATAGCCACAATGAAGAAAATCATTTCGAAATGCATCGTTTCCTCTCGCTCTCTCTCACACACCGGGTTGGGTGCTGTGCCCATTCGGCCAGATGAGCGCCTAGATATCAGAGACTATAAGAGATAGAGCAACCAAACTCTCTATCCATGCTCCTGTGATATCACTTCAGTACAAGTGTATTTCAAAATTTTGCCACGCCCCCTTCCGCCCCAACAATATACGAAAATCTACAATTTTGAAGATACGGGAAAACCAAAAACACAGAATCATAGAAAATTACCATATCTATCAGAGTATTGAATCTGGATCAGATCGGATCATAAATATAGTCAAAAGGAACAAATGAAATTTCAGTGGCCTTCCAAGCGCAGACTCATTCCCTCTCTCTCTCGCACACAGCCGTGTATGTATGTGTAGGAAGTAGATTTAGACATGTAGAAAAGACAGATGTAAAAAACGTATGTAAACAAAAATGGAAACATCTAATATATAAAAATCTCCGAAAAGGTTGACTTAATTTTTTTGGTTCTTTTTTGGCTAAAACTAAATTTAATGTAATTAAATTTAGTAATTTAGTAATTTAATATAATTAAATTAATGTAATTTATTACAAGCTCACATACATATATACTGACTGAGTACCGGGTATAAAGTAGAGCCGCGGCTCACAACGTTTCCCCTTGATTTTATTTGTATTGTGGGCAAGCGTCTCCATGAAGTCTTAATCTCCAATGAATTCTTTGCATTCGCTTCAGAAAGCGAGGAACGATTGTTGGGCTATGACACTAAAATGTGTATAGACCCATTCAATACCTATTTATATGTCATTAATATCCATAATAATAGATGATATACATATACATATATAATTTTTTCAGCGCATATAACTTTTTTGTATGTGATCATATATATAAATATATATTAGATGATATACCATACAATTAAATATACATATGTGTATATATAGTACAAACTGTATAGTCCTTATGTTTATACGACTTAATTATATACAAATATATATATTAAATGAAAATTATTTGCTTATTCACAATTTATATTGTCTTTGTGCCGAGCTTGTGCTGTGACTAGACAATTTTATTCGCTCATTATATTCATATGTTCTATACTAAACAAAATTATCATCTAGAGCAGGGATGCGCAAAGCTGTCTTATGGATGTGCACGCACAAATACAAATAAAGGAATTCGCACTCACATGTGTAACCATCACTTTTTTGTTATTTCAATGTGTACACAGAAAAAAATAGTAACATGTTTCTTCAAAAATAAACATATGCGTCTCATGGTTTACAACGAAGTGAACTTTTTCGTTTTTCAGTGTACAGCAAACGAAGAGACAACAACAAAATATATTCGGGATAGGGACGGCAAAACGAAGAAATAAAATTGTTGTTGCTTTGCCAGCAACGAAAGTTGACGCAAAGCGAAAAGTGAAAAATTGTTTGTGTAATTTGCAATGTGCAAAATAACCTTACCAGTGAGTAAGCTCACACACTTCCCATATGCTATGTGCAAAACAAAAACAAATGTGCATCGTGAGCATAGGCACTGCGCACCCCTGATCTAGAGCATATACAAAACAACATTTATTCTGATATTATAATAAAAGTGTCTTCAAAACGTGTCGACTCTAAAAAATGCTAAAGTAAAGGGTGACGTGAGCCCAGAAATCCAAGAATGAGCAACGAATTCTTAAATTTCGTTCTACCAGTCATCAATACTTAAACAATTTTCGTGAAAATACATGTGCACCCATACATTCAAATACGCTGAAACAAAACAAAGCACAGAAAATAAAAAACCCCCCCGACGATGCTCGCTTCGCATCGCCAAACGTTGCGTTTGTTCTGTTACCCGAGCCGAATGTGACGTCATTGGTGCGGCATCGGAAACGTTTGTATGAACTGGTTCATCTATTTACTGTATGGTTAGTGCTTCAACAGAATCAATATGTAAACAAACAAAAATATGTGACGATTTCGGCAGCGGAAAAGGCTTCTTTATTTCGGTATAAGACTTAAAGGATATATGACTATATGTACTTAAAATTTTCCATTTAATGATAAGTTATACACATAATTTAAATCAATGACCTAATATGCAGCATTAAATTGAATCAGCGATTAAACACCTACGTGAGTACCCTGGTTTCAAACTACTTTTTCCTCATACTTCATAAAACCTTTGCAGGCTACAGTCATGAATTCAGTTACAGCTTTAACTTGAAGTTTAACCTGTTTGAATGTTTTCTCACCTGAAGGTGAATTTTACTGTTAAATGATATAGTTAGTGATAAATCGGCACATGAATGTATAATTAATTAAATATGTATGTATTTTTCAAGTATTCTTTTTAAAAATACGTATTTTACTATGGATGTGGATTAATGTGCAGAAAGAATCATACACACACTATACATACGTATATGTTGATAGGTTAAAATTCATGGTTTTCAACCAGGCCCGCATAACTAGTCCCTTCTGAAATTGCATAATTAAATACGTATAGATATATAGAAATATTTGGATGTAAGCAGTTATTCAAGAATCTTAAAAATCAAAAGGTCCTAATCAAAAGACTTGAGGAACAAACTTGCCTACATACATAAGTGTACCAGTGTAGATCACAAGAATACATATGTATGTATGTGTATATGGTCATGGACCTTCATATCTTGAAAGACGGCTATATTACTACAAAAAATTATAAGTTTGTGCAATAGGTTTTCGCTTATTTCTATGAGCGAAAACCGTGTGCCTCTGAGGTCTCAGGGGATAAAAACTCTTCTCTTCGTATAAAACAATAAAATGAAAAGCTACATATGTATGTACAGTGGATAACATTAATATTCGGTTTTTTTTTTTTTCAACTTTAAAGGCGAATAAAATGTATAAAACTAAAAAGAACAAAAATTTAAAAAATAGTATAGTAAAGCCTGGTTTATTACCTTTTCGTAGAGGTACATATATTATGACTTTATTTAAACAAAAAGGAAGTAAACGTACAAAAACAAAAAAAAGCCCAAAATTTTCGTTACTTTAATATTCGGTTTTATTTTATAAAACTAACTTATAAACTATTTAACTAGGGAAAAAACTATGTCTAATATTTTGTATGGTACCCATTATTTAGAACAGTGTCGTTTAGACGCTTGGGCATATTTTTTATAATTTTGCTGGTATAATCTTGTCCAATTTTAGCCCACTCTTCCTGAAGCCGTTTCTTCAAATCCGATATGGATGATATTGGCGTTTTGTGGACACGGCGGTCCAACTCACTCCACAAATTCTCTATGGGATTGAGATCAGGCGATTGGGGTGGCGTTTCCAAGACTTTTGGGCAGTTGTATAGCAACCAAGACCTGACTTTATGGGCCTTATGCTTAGGGTCATTGTCCTGATAGAGCTTGAAGGTGTCGAGGATTCCCATTTTCTCCGCCGACTGTTTCAAATTTTCCTTCAAAATTTTAAGGTACTGCTCTTGGTTCATTATGCCATTAATGAACACAAGATTTCCCACTCCTTTCGTCGAAATACAGCCCCAAATCATCACACTACCACCGCCGTGTTTCACGGTGGGTCTTAGGTGTTCCTTCTGCAGCTCAGTATTTGGCTTCCGCCATACCATTGTCTTCCCGTCACTGCCAAAAAGGTTGAATTTGCTCTCGTCCAAGAAAATCACGTCATCCCAAAAGGTTTCTTCCTCTTTGGAGTACTCCTGAGCAAACGACTTCCTCAATTTCCGGTTGCGCTCAGAAAGCAAAGGCTTTTTCCGAGCGACTCGGCCGTTGTACCCTTCTTTTTTGATTATACGTCGGATTTTTTGGGCTGAAACGGTCTTTCCGTGGTCGGCGAATAGTTCAGCTGTCAGTTCCGGAGCACTAAGTCGAGGGTTTACCTTTACTTTCTTTATAATCTCGGCTTCTTCGCGCTTAGTCAATTTTTTGGGTTGTCCAGTCTGCTTAATTGAGGCGATTCTTCCTTCATTTTTAAATCGCCGGACGATGTCACCGACAGTATTTGGCTTCATCTCAAGGATTTGGGCAGTTTCTTTATAAGACTTGCCCTCTAAATGCAACTGGAGCACAAGTTTTCGCTTCTCGAAGGACGAATTATTTCCTTTACGGCCCATTTTAAATTTAGGTGTGAAAGTTCAATTTTGCGGAATATTTGCTGTCAATGAATGTTAGTCAAGGTTTTGATTGTTCGGGGAAACCCATTTTTTGGGCCATTCGTGGTCTTTTGGAGTTGCCACAGGGTTTTATTATACGACTTCCCAAAAATACCGAATATTAAAGTAACGAAAATTTTGGGCTTTTTTTTGTTTTTGTACGTTTACTTCCTTTTTTTTGAAATAAAGTCCTTATATATGTACCTCTACGAAAAGGTAATAAACCAGGCTTTACTATACTATTTTTTAAATTTTTGTTCTTGTTAGTTTTATACATTTTATTCGCCTTTAAAGTTGAAAAAAAAAAAAACCGAATATTAATGTTATCCACTGTACATACATATATGTATGTATCCCGATTCGACAACGTTTAGAGGGTGCAAACTTGAGCTCACAGTTGAAAAATAGGTCAATGAAATACTATGTATGTATATATCGCTCACATCGGATTGAATTATTATTTATTATTTAGAATATTATAAAATCCCGCCTCGAAAATGTCAGCTCGATGGGTGAATACTTAGCTGTTTTTAACTGGGAAGAAAGAAAAAAAAAACTGAACATGTTCTGAAAAAAGCGAAAAAAATCAATTTTGTATGGTCTTAGTTTTATGTGTTTTACCAATCAAGCGAAGATAATTTGAAGGCACTTCGTAATCACAGCTGAATTTTTCCAGTCTTCGCAAGCCGTACATATCTGTACGTAATAAAAAAAAAAATATATACATTTGATCCAATAAAATATTAGCTTATACGTCATACAAATAATTATATGTGCAACATGTTTTTTTTTAATTGCAAAAGTACAATAACTGAAATCGAAATTTCGCGTATTTAACTTTATTTCCAGAACAAATTGTCGATATAAAAATAAAAAATTGTAACAAATATCGATTAAATGTAAAAAGGAACTTTAATTAAAAGTAGTCTTCGTAGTATATATATATATATATATATATATATATATATATGTATGTAAATAAGTGCACATTTAATTTTTATATCTTTAATTGTATTACGGAATTAAGATGAAATGGCATGGAATCGACTAGGGATCTAAGGGTGAATGGATAAATTTTCTCCTATTCTTGCTCTATTGCCATTTTAAGATGCCTTGCTGTCTAAAACTATCTTCCATTCTTAAACACTTTGGCAGAAAGGATACACCAGAGGTCCTCTGGGATTCAAGTCTGGACTCAAGGCTGGCCATTTCAATACAGGTATTTTTCGGCCTGTAAGGAAGCATTTGGACACCCGAGCTGCATGTATTGACGCGTTGCCCTGTTGGAATGTCCAGTCATCGCCATACAAATTCCCACCAAACTCACCATCAACTCACTGTGCAGAAAATACACATATATTTCGGCATTCATTCGGGTAGAGACGAAGCATATACAGTGACTCCATCGCATAATCGGACACTTGCATACTCAGTACAAATGAGCTCAAAAAGTATAAAAAAATGAGAAAAAAATTATTTTTTTTAATTTTTAATATAACTTCATAGTATTATCTTTCAAAAACATAACAAAAAACTAATATTTTCTAATGAGAACACTTTGCTTAAACGAATAATCGGACACAGCCAAAAAGTAATGAAAAAAAAGCATTAATTTAGGAACTAATATTTTGTTGCGTATCCTTTTGTTTCAATAACAGCCTGCAAGCGTTTTGGAATTGATTTTACCAAATTCTGGCATACCTGGGGCTCTATGGAGTTCCATGCCTCTACTAAAGCCTCTTTAAGCTGATTTAGGGTATAAAACTTTTTTTTATAAACCCTCCTGGCTAATTCTTCCCATAAATGCTCAATTACATTGAGGTCTGGGCTCTGTGCAGGCGTTTGTACAATTTTTGGGGCAGTTATGTATCAACCAAAGCTTTGCAACGCCTGATGTGTGCTTGGGGTCATTGTCTTGATAGAAGGCAAAGTTGCTCGCGATGCCCAATTTCTCCGCGCTTTGCTTGACATTTTCCTTTAAAATAGCCAAATAGCCAAATAGCCAAATTTGTCCATTATTCCATCAATGAAATGTAAATTGCCTACTCCAGCACTCGACATACAGCCCCAAACCATCACAGAACCTCCTTCGTGCTTCACAGTGGCCTTTGTATTTTTGGGTTCGAATTCAGTGTTTGGTTTACGCCACACAAACTTCTTGCCATCTGACCCATGTAAGTTAAATTTACTTTCATCAGTAAATAGAACCTTTAAATAATAAAGACTTTTAATAAAATTAGACTTAGAGATGATATACCTTTAAATTACCGTATCCCAAAAATTTGGACTTTTTAACAAGTACTCCCTTGCATATTTTACTCTATTGAGTTTGTTTTTTGGGCTTATAAACGGCTTCTTCCTGGAAACTCTTCCAAAATAATCATACTTATGGAGAGTATTACGTACTGTGTTCAGACAAACGTCTTTTCCCGATCGATTTTTTAAGGATATCTGGAGTTCTTTTGCGGTTAAGAAAGGATCTTGGTTTATTTCTTTTAATACTGAACGCTCTTCTCGTTCATTTAAAATCTTTCCTTGACCTTCTCGGCTTTTGTTGGCTAGCCTAAATTCGTCCCGGAACCTCGTAATTATATCCTGGACAGTTGATTTGGATTTTCCGACCAAATCCGCGATTTCTCGCACTGTTTTCCCTTCCAAGTTAAACTTTACTATTAGCTGTCGAAGTTCTACGGAGGTTTGCTTGCCTTGCGGAGCCATTTTACACCATTTCAGTAATTTGTTTTCGTCAATCAGACAGCCAGACAACCAGACAGCGAGTGCAATAAAAAGAACAAAAGTGTTCGAGAGATTTCTGGGAAATAACGGGGTTTTCTATTGGCACTTCTGCCCTGTCCGATTATTCGTTGAGCCTCGAAAAATGACTTTTTTCGTTTTTCGACTAAAACTAACTGTTCTCACTAGAAAGTTTGAGTTTTTTTTTAGGTTTTAGATAGATAATAGTATGAAGTTATAACAATAGTGAAAAAACAACAATTCTAACGCATTTCTTTATAGTTTTCGAGCACATTTGTACTGAGGAAACTAGTGTCCGATTATGCGATGGAGTCACTGTACATACATAGGTGACTTTCCTCTGTAGCAGAACGCAGCCCTTATCATCACAGTGCCACCTCCAAAACCTCGCTTGATACAGGATTGCCTATGCTGTCGCATATTTCTCCAATATTTTTTTCAACTGTCAGAACCATCCTAATTAAACTTCTTTTCATCACTAAAAATGACATTATGCCACTCATCACCCCAAAAACGGTACTTATCTGCAAACTCCAAGCGAGCTTTCATGTGCCTCTGTAAAAGCTTTTGTTTAGGCACCATAGAGGTATACTTCAGTAACTTATTTTCGTGTATAATTAGAACTATTCGATTCTTTTTTATTTGCAAACCCATATGCTCCTTAATTTGTCCGCTACTGATGGAATCAACCACAGGAAGTCGCTGAATCTGCCGTTTGCACCTTGTATCGATGTTGGTCTTCCGACCACTTCGTCGATTTGTGCCATATTTAGCTGGGTTTTTAATATAATTGGAAATGCAGTTCCTATGCCGTTAAAGTATTTTCGCACAGCTTTTATGCATTCCTTGTATAATTCCTTGTTCATGGTCAGACAAACTAGTTCCACGAGGAATTTTACCAAACCAATTACAAAATGTTCAAATCTAATGCACAATTTTGAACAATTACATACTTACATTAAGTAAGTCAAACAAATTTTTGCAATTGAACTTCTTGAAAGTCAGGCAGCAAAAACGATCAGTTAGCACTGATGTGCACATTTAATTATTTACTATGCAGCATAGAAAGCTCACGCACATTTTTAAGCCAACGGTTCATTGAATAAAATGAGAAAGCAAACATTTTTGTCGAATAATAACAAAATATCACTAAAGCTTTGCTCATTCACAGAAACGGGATAATTTTACTTATATGACTAAAACACAACAAACTATAAATGCACATATAATTATTTTTATGAGGTTCTAAGAATGCTGTTAATCGTGCTTAGGCTCATTGAGTTTCTAAAACTTGTATTGTACCAAGCTTAGCTGGCTAAATACGAACTCGATCTCCGCGTTGGACCATGGAAATGAATACATTTGTAGGGCAACAGTTGCCAGTTACCGGAGTTCTCGTCGGTAGAAACTTTAATTAAAAAAATTGACGTTTTCCCACTTAACTAGATTAATATCCTTGTACTGCCGCTCAATATCTGCTATTTTGTACTACTTTGAGTTGTTTTAATATTTCCGTAATTTGTATTTTTTTTTGTTGATTTTGTTTGTATCCTTTGATCTAAAAGTAGAATGAGCCTGCATGTGTGAGTGCGCACAGAGCTGCAAGTTCTTACATATGTATGTGTGCGTACTTGTGCCGAGCTGCCGAATTTGCGACGAGAAAAATGTATTTACTGAGTGCTGCATAGGCAACGACGATAGAATACCCTACAAACAATTAATCTCATGTGAAGTCATGTATGCTATACATTTTGTATTTTTACACATTTACATTCGTTAATTATATTCGTTTATAGTACATCAGAAAAATTTGCATATAAAGGATATACAAAATATTATTTTTATTTGTATTGTGGGCAAGCGACTTCATAAAGTCATAATCTCCAATGAATTCTAAAGTAATGGGTTTCATTCGCTTCAGAAAGCGAGGAACGATTGTTCGGCTATGACACTAAAATGTGTATATACCCATTCAATACCTATTTATATGTCATTAAGCTCCATAATAATGGATGATATACATATACATATATAATTTTTTCAGCGCATATAACTTTTTTGTATGTGATCATATATATTAATATATTATATGATATACCATACAATTAAATATACATATGTGTATATATAGTACAAACTGTATAGTCCTTATGTTTATACGACTTAATTATATACAAATATATATATTAAATGAAAATTATTTGCTTATTCACAATTTGCACCCTGAATACTCTAATGGACAATTATTCCAATGGGAGTTATGTATGAAATATATTATATGTATATATTTACATATGCATATCCACTCATTATATTCATATTTTCTATATTAAACAAAATTATCATCTAGAGCATATACAAAACCAGAGTTATTCTGATATTATAAGGCAAGTGTCTTCAAAACGTGTCGACTATAAAAATGCTAAAGTAAAGGGTAACAAGCACAGAAATCCAAGAATCTTAAGGGAATTGAGAAATTTCGTTCTACCAGGCAGCAATACTTAAACAATGTACGTGAGCATATATGTGCACCCATACATCCAAATACGCTGAAGCAAAACAAAATAAAACAGAAACCAAAAATCCAAGAGCCCAAGAACTGACAAAGCATACAATCAAAAACACACCAATGCCATTGCTTCGTTGCTGTCGGCTTCGGCTAGCGCCGCGTCATGAGCCGAACAGTTGTAGTACCGAGCCGAACGCTTGGTACTGCATTTCTCAGACTTCGCTTGCGACAGCCGTTTGTATGAAATGGCCCATCTATGTATTGTATGGTTAGTGCTTATGCGCACTTTTTTGTGATGATAGTGGTGGTGGTATTGGTAAATATCGATAAACCGTATGATGAAGCTGCCTCATTACTAAAACTGTTATATGTTTAGCTCGTTCGTACACTTTTTTCCACAGATTTATCAAAAATTTTATTTTTGGTACCAATTTTTTCACATATTTGTGGCAACATTAAAAAAGCGGAAAAAAGTAAATGCATTTCCAAATAAGCCAGAATTTCCGTTTCCCGCAATTACAAAATTTTTCCCGCAATTGCTTCTCAAAAACAACAAGATTTGACGGGAAAAAAAGCTAAGTTGGCAGCACTGTTTGTGAGCGACGCATCTCCGGGGACGAGTTTTTCGCTCTCTCTCTCTCTCTTCTGTCATTTTGAGACTTAAGTATTTGAGAGAGCAAGGGGGCTACCTTGTTAAGTATACCTTGCATACGGCGAGCGCGGTGTTTAAATTTTCTTTTATGCTATCCTTCGTCTCTGACCGCCCATCTACTCGGGCTCTGCTGCTAAGCTCGTCTCGGTCGTATTTTCGGTTCGGTAATTTTATAGCAACAACTATACATTCTAGCTCAAGCGAGACTCGAGATTGTTCTATAAAGCTGGGAAAAATCGATTCAAATATCGATATAATCGATTTTTTGGTTTTGGAGAAACCATCGATTCTTTTTTTTTGAATCGATGTTTTTTAAGACCACATGAAAAAATTTGCATCACGATTTCCCACACTGTACGTGAACTTGATTGAAACAAAAAGCCTAGTACTCAGATAAGCAAAATTTTCTTGAGCAAGAAGTAGCCTATATTTTGCTGTGTGACCAGATGTGCATGCTCTACGGTTACACTGTTTTGTGTTTGTTTACAAATAAAATCAGTTGGAAATTCAAATTTCGTCAGAAAGCAAGCCGGAATGTACTATTTATGGGCTCTGTGGCGCTGGAGAACGACAATGAACATAGAAAGCTCCGCAATATTGGATAAATCAGTAGATATCTATCAAATTATAAATAAATAAAATGATTATCGGGTATAAAATTTATAAATTACAATATCCATATAATCGGCTTCAATAAGATTAAATTTGTTTTCCATATCGAACTTGAATACATGCGACAGCCCTTTTTTGACCGTTTTTCGTGCGAGGTAGCCTCCCTTAAATCGATCTAGAAGCTAAACGCCTCAAAACCGAGAATAGGGATTGTAAACATTGGTAATGAAATATTTAGTGAACATAAAATATATCGGGGAAAATTTAATGAAGGTTGTTCAGACCTTAAATGAAAAGTCGAAACACTTGCGAGTTGATTCGAACTGATTTGCATTCTTAAAATCCAAGCCTTATATAGGGGATTTCCATAGAAATGTCAACCGCAGCCAATTAGTTCAAAGTCTATAAAAGTATGTTGTTTTAACGTATTTTTATGGGGAATCTATTCAATTTGACTCATCTAAAAAGTTTTTACATTTAATCATAACAAATTTTTCAATATTTAAATGCAAAGTCGAACAAGTGCAAAAGTTCTGCTGTGAACATTTCTATTGCCCGTTTTGTTTTGATTTATGTTCTTAATGAGAGACATTATGCATTGATATTCGCTCTTTTAAATCTCGGTTTATGCTCAAAGAATATAAGAAAAAGGTTAAAGAAACGATGAGATAGCGTATTACGATGAATTTCTTATTTGCTTAACCGTCAATTTAAACGTCGCGTGCGACACCGAAAAAGGGCACTTGTTATCAGTGCATCCAAGGTATTTGTTCAATGCGCATAAAATATTGGCTCCAAACACATATTATTGTGAAAAATAAATTTAAAAAAAATTGGTTGAAAATAAGCAGCACTTTGTTTTTGAAACTTTGTTAAAGTTTGTCGCGTGCAACACCTCAAGTTAAAATTTATAAATAAAAAAAATTATTTTTGTTTTAATATATTCCTTTGCTTATTTAAATATAAAATACAACTTTTGTTAATGTAGAGGAGTGAAAAAAACGGCGAGAAAAATAAATCCAAATGCAAACGGTGGAGAGTGAATTTAAAAAAAGATGAAACAAAATTACAAAACTATAAATTAAAAGACAAGGGAAAATTTTCGAATCATAGACAGAAGTAGAGATCACTGGCTAAAGGTGATGAAACAGTAAATCAAGAAAAGCGGAAATATAATCGCATGCTACAACGCAAGAGGCGCCATACCGAGCCTTACGAATGTAGGCAAACCTTAGCGAAAGCTAATAATAATGTAAATAAAAAAAATATATTGAGTGTATTAAAAATCATTTAAATACATCTTCTGCACGTTTATTTACTTAAAAAGTACAAAAAAAATTAAAAGTGTGATGAAAAAAAATGTCGCGTGCGAACCTGATTAAAATTGAAAAAAAACTACTTCATATTTTTAAATCAAACAAAAAACATTTCTAAGGAATATCAGTGCATAACAGTTTAAAATTAATTGCATCAAAATATTCGTTCTCGTTTCGCTGAAATCAGTGTTTGAACTTGTCGTCGTAAAAGTGACTTCTGTCTGTGTCGCGTGCGAATCCCTTTGGTTTTTTTAATTTTCTTTAAAACGAACAATTGCCCAAAATCAATCTTAGCACCAACTATAGTGCTAGTTAAGAGCTATAAGTTGCGCTTTTTGTATAAATAAAATACAGTCTTGGGACATGTTTTGTTTCACTTTGAAAACGTACGATCGTCGAATTGCGCATATGTAGTTTTGCAATGAGGGTGGAGGTACAAATTTGTATCCTATTATTATTGCTAGACCCACGGAACGGTTGCATCGTTATTGTGGTGTTGAACTTTTAAGTGTATGTAGTGCTTGCAATGATAAGTGTTTTAGGACTGCATTAGATACACAATCACTGCACTTGTCCTTTTTTGGTTTGTCGTATTTTTTAATGGGTCACAGATTATTTCTCCGCTTACCCCTAGCAGTCATATTTTATTTACTTTCCTGACTAACCATACAGAATATAAATGTGCCAGTTCATACAAACGGCTGTCACAAACGAAATTCTGTATGTGTTCCCAGTGACGTCACGGGAGTAGAACGAACGTAACATTTGGCGCTTGGAGTAAAACGAACGCAACGTTCGGCTCATGATGCGAAGAGAGCATCGCCGGGGTGGGTTTTTATTTTCTGTGTTTTATTTTGTTTTAGGAATTTCAATTTATTTATTTATTTATTTAATAAAGAGAGGAATTAAGAGAAAAAATAATAATAATAAAATTAAAGATTAGCTGTATTCAGGTAGTGGAAATATTGAGTACTATTAAAGGATAATTCAGGGGATAAAATATTGCAAAGTGTATTAAAGTTATGACATAAAACCCTTAAAGGTTCATGCTGGGCATAGTTTGACCTACATAAAGAAAGCCTGATAGGCCGAAAGGTACGGGTAGGTCGAGAGGGAACGGATAAGTCAATCTGACTCAGGAGTGTTTGGGAATCGACCATCCCAAGAAGGAGCTTGTGTGTGAACATTACTCCAGTGCATATTCTGAGATGGTGCAATGAAGGAAGATTAATAAGTTGCAGCCTAGATCGGTAAGGTGGGAAGAATCTACCGGAGTCCCAGTTTAGATTACGAAGCGCAAAAATTAAAAATTGTTTTCGCACTGATTCGAGGACAGCTTGTTGCTCTTTATACTGCGGGCTCCACACACAAGAACAATACTCCAATATCGGACGCACTAATGAAATATAGAGTTGATTGGTCACATACGGGTCGTCAAACTCCTTGGACCAACGCTTGATGAAGGCTAAAACACCCTTTGCTTTATTTACACTTGCGGATATATGGCTATTAAAACACAATTTGTGATCAAAAAGGACTCCAA
The DNA here is from genome assembly GCA_963969585.1 of Drosophila helvetica. Taxonomy (NCBI): domain Eukaryota; kingdom Metazoa; phylum Arthropoda; class Insecta; order Diptera; family Drosophilidae; genus Drosophila; species Drosophila helvetica. The sequence goes on along the minus strand of OZ018402.1, from coordinate 36,962,398 downwards.
GGTCTGTTGAGCTCGATATTCGATACAGGGAATGATTTCCAAGAGAATATGACACAAAATGTGGTGCGCGACAATAAAAGGTCATAAGTTTGCATTTTGAAAAAGATTGTTTGAGCACCACATTAGGAGTTCATTAAGATCCAGCTGAAGGTGTGTGTGCAAATACCAATCTGAGTAGGGCAGATAGATTTTAACGTCGTCCGCATACATTAGCGTATGAGAAAATGCTATAACTTGGGGTAGGTCATTCACAAATAAGACGAAGAGAAGCGGGCCCAAATGACGTCCTTATAGAACTTCAAAAGTGACACTAACGATATCAGACAACACATTAAAAAATAAAATCCGTTATGTGCGATTTGAAAGATACGACGAAATTCAATTTAGAAGATTTGTAGGGAAACCTAATAAAGACAAATTCTGAATTAACAGGGTATGGTTTACGGAATCAAAAGCCTTGCTAAAATCCGTAAGAATTACGTCAGTTTGCAAACCGCTTCGAAATCCGCGTTGATTATGGACGAGAAGTTTAGTCGATGTTGATCGTTTATAAAAACCGTGTTGTGACGGAGATATTAAACTTGAGCAAAGGTGTGGCAATTGCCGTGTGACCAAGAACTCAAAGAGCTTAGGGATGGCGGAGAGCCTTGCAATACCTCAGTAATTCTTGATATTAGATCTTGAACCTTTCTTTTGAAGTGGAATTATGTAGGACTCGTTTCAAATCAATGGGAGAGAAGATTTTTCCAAAGATAGGTTGAAAGCAAAGGTCAAAGGTTGGCCCGCAGAGAAAGAAGTGACCAACGATTTCAGGGCTGCCTGAACATCGCTTTCCTTAAAATATGGAAGAAAAATGCCGTTGGCCTGTGGTAGATCGTAGGGGTACGGAGTGGATGAGCTGTATATATGAGAGGAGTATGTAGACTGGAAAAACGTGGCGAATAAATTAGCACTACCAGAAGCAGACGATTCTGAATTATTAAGATAATAAAGGAAAAAAGTTAAAGTTGACTAAGGAAAATAATTTTTTAGGATCACTACGAAAGTTTCTACTACAACGGGAAAGGTATTGATTATAGGAATGGAGGACGAGCGGAGGAGTATTGTGCGAAGAATTTCTGGAGAACCAAGGAGGCTTGGACGATACTGGAACCGTAAACTCAGGAACATATGTGCTTAGGGCAGGGTTTATAATTTCCTAGAACGAGTTGACCGATTCGTCTAAACTCGATAAGGAAAGAAGGATGGTCAAATCAACATTCGAGAGGTGAAGGCTTAGATCGGTGAAATTGATTTATTTATTTATTTATTTATTTACTCGCCAACGGTTAAACCTTAACTGGCTAAACTAACTTATATCTATCTCAAACAATAAACACTAAACAAAGAAAGAAAGAAAGAATAACAAATTAATTATTAAACATGAAAAAATTAGAAAGTGACCGTCAGACGGATGCTTTCCCATGGTAAAAGTCGAATCGCATCCCAGCTGCCAGCGCATTATACTGACGAAGCGCCCTACATAATGGCTCATTGTTCCCGTAGTTGGTCCGGTGGAGATCAACAACAAAAAATGCGTGGTCCCTAAGGCTCCTGGCAGGCGTGTTGAAGCCAATCCTACTAAGCAGGACAGGGCGATCGATGTTGCCCACTAATATGTCGTATAAAAATAGCTAAGCCGCAATGGTCCTTCGATCCTCGAGGGAGGAGAGATGCACGAGGTGGCATCTGCGCTCATAGGACGGCACTGGACTTGAAAATTGCAAAGGCGGGAGTGCAAACTTCAAAAACTTCCTTTACAATCTCTCGATACGCGCAATCTGAACGACACCAGTCGGGTTCCAAACCACAAGCATTGTCAAGGCGAGAGCACACAAGAAATGCATAAGGACTCAGCCTCGTATATGGGTCCTTAAACTGGGATGAATTACGCATAACAAAGCAAAACATAGCATAGGCTAAATGTAGTTTAAATTCTCGTTAAAAATACATTTTGAATCGAACAAGATGCCCAGGTCAAGTGTCTCCGTCTGCTTCAAAAGAGGGAGGCTATCTATCGAATATGAGGCATGAACATTGAATACACACTTGCTGAAGGACACAAAGTAACATTTGCTAACATTGAGAGGGAGCGATTTAAGTGTGCACCAACAAACGACTCCATCCAGGTCACGTTGCAGAAGGATACTGTCCACTAAAGTTTTGATGGAACGGAAGATTTTCAGATCATCGGCCTACAGAAAATGCTCATAAGATTGAATGCAGAGACATATGTCATTAATGAAGATGGCGAACAGCAACGGACCAAGAGCACTTCCCTGTGGAAAGCCGGAAGTAGCCAGATATGGGTCCGATTGCTTTCCATTCACTAATACAACATACTCTCGCTGCTCCAGATATGAAATTAACGAACTAAGCAGGCTCGAATGAATCCCCAACCGATACAGCTTGGCTATTAGGGCACAGTGGGAGACTTCGTCAAAGGCCTTAGCAAAGTCAGTGTACACCACATCAACTTGAGAGTGCACTTCAAAGGCATGTTGTCAAAAATTACTGAAGGCTACCAAATTAGTGGTCGTTGATCTACCTGGCATAAAACCATGCTGATTTGGGGCTACTGTACGACTTCATGAGGAAAGTGATCTTTTTGGCAATGATGCGCTCAAGAAGTTTTGAGACATTGCTGGCGATTGGTCTATAATTAGAGATACAATTCCTAGTACCTTTCTTAAAAACGGGCGTAATCTTGGCAGCCTTCCACTTTGCAATAAACCGACCCGTGAATAAAGAATTTGCGAAGAGAATTTTAAGGGGTTCACAAAAAGCGACATTACAGTTGCGAAGCAGGAAGGCAGGAATGCCATCACTGTCGGGTTTAATCGAGTTGTCAAAATCAGCAATTGCCTCCAAAATGTCGGCCTCCGATACATCAAGTGAGCCAATATTGACCACCGAAGGGAAAAAGTCAAAGACATCAGACCCATGCCAAACTGCGTATGGCTCAAAATTTGAGCTAAAAAAATAAGCAAAAAGGTTTGCTATGCCCCTATCAGTATTTGAGCTCAAGTTACCAAGGTTCATAGCTGAGGGAAGAGCACTCGTCGACCTTTTCGAATTTATGAAATGCCAGAACGACCTGGGATTCGTTTTAAGTCCCCTTTCAACGTCGGCAATATACTGACTATATAAAAATTTTGTTTAAAAAAGAAAACTCCCGCTTATGCTGAACATACCTATCCCAGTCAACAGGTTCACGGGTAATCTTGAATCGTTTAAAAAACTTGTTACGCAGATTCTAATACTTCATAAGACCCTTCGTATTCCACGGTAGCCTATAGGAGCCACGCGCTCTTCTGGAAGCATTATTATCAACAATATGATGAACGGTTCGAATGAAAGCATTATAAGAAGAGTCCGCACTAGGATGCGAGAGAACAGAGAACCAGTTTACGTTTAACATTTCATCCCGTATAGCATTCAAACTTACATCAGTAAAAAAATATTCAGAATCGGGTTCAGCCCAGGAGGAGTAACTATAGAAATTAGCTGAGAATATCAATGGCACGTGATGCATGTCACATTCTGCAATAGGCAGCCCGCAACATGCAACGCAGCAATCAATATCCGCATTAACAAATACTAAATCTAGAATCATATTTAACCTATTAAAAACATTAATAATTTGGATTAAGCCCATACTAAAAAGGTCATCAAAAAAAGGACTTAGTGCAGCAAATGCACATTGCTCGGCATCATTGCCGACGACTGCGGATCGGCGGTCCATACCAACGACCCCAAATTGAAGTCGCCAACAACGCAGAGAAGCTGACGGTCTCGTAAATTGCCACGCATATTGGCAATATTCTGCGTGTGCGCCCTGTAAACTTCATAACTGCTCTTCGGTGGAATATATGAAGCGCTGATACATAGCGTCTCTGACTGACCGGCCACAGACACACCAATCTGATCCAAGATAGAGTCGCCATCCAGGAGACAAATCGGATCACAGCGTATGTTGAGTTGTAAGGGGGCGGTGGTAAGGAATGCCAATCCAGGTGTTGATACCAAAGAGAGTGCTCCATTTAAGAGCGAGCGCCGGGCTGCTGTCGAGTACAGAGACGGCGCAAGCAAAGCACACGAAGAACTGCATTGGCGTATGTTGTTGTGATGATGACGTCAGAACCGCACGCAGTCGAGAAAGAGCGCCAGCAAGAGCATCATCGTCGTTTGATCCAGCAGCAGCCGAACGAATGTCGCACAAAGCGCAATGCGAATAAGCGGTATTTTGTTGTTGTTCCACAGAGGTATGCCAGAAATGATGCAGCGGGCCGTTGCACACTGCGAAAAGGCGAGAAAGTGTAAGCAGAATATGCTGTCGAGAAGCGGCGTTCCAGAAACCATAGGCGCCGCTCACTGGGGGTTTTTTGAAGTGGATGGAACTGGAACTTCCTCAGTCGGGGTGGACGTCGGCAATGGCATAAGTGTAAGCAGATTAACAGCCGTCAGATCAGCTGCAGGCCTCTGTCTATGCACAAAGCGCGATACTGGCCAGAATTTGCCATCAGAAACCATCCGCTCAGGGACCCCAAGTTTGAAATTAACGAATTTCAACGCAGATATGTCAGCATCTCGCTTGACCAACTTCGCACAAGAAATTCCGGCATCGGACACCTTGAGGTAATAGGCAACAAATTTCACCACCGTCTCTGGCTCCGTCGCGGCGTCAAATTTACCGAAATGCAGGTATTTTCTGCTCTGCAATACATTTAATTTCTCACAGCTCGGAGCAACACCAACAAAACGCTTAGGATTTTCGCTCCGATTCTTCTTCTCTTTCTTTCGGACTGTTATGAAGCCCTCCGAATCAGAAGGGAGAGCGGCAGCTGAACCCGGGTCAATGACCGCAGTCGAAGTGGCGGCCACTAGCCGTGGAGACAGCAAGTCAGTCGCCGGTAAGGCATTGTTGGCATCCTTCTTAGAAGCAACCGGCTTCATCTCTTATTCAACTTATCGGACTTGAGATCCCGATAAAGGCTTTCAAGCTTCCGCACCTTGTCACTGAGTTCATCAATTTCAGAGTGCGAGTCATTCGCAACCACACAGTTATCACACTGCCCCAACAAGTTGGGCAGATTTACTAGAAGTTTAATAGCATCTGAGGGCAAGTCTATGCACGACAAATGAAACGCGGCACAACGACAAGCAGCGAACAGCATTAAAGCAGCGAAGCTGAGCAGCAGTGACGTTCAAATTTCATTCCGAGCATTGATGACGAGACATAGCGAAAACACGACCGAACGTAGTGAGAGCTGACTGATCACTGAAATTAGTTTTGCGAAAACACTTCACGCAGCCAGAAGCCAAAGAATCGTCAACACAGCTAGAATTGGCACACTCAAGGGATATAGAAAGAGTAGGATGGTATGGGTCTTCAGGAAGTGATAATAATTTAACTCTGGTCACAGTTCCTAGAGAAGCGTCAATAACGAAAATTAGGTCGAGAACTCTACCCCTATTATTTTTATTAGCATTAATTTGGACGAGAGAGATATCGGCTAGACCATTAATAAAATCATTATGATTACTAGGAAGCAACAGGTTAGCATCTTCAGAGGGCAACCAAGAAAGAACTGGTAAATTAAAGTCACCCATGACAATAATCTGATCAGCAGAATCTAAGGCGGACACAACAAAATGTATAGCAGAAAGGTGGTTTAAGTTAACCTCAGCATCGGACTTGGAAGGAATATAAGAGCAGGTCAAATACACAGATGCTGTACCAATACGGACTTTGACAGGAACAAATTCAATCCCATGGATGTTGTTGAAAGGGAACAAGTCAGAAGAGAAATCCGTATTGACTGCAATCAAAACTCCACCTGCATAAGATGGGACATGTACTCTCACGTACATTGTTTAAGTATTGCTGCCTAGTAGAACAAAATTTGTCAATTCGTTTAAGATTCTTGGATTTCTGGGTTCTTGTCACCCTTTACTTTAGAATTTTTAGAGTCGACACGTTTTTAAGACACTTGCCTTATAATATCAGAATAACTCTTGTTTTGTATATGCTCGGGATGAAAATTTTGTTTAATATAGAACATATGAATATAATGAGCGGATATACATATGTAAGTATACATATATAATATAGCAGGGGTGCCCAAAGCCAGCATACGGAAGAGCAATCACCAATACTCACAAAGAAATCACCAATACTCACAAAGAAAAATACTAATACCAGAGCGAACGTTTTTTTGTATTTCAATTTGTGCACTGGAAGAAAAAAGTGTGCATAAATTTTTACTAATGTGAAAAAGCGTTGGCAAATAATTTCATCTTTTTATTAATAATAATGCAAATAAAAATTTAAATAACAAAATTCAACAAATGCTTTCATTATAACTACAACTTAACAAAATTCAACAAATGCTTTCATTGTAACTACTACTTAACAAATTGTCTATATTTATGTTTATTTTGGTTACAGATAATTTTAACAGGGCATCCAAATGATCGTTTGTTATTCGACTTCTATGTTTACTTTTTATTAGTTTTAAAGTTGAGAAAGCACTCTCACAAATATAGGTACTTCCAAACATAGAATATATTCGTAAAATTTCTTTGTGAAGCGAAGGATATTTGTTGGAATTTACAGCTTTCCAAAAATCAATGCCCTCTAATTGACACATTTTTAACTCAAGGTCGCATTGCAGATCACAAAGCTCCAGTTGTAGATCTGGCTTTTGATCGCATATGATGCATGTCATCGGAGTATAAAAAATGGACACCATCTTTAAAATGCATTCGAAATCCTTAAACCGCTTTTCAAAATTGATTTTTAATTCATTAAAAAATGTTATGAATTCAGAAAAATCAAAAACTAAGATTTGAAACTCCTCAAACGATTTTTTAAGACATTGAAAATAAAACAGTTTGCTTAAATTTAAGTCGGATATAAATAAATCGATTTTTTTTAAAAATCCTTCGATTAAACTGACTAAATCAAAGATTGATTTGTTTTTCCCTTGAAGGCAAATGTTAAGGCGATTTAGGTGTGTTGTTAAATCAGTTAAAAATGCTAGATTTATGGTAAATTCTTGTGACTTAATTTCATTTAACAATTCATGATGTTTTACATCTGTTCCCATAAATTCAACAATTTCCTCTCGCACTTCAAAAAAACGCTCCAGACATTTTCCTCTACTTAGCCATCTTACCTCAGTATACATAAGTAGGTCCCCATATTGACACTCACATTCCTGCAAAAATTTCTTAAATTTCCGATGCGTCAATGAGTTATGTCCCCCCCTAATTCGATTCACAATTTTTACGACCACATTCATTGTGTGAGCAGCACTCGTACATTTGGCGCACAACGCCTCTTGGTGTATGATACAATGGAATGAAGGTACCTGCATTCCATTTTTAAGTAGCTGTCCAACAAAGCCTTCCTTTCTTCCAATCATGGCAGGAGCACCATCTGTGCATATGGCAGCTAATCTATTTGATTCTTTTTTAAGATTTATCCTTCCGTTTACCGCATTATATACGTCTACGCCTCTTGTATTTCCTAGAAGGGGTATCACAGCGAGAATCTCTTCATTTGTGTTGAAATTGTCGTCGACCATTCTAATCGCCAATATTAACTGACTTATATCCGAAATATCGCATGACTCGTCTAAGGCCAGTGAAAAAAAGGAGCAACATTTAATTTTTTCTTTGATGAGCGAGTCTAAATATTTGCCGAGCTCCTCAATTCTGCGGGTCACAGAGTTTCGGGATAAACAAACTGACTCAATTGAGTTTGCTATGGTCTCTCCACTCTCACCAAAACATTTCATAATCCCTTGGCATACTTTTTTAATAAAAGTTCCGTCTGAAAATGGTCTCAAATGTTGGGCGATGTTTAAGCTTGCCACATATGATGCCTTCAATGATGCTGATTTCGATTGAGTATTTTCAAATTGAACTTGATGCTTTTGAACTTTTATTTCTTCCGAATAAATCTCAATGTAATTCAGGCTTTGCTCCGCAACATAAACAAAAAACGCATGGATAAGTTTTTTGTATTCCGCTTCTATCACGTCATCTGAAGAAAGTGCTAATGAACTATGCGTAGTTTGTAAATGCCGTTCTGCATTAAATTTTGTATTCACGCTCAATTTTAAATAGCAAATAATGCACTGCCGTTCGCAAAAATGATTTTCAGAAAAAAAATATTTACTCAAGCATGCGCTGGTAAACATTGTGCCGGCAGGTTGAACACAAAAAGGTTTTTTTCAGTGCAAGTTCGAAGATAAGGCAGAAGCAAAAGGAGAAAGAAAAGAACAAAATCATCGAAATTGTTGTTGTTCAGTTTGCGTTCGCGAGCAACGACGACCCACACAAGCAAACAGTAACGGTTTCGGTTCCACGCATAGGTTGCGTTCGCGAGCAACGACGACCCACACAAGCAAACAGTAACGGTTTCGGTTCCACGCATAGCATACTCTCACATAATTTTTGCATGTGTTGGGTATTTTTATTCTTGGTGCCGTTCATGTATACGTTCTGTGAGTTCCTATCCCAAGAGTAAATACAAAAACAAAGCGAGCCAAAGAGCATAGGCCTGGGCACCCCTGTAATATAGTATATTTCATACATACCTCCCATTGAAATAATTGTCCATTACAGTATTCAAGGTGCAAATTGTGAATATGCAAATAATTTTGATTTAATATATATATTTGTATATAATTAAGTCGTATATGCATAAAGACTATACAGTATGTACTACTTATGGATATTAATGATATATAAATAGGTATTGAATGGGTCTAGCCCAACAATCGTTCCTCGCTTTCTGAAGCAAATGCAAAGAAAATAAACATGCTTGTCGAAGAAAACACTCATTACTTTAGAATTCTTTGGAGAAAATGAATTTATGAAGACGCTTGCCCACAATACAAATAAAAATAATATTTTGTATATCCTTTGTATTCTAATTTTGTTTGATGTACTGTAAACGAATATAATGAACGAATGTAAATGTGTAAAAATACAAAATGTATAGCCTACATGACTTCACATGAGATTAATTGTCTGAAGTGTATTTTATTCGTCAATAAGCAACACTCTGTAAATACATTTCTGTCTCAAGTAATGTTTTCGGCTCGAAAATGTGCTGCTTTGCAGAAGTACGCACGCATAAGTACTTGTAGCTCTGTGCGTACTAACACATGCAAGCTCATTATATTTTTAGATCCATGGCTCGACTTCGAGCTGCCGAATTTGCGAGGAGCCAAATGTATTTACTGAGTGTTGTTTTTTGGCGAATAAAATACACTTCAGACAAATAACTTACGAATAGCACATACAGAATTTCGTTTGTGACAGCCGTTTGTATGAACTGGCACATCTATATACTGAATGGTTAGTAAGACTCTTGTTCTGCTGTGTTAACATTTGAACAAGTTTTTTTGTAAAGTCAAGTCGAAGCTGAAAAACAGGCCAAAAATAAGATCCATATATTTATAGATCCGTATATATCATGTATTAGACATGAGAGATACCAAAAAGAAATAAGCTTATAAGATACCATACCCAATTTAGATAATTTTTAATATATTAGATACAAAATTAAATATACAATTTTTTTTTACCTTAACTACCTTTCTTATGGAGAAGAATTATAAAGGACTTCTTCCATATCGAGGGGAAGCATGAAGAGTTAATGGACAGGCTGAATAGTTCGAGCAACGGGCCACAAAGAGACTCGGCACAGTACCTAAGTACACAGCCGGGAACTCAGTCAGCACCGGCTTAACTGTTTAGAGATCGTGAAGCACTGAGCTTTCATTTAACAAAGGACTGAAAATACCGTTCGACCTCGGAAGGCCGTATGGGTATGGCTGACCGGAGTAGCTTTACAGAAAAAAAAATGGTTTGAAAAAAATGGGCAAAAATATCGGCAATTGCCTGATTATTATTTGCCGACGTATTAAGGAATGTTAGCGAGGATGGGTTTGCAGACGTTCTACGCTAACTGTGCTATACAACTGTTTAGGATCCTGAGAAAAATGTATCTTGCATCGAGATAGGTAGTTCTTGTAGCATTGATCGTTAAGAACTGAAAAGTTAGACCGAGCCATTACATAGCGAGAGAGAGAAGAAGAGAGGCAACTTCTTGAAATTTTTTGTAAAGTCTTGATTTTAAGTTTTTTAGACTGGATAACTCTTTGTTAAGCCAAGGGGGCTTCCCAGATCTAATAGGACAGGAAAGTGGGACACAAGACTCAAAAAGTGAGTCAAGTGCATCGTAGAAAATGTTTGTGCATATCGTAACATCAGTGCAGAAATACAAAGCGGACCAATCAAAGTCCCTAATGAGGTTATTAATGATGGCAATACCCGGTTGTTCGGGTCGTATATTTGTTGGTGGGATCGAAGTGGACGGGATATTTGGATTGTTGGTGGACTCGACGGAAACGGACGCTACGGAAATTTCTAGTTGTGCGTTCTCCGAAGTGATAAATTCGGCTGCCGAATTTGCATCACCAGCAGCTGTCGTTGCCCTTGGAATAGCAAACGATATCGGCTGCTGCACAATTGGAGTGGTCGGAGTCGGTTGTTCGCAACGGGCGGCTGAGGGGCAGTTGGGGCTTGCAGATCCCGTGGATTGACCTTTTTCGCCTAGGAGACTCATTCAGCAGTTGCAAACTGCTAAGCAGAGACTCCACGGCTAGGAGCTGATCGTACTGCTTTTTGAAGCCTACGGTCAGCTCCTTAAGGCCATTCCGCGTCTGTCTCTTAAACCTCGCCATCTCTATGTGAGTACCCGGCATTTCGAATGGTAGGCGTCTTCAGGTATAGTGAGCGGAGGGAGTCGGGCTAAAAACGCTATGGTCGGATCCGTTACAAAGCACAGATCAAGCAATCGACCCAAGGATTTTTTCACATGGTAGACTTAAGACAGGCATAGGTCAATTGAGCCGTCAATAAAGTCATGTCGTCACATAGGCACTAGACTAGTTTACCCAAGGCCAAAAAGCTCCTGGCGAGTTGAATTCACCAAAAAATATGAAATGATTTTTATCAAATAGCGATTCTGATTCCGAAGTGAAGTTTGAGTCCATTCGGCAACCGAATTTGCATCACCAGCAGCAGTCGTTGCCCTTGGAGTAAAAACCAATATCGGCACATTTGGAGTGGTCGGCGTCAGTTCTTCAGCAACGGGTGGCTGAGAGACAGTTGGCTCTTGCAGATCCCGCAGAGTGACTTTTTTGCGCCGAGGAGACTCCTTTAACAGTTTCAAACTGCGAAATTGAGACTCAATGTCTAGGAGCTGATCGTACTGTTTTTTAAAGCCAACGGTCAGCTCCCTAAAGCCCTTTCGCGGCTGCTTCATAAACATGATCATGTAACTGTAATGCAAGCCATTGCGTTTTGAAATGGCATCACCCACGAGACCTGAAAACCCACTACGCTATCGCAGAGCCCGCAGGGGATATTCGGCTGACCTCCTTTTTGCATGTTTTTTCGGCACAGACCACAGAGATTTCCATTTTAAATAAAAATAAAAAATAAAACCAAACAAATTTAAAAGGAAATAGATATCATACCAGTGTGCCAGACAAACTCTTATAGCGGAATTGATGAAAACTGAGAGGAGAGCAGTTGAAGCAGCTGCTAATGAGGAAGAGAGCGCTACTGCACGGAAAGTATCGAGAGCGAGAGAGGAAGAACAGTTATTTAAGTTTTGGTTAAAGGGAGAGAGTGATGCTAAAGCACAGACTACAAGATGAGAGCGGGCTAAATGCAATGCGTGAGGGTACTTACAAAAAGCAACAACAAAACACACTGTTAACCGACGCAAAAAATAATTATTAAATTATGTTATTACAAAATTAATAGGCATGCACTCGCGGTTCAGGATAGATTCCACAATAGAAGAATAGAGAAAGAGTTATATAGACAAATATGCACCGGAACAAAGTTTAACTTTGACAATGTGCTGTTAAGGTATTACACATTGGAGAATGGTGTGCTTGTGCACGTGAAATGCAGTTTATTTCATGAAGATATCTTTATTCTTTCAGAAGTTATTTATTCAACAAGCTGAAATGGCTGAATTTCCCACTGTGCGGTGCCTAGTGATGGCATTATTGTATAACTTTGGGTGTTCAACTACAACCGGTTTTATGTATATTTTCTACGTATTAAAGCAGGGAAAAAATAGTGACAGCAGCGCAATATTTGGTCGACCAAATATTTCATCGATCTGAGCGCGTTTCCAAACAAAATTTTATATATCAACCAAATTATGAAAATGGTGTATCCAATGAAAAAATTAGTTTAAAGTATTTGTGTTAAGGATTACATATACATATATTTGTACATTGTCCTTTAGATATAATTAATTGGCGCCGAAATTTGATTTTTCTTCTCGGTTTTGTTGCTACCAGTAGCGATAGTTCACAGATCCAGTGCATTAGAGCAGGCGACAGGCCCCATGTTCTGCTAAGCATCTTCTTGGATGCATAAGGCGCAATGGTGGCCTTCTTCACCCTTCCCACCACATTGGGTCTGCTTTTCAGTACTTTGTCGAAATATTTGACTTGTGTTTTTGGGGTTAGAATTGTTTGGTTGATTTTCGGGGGGATCCATGGCGGTGCCTTGTACCTCTTTGTGAAGAGTGTTACGTTGCTTCGGCTGGGGTATGCTCGCCGCGCCGGGGTTCACAGAAATTTGTTTTGTTTCTGGGTGTGGTAACTATAAGTAGGTCAAGAAGAAGGCGTAGGTTAAGCAGTACAATAAGATCGGATCTTAATTATTCTTAAAATTACAGGTTTGTTATTAATTCGACGAGGTCTCGGGTCTTACGCTCAGTAGAGATGTTGGCTGTGAGGTGAAACACACGCTCAGTCGAGGAGTTTGGGAAGTAGGAAGGGGAAATGTATTAGTGGACCAGTGTAAAAGTAGAGGACTACCTCTTGGTACTAGAGCCACTTCAGAAAATATTTGGGTTGTGAGACCTAGGCTGTTCCGGGATGGACCGCCGAGCTGGCGGGTCCGGATGGCCTGCCGAGTTTAGAACTGGCGAGGCTCCTTTTATTCCCGAACGTCAGCTGTTGTGCCTCTTGCTTGGGCCTAATGCGTCAGTGTAACGCGTTCTATTGGCTCAGCTGAGGGTGTGCCCGTTCGCTTTTGCGCTACGCCCACACTAGGAACGATCGGTCGGTAGTGTGATCGTCTGCGGGTGTAGTCTGGTCTTTCTGTGCAAGGCAGCGCGCCTGAGGGTCGATGGACAAATACCCGTAATAAGTATGCTTATGTAATCTGCATAAGCTGTTATTTTTGGGGCCTTCCTCTCGAATCTCTTGATGAGGTCGTCAACCGCCACATTCCACAGGAGGTGCAACAGGACTCCACCCTGAGGCGTGCCTCTGTGTGCCTCCATTACCGTGGAAGCGGTGCGCCACTCCGATTGCACCCGTCTACTACTCATGAGGTTTTTTTATCCATAGTCTTGCTGCTTCACCCACTTTCTCGATGTTGGAGCAGAAGTTCCTCCACGAGCTACGTTGTGCCTTACGTATTTCCTTCTTGTAGTCTCTGAGTAGCGTTTTGTATTCCTCGTTGATGACCTCTTCGTTCGCTATTTTGGCGAGTTTGAAGAGTACCCTGAGGTTGTTTCTTTGAAAAGAGAGGTCCCGTTTCCACCAGAGTGGCTTAGTCCTCTATTTTGTTCTCGACGGTGGGATTTATGCGTGGTAGGCATCCAGTAAATCCTTGTAACCGTCTCTTTAAACTTTCCCCACTTTCTGTCCCGGGGGTTTCTATAGACTGTTACTTTCGGGTTGTATTCGGAATCGCACTTGAACTGAATGTACCTATGATCTGAGAAGGATGGTCTTTCAGGGACTCTCAAGCTAGATACTATGGTACTCTTAACCCTTACGAGGGTCAAATCTAGCCCGTTTGACGAGGTGGAACCTATGTGGGTGTGTTCCTTCCCTACGTTTGCTACATCTATATTGGTTAATAATGGTAGGCATTGGCGTCCGTACCAATGAGGAGTTGGTAGTCTTTGGAGTCGGCTTTGGTACGGTCTGTCGTGTGCCATACAACAGGAAGCTACCAAAAGGCGCTTCTCCTCACTCTCTAGCAACAGCACTGTCAGGTCGTCCGTGATGTAATGAGGCTATTAGGCTTTTTAAAAACCTGTTGCAATTTACAACAGAAGTAAAGAAGGTGTTAAATTTGGCTTGTTTCCCTGTATTCATTGCCGGCTAGTGTTCAACACTAGTTTTTAATCCAATGGTCATGCCCACGCCCGCAATGGTCCTTCCTGGGTCTATCGTCATATTCGTGGTGGCGTTCCAGTCCTACCGGAGCGATAGTTGCTCCAGGGCTATGGGCGAAAGGCCATCTATCAAGATTTCAGGGAGTCTCCATAGTGGATGACGATATCGGGGGGGAGCGGGAATCTAATCCGTTATTGAGGATAGACGTAAGGAAAAGATTTAGATTGGATAAATTGGCGATAAATAGGAGTGGAAAATGACAGAAAACGTGGACTGAATCGAGAAGTCATAGTGTACGGAGGCTAGGAAAAGTAGATCCGTTGATCCGATAATTGTGTGGTTATAGCCGAAATTTTAAAAGTGAGTGTCGAGAGGGCGGTTGAAACAAAAAAAGTATATATGTATATTTTTTTGTTGCTTAATAACTTTAAAACATGCATTTTCAAAGAAATGTTTTTTACATAAAAAATTAGGGAATATCAAGGGCTATACAGTATTTAATTTAAAAATAAATCGCTAGAGTCGTTTTAGAGAAATCAACTAAAAAGTGAAAAAAAAACATAGATTTTTTTCCATAGTTTTTATTCTATGGTATTTAGACAAAATTAGTTTAGAAGCATGCATAGACCCTTTTCAACGACCTATAGCACAGGTCTTTAGTTTCAGGCGTTTAGAAGCTAGCCTTTAGCTTTTTATTGCTTTTTTCCTGCTAAACTTGAGGATTTTTCTTAAAGTGGTAGAACTAATGTTTCTTATATCGAGCTGTTTAACACAGATAAAATGATTCTAGGACACTAAAATAACGTTTTCTATCAAATAGACAAAAACCCGGACAAAAATTTTCACTTTGAAAAGTCCCCAAAAATCTTGTTTTGGAAAAATCTTTTGAACGGAGGACCGGATTTTAACAAATTCAACATAAAAAAGTTCTGATATCAACTTTTGTGAATTTTTGATTTCTCCAGTCTGGGGTTTGGCCAAATGTTACTCGATTCGTATATGTTTGGTGCCAAGATGTACGAATTTTCAGCAAAAATACAACGATGGAAATGGTACATTCTCCCCCACCGGCCCAAACAGTTCCAATTATCTAAATTTGAACTTTTACACTTTCACCGCTCTGTCTCCTGAACAATTTAGATTTTTAAAGTCTTGGTATGCAATCCTTTTAGTTTTTGTAATACCTTTCGATTGGGGTATCACTCGTTATGATCGGAAGGTCATAGCAGATTTTCATTTCTTCCTGTATACTCTAGTAGTCTACTTTGCACAATCTCCTGGTGCTCTTCGTCACTACGTGGACTGCCGTCCACAGTGATGACACAAGTTAGTTTTCTGCAATTGGAGGGAGGACACGTGGCGCTAGGCATGGATTAGATCACCCGTAGCCGTTTCAGCAGAGGGTGGCCAAAATGTCCATTTGAATTTGACCACCCACTTGACAGCCATCTATTTGTTTGTTGTTGTTTCGTAACGGAATTCAGGTTCTTTGTTGTTTTTGATGTTCCGAGAAGTCATGTTACTCAGACTTTGTTTAGATTTGGCGGACAAGGGGAACTATCCAGCCCTGGGATCGACTGCTAGCCGGCGTTGTCCACAGGGAAACAAGCCAAATGTAACAAATGGTGCCCAATGGTAATTCGCATGCATCTGGACTGACGCAGCAAATGGCAATCCAGCGTGTGGAAGTAGATGCACGGGAGGAGACAAAAAAAGAAAAATTTCGTGGAGAAAGTGGCAGAAGTCGCTGCTGCAGGCTTAAGGAGAGCGCAAAGCTGCGCTCGAAGTGGCCAATGCTAGGGAGAGATAGACGGAAGCAGTAAATAAAAATATTTCTGGAAGATGTGATAGCGACTTACAAATTGCAGTTGATCATTTCGTCACGATTCCATGTCGCTGGTGGACGTATGTCACTGCCGTTCAATTCATGAACTGGGAGTTTGCGACGTACACATTGACTGGTGGACTGTGATATCGAATAAATCTGTGATAGAATGTGATATTGGAATAAGTTAGAGTAAGTCATGTAGGTAAATGTTCAGTGTAGTTCTCACCTATTTGTTTGTAGAGAAGTCGCTTTAGTGTTTTGGTTATGTCGTCTGTCTGTCAAGATGTTGTGAAGAGGTGGCCCGGGCGTCGTAAAGACAACCCGCGATGCATCCGCTGTCACGTCACATTGGTAGTATGGGTTTCGGGGACAGAGTACAGAAAGGGTGAGCTCATGCACCGTGAGGCTCTCGCTTATCGGCCATCGCTTAAAGCGATGACTAGAGTAGGTGACAGGTCACACAACTGGTGTTTGGAATGGTTGCTGGTCCCGGCTGGTCACGTGTCCCCCTCTTAATGAATCCTGTTTGAAGAAGAAGGAACGTTGGGAATTTTGTTGGGAGGTTGTGTTTTTGTTGAATGTTTTCAGCTTTTCGGTGTCGAATTTGTCGACCGAAAATATATATAAATATTTATTGGCTCATTTATTTATTTCTGCGCTATTCGGTGGCAGATTTACCTAGGTAATTTAGTATTTATTTATTTATCTGAGTATTTCTTGTTCCGGGGCGTTGAGTGCTATTTATTGTGCTAGTTGTTTATTTGGGTATTTGTTTATTAATTTATATTTATAAATTTATTTTAGCTTAGGAGTGTTTCTTATGAAGCGGAGTATCTGGGTTGAATTCCACAAGCAGGGGGTAATCGACCTTATAAAACTCGATCTCGCTCACACGAAATAGTGAATCAAGACTGTGAGGTTTGCCAAGGACGCCGATGCCGGCCAGGATAGATGAGTGGCAACGCCCACGCTTGCGTCCGAAGTGGCGTCAGCGGTGAACGTATCGCTGGCTCAAGCTCATGCGACACATAGAGCATCGCAAAGTGATTCGATAAGTCGGGTGTTGCAGGAAGAGTTGCACAAGGAGTTGATGGAGATGACGCGCGAACTTAACGTGGTACTAAAGCCGGTTAGACAGCTGCAACCATATCCAAATGTACCGAAAAGGAAAGAGGATCATCACGAGCAGGTGTATCGAGGAGCAATTCCGTAAAGGAAGCAGTCGAGTACGTCCGATGCGCCAATTCCACCACCGAAACCATTTTTGGCTCGCTGGGCGCGAGTAGGGGCATGTTCGGAACCGTCTTCAGTCGTAGGGGCGCCGCATCCGGGGAGCAGGATCGACCGGGTGAATATCAGGCGCGGAATTGGCGAAACTCGATAGCAAGACAGTCAGGTCAGAGTCGTGGTGAGAATAGGAGAGCAGGCGGGTACTCACGTGAAGATTCGCATGCAAATCCTCCAGGTCATAGACCGTGGCCACGGTGGGGCCGAGTCGAAAAGTGGGACGTAACGTTCGACGGAGACAGTAACAAGATGACTGTCGAAGATTTTGTTTTCCGAATCGAATTCCTACAGGCTCAAAGCCGATGCCCTTGGGAGGAGGTGCTGAAAGGATTTCATCACCTCGTTACGGGAAACGCTCGGGAATGGTATTGGCAGTACATCCGGGATCATGGCGGGGTTGATTGGCAGGAGTTGAGGGATGTTTTGACAGCGGTCAAAATATAATGTGGAAGAGTTTTTCCATGGCATGCGGAAACTTGCTTCAAGGCTGGAGACGTCGCTAACTGAAAAGAAGATGATAAAGACCGTCAAGAAAGCACTTACAGATGAGATTGCAAGTTTCGTCTATGGCTTACGTGTTTATTCCTTAGACCAACTACGGGATGAATGCGTGGAAATAGAAGCTCATTTGAAGAGGAAGGCCCGATCTTCCTGGCGAGGAACACCAAAATCCACCAGTTATGGTCGCGGGACGAATCCCAACATTAGCGAGGTCGTGCAGAGGTCGTTGAGGAGGCGCAAGTGACACGGCGGGTTCCGCAAAAACTGATCTGCTGGAATTGTGGGTAAACCGATCATTGTTTCTGGGACTGCATGGCATCAGAAATGCGAATTTTGTGCTACAGATGTGGAGAGTCCGTACTGAAAGCGCGTACTGTCCGACCTGTCCGAATTGCTCGGGAAACGCGAAGAAGAGAGCGATTCAAGCAGGCGAATCACGATCTTAGATGGGGTCTGCGCAGAGAAAGTAGAGTCGGAGATTGTTGAAGTTTATAATCGTAAGATGCATGCTAGGTTAAGGAGCTTACCATAAGAAAGGTGTATGAGAGGTGGTAGGTGGTATGAAAGCACTGTCCGTACGAGTGAGGAAGGCGAGATCCCGGTTAAAGCATCGGCAAACTATGAGGAGGCAGGTGATTGCTTCAGTCAAGCGCTGTTGTAAGAGAGACCCGAGAGTATTCGCCGAAATCTCGATAATGGGCGAGTCAGTGCGAGGCCTTTTGGATTCAGGCGCTACACACAGCATGCTAGGTCGGAAGGGCCAGGAATTCTTGGAGAAGCTGGGCGTGGACGCTCGCCGATATTCTTCCATAGTGAAGGTAGGGAATGGAGAAGATCGCGCAATAGTTGGCCGGGTAGAATTGCCTGTGGAGTACAAGGGAGAGGTAAAAAGGTTAATGTTTTTCGTATGCCCTTTCTTGAAACAGGAGATTTACTTGGGAATAGACTTTTGGCGGGCATTCTCATTGGCTCCTGAGGTAATGGGAGAAGGTCCATTAGGAGCATCACCCAGATTAGTGGAAGAACTCATGGCTGACCAAGTCGCTCACTACATAGAAGGAGACGCACAGAATTCAACTAGTGGATAATGCCGAGCTTGTACAGGATCGACATTACCCGCTGTCGCCAGGTGGACAAAATGTTGGCCTTGGGAGTCATCGAGAGAAGTGATAGCCCGTGGAGCAACCGCGCTATTTGACGATAGGGCTGAGTAAATCTCACTTTTTTTATGAGGAGATCAAATACCTGAGGTTTATAGTGGGCGGAGGAGCATTGAAGATGGATCCGGATCGTGTATCGGCTATCTTACGCATTCCCGAGCCACGATCAGTCTGAGAATTGCGTAGCTTCCTGGAAACTGCGGGCTGGTATCGGTGCTTTATGAAGAACTTTGCTGAGTTCCACTGACAGACGCTCTGAAAAGGTCGGGAAAAGGCAAGTTTAAATTGACGGAGAAGGCAAAACGAGCCATGGGGGAGTTGAAAGCTGAACTTACCTCGGCACCAGTCTTGGTACACGCAGACTTCAAGCGGCACTTTTACATATAGTGTGACGCATCACACTATCGGGTAGTAGCCGTACTTTATCAACGTAACGATGAACAGAACGAGAGGCCCATAGCTCTTTTTCCCCGCCAAACTAAATTACCATCAGAAAATCTGCTCGGTTACTGAGAAGTAGTGTCTCGCAGCTCTCATGGCGATCCTGAAGTTCCGTCCTTATGTTGAGCTTTTGCCGTAAACCGTCATTACAGACCACGCCAGTCTCAAATAGCTCTTTACAATGAAAAATCTGGATAGTCGCTTACCTCGTTGGTCCCTTCCACTGCAGGCCTTCAATTTCGGCATAGAACACCGAAAAGGAGTGGACAATGTAGTGGCAGATAGATTGTCCCGCAGGATTGAAGAGCTGGAGGTTTATCCGAGCAGTAAGCTGGATTTCGAATCGGCGAAATTCGAGTCTGAAGAATACAAAGAGTTAAAGAAGCCAATCACAGAGATCAAAGAATGGGCATTCGTGAATATTCATTGTGGTTGACCATTCCATCTTGGAGATGTCAGCTGTGAGCGCAAATCGAAATCGGGCTAAAGTTGCGTAAAGTTCCCTCTGAATAGTTGCACCCACCATCAAAGTCTCATTTAATGAGATTGAAGTCGACGTTTTGCTCGATGCATCGAAAACAACGCGGAGCTTGGTAGTGCTACTATCAGGTCTCAGGACACATTGATGTGGAATATAGTAATGGTGTCCTGGAGTAGTGCCCTGAAGAAATGACATCTGGCCAAGTATTATATACTCCTTCATAAACTCCATTTACATATCATGAAAGTATTGATCCCTTGCGAGTCTTCGTTCTAGGTATAGAAACCGGCGTTTTGCAGTCTCGAAAGAGAAACCTCCATTGCGCGAAATTAACGACGTGATCGGGTTGGTATGTGGAAATCGATCTTAATACCCAAAAATCAGAATCAAAGTTATGTTCGTTAATGCGAGAGTGGACAGAAGTGTGAACCTTGTGCCTTATGACGGACGAATTTTTTTCCACAGTTGTGATATTGAGGCATGAATCATCACGGCGCAGCCGCAAGCGCTGTGCTAGATCTTCCGATATAAAATATTTTTGGGTGCCGGAATCTAACGGTGCCCTTGCATACTGGAATTGTCCGGACCGATCTCTCATCTTAACAACAGCAGTAGCGAGAATGACCTGGTCAGTACTCGCAACATGACTAGAATAGGCTGTTTGAGGTTCAGAAGATGATGGCTGTTCTACAGGCACAGGACTAGGCGCAGTTTGCTGTGGATCTACTCCGTATCGGTGAAGTAAAGTGTTATGGGGCTTAGAGCATACTCGACATTTTGCTGTTTTGCACCTTGTCACTGTATGACCTGACCTCAAACAGTTTATAAACAAGCGAAGTTTCTTGGTAATATCAAACCGTTGGAGAATAGGAAGCGCAGTAAAATACTGCGGTTAACCGAAAAAAACGAAGGGTATACAAGAGAGGGTATGCCACTATCAAGCGTAACCAACGCAAAACCAACAAAGGCGGAATTTCCAAACCAAAATCAATATCGATTTTAATGGGTAAATGCAAGCAGCGAATAAATTAACAATTATAATGCCGCTGCAACCGACAACAAGAAGATTCCAAACACAACGTATCGGCGTCAAGGGTTAATGCAGAGATACTTCACAAAAGGGAATTGAAAACAGCAGCAATGACCGATGCTTCTCGATTAACGAGTACAGTAAGCCCTCGATAAGTATATGCACTTTTTCCCAATTCCACCTAGTTTCCACATAAAACTAATTATTTTTCTTGTTTCGGCTGTTCACTTTGGTTGATTTTATTATTTATGTTTTTATTTAATTGGTATTCCAATTCACAAAGTGCCAAAAATTGAAAGGCCAACCGGTACTGAGAAACCTCACACAATGCACAAAATGGTGGCTTGATTCGAACACTCAATTTTTTTACACTGCAATACCTGTGAATCTGGCATAGAATTTTCGAAAACTTTCCTTTTTCGTTTAAACGATGACTTCAATCCAAACTAGCCAGCTAGAGCACTATTCGCAATAAAACAAACACCAATCACTTGTGCCGAGACGACGAAAATGCTCTGTAGTTCAATGGTGTATTATGCGAATTTCCACGAAAATGCTGGATGCCGATGTCCCTGCTCGGGCGCCAATGAAAATCCGGAAGAATTTTTCCGGAACGTAATGGTAATTTAGACTCCGGTCCAGCGGGCTCTCGATGGCTATGGTCACAATAATTTCTCTTGGAGACGAAAAGCAAAACACAAGTGCTCCAATTCAATGTATTTATTACACTGGTCGCAGCCTAAACTACCCGGCTCCAAAGCAGAGCCAATCTTACATGCCGAGAGAGAGAGAGAGTACGCGAGAGCAGCGCGCGAGAACTAAACGCATAGATAATAAATGTAAAACGAATTCATGTTATCTCTTAATTCATGCCATATCATAATTCACGTAATATCGTACTTCATGCGATCTCTTGCTGCAACACCTATTTTGACTGCAAGGCATGGGGCAAATCGAATTCAGTATGGAAAACAGCACTTGGTCCGACGAAAACCAAATTATTTTTTATGGAAGAAATGGGTTTTGATCTTATGGACTCGCATGTAAAACCATTAAACATGCAAGAACAATTATCATCGTTTGGTCACGCTTTTTTTAGTATGGAAGTGGTTCACTACATGGCTCAAATCGATCATAAGTCAACATGTCTATGTTGATATAAAAAACGAGGGTGAACGTTGTGAGCCGCGGACTTCGACGCGGCTCTACTTTATACCCGCGGCTCTACTTTATACCCGGTACTCAGTCAGTATATACATATGTATGTGAGCTTGCGATATACATATGTAATTTATTATATGTTCGAAAAAGGGACAAATTGAATTTTAAAGAGAAAAAAAAAAAAAAATTTAGTCGAACCTTTTCGGAGATTTTTATATATTAGATGTTTCCATATTTGTTTACTTAAGTTTTTTACATCTGTCGTTTCCACATGCCTACATCTACTTCCTACATATACATACACGGCTGTGTGCGAGAGATAGAGGGAATGAGTCTGCGCTTGAAAGGCTACTGAAATTTCATTTGCTCCTTCTGGGTATACTAATGACCCGATCTGACACAGATTCAACACACTGATAGATATGGTCATTTTGTATGATTCTGTGTTTTGGGTTTTTTTTTCGTCCGTAGGGGCGGAAGGGGGCTTAATTTTGAAACAAATTCGTTTCGGTTTGATATCACAGGAGCATGGATAAAAAGTTTGGTTGATCTAGCTCTTATAGTCTCTGAGATCTAGGCGTCAAAAAATGCGAACGGGCATAGCACCCACCCCGGTGTGTGAGAGAGAGCGAGAGGGAACGAAGCATTTCGGCTATAATAGTAATCCCACCTGATTCAGATTCCACACTCTGATAGATATGATTCTGCGTTTTTATTTTTCTCGTATCTTCAAAATTGTGCATGCCACAGATTTTCGTTCTTTGTGTAGGCGGTAGGGGGCGGGGCGAAATTTGGTTGCTCTAGCTTTTATAGTTTCTGAGCTATAGGCGCTAATAAAGACAGACGGACGGACAGACAGACATAGCTATATCGACTTGGCTATTGATGCTGGTCAAAATGGGGTCGGAAATGCTTCCTTCTGGGTGTTACACACATCCATTTTTTAAACAAATCTAATATACCCCTTTGCTCTTAGAGTACCGGGTATAAAAATAAGCGATACTGCCTTTTGCGGAATACGAAATGCATTTGTTTTGTGTCTTCCAGCAGGACAACGGCCTAAAAAAGAACAGAAAGGAAAATTTATTTAATGTTATGCCTGTTCAGTACAAAGGTCAATATCTCAAAAAAAAGATGTGCAAATTAGGTGAACTTTAAGGACGAAACGTTAAGCTGCTGTTGTTGCTGCGAAAGGTTTTACCACAAAATATTAACTAAAATAACATATTTTAATGAACATTTTTGACAACTTTTTTTTAGTTTGTAGTTCTTTGAGCTTTTTGAAATCAGTATTTTTTTCATTTCCGCCTTAATTTTTTTTCGCCAAGTATCCGCCTCTACACGAATTATTATAAGGAATCAATTCGTGCCTTTTCGGACAGCGATACCTAAACAAAGATATAGAGAGCATGCAGTCATCGGCTCCAATACCAAGTCCGGTTACATAAATCATAAGATTAAAAATATACTGACATTGTATCGGGTATTAAAATAGAACCGTGGCTCTTGCTGTAAAAATCGAACAGGAACGTCTTTTCTTACACTTTCACTAGCTTTGCAATTCAATAACAAGAATTCGTTTTTGTAAATATCCATACCAGCATTTGTTTTTCCCAAAGCTCTACTTGCGTCGCAAAATGATATCCCATTTTTTAATGTCACCATTTTAATGTATGAACTCGAAATATATATTATACTTAACTTGCTCAAAGATGATTCCTTACTTGCATTCCAAACCACTGCCTAATTTTATTATAACCTCTAAAAGGGTACACATATGTTTAGTTGTGCGATTTGCCAAACCTTACACGGGAAGCAAGATGTAAAGGCAAACAAAAAAAAATAAAATTCGATTCCTAGACAAAACATAGCGTATTCTATTTTTACGACTTGTTAGGAATTCCCCTATATACTTTTAAGTGAGTTGTCAAAAGGCGTGCTGCAAGGGGGAGAATTTTACGTTCAATTGAATGTTTGCTGGCCGGAACCTGAGTTCGGATCCGTATACCCATTCCGTATGGATGTACAGTAACCACACCAGAAGCAAATTACTAACGTTGCAAAGAAATGATGGTGATCAATAAAATGTCAATCTTTAATTTATTTTATGAAACATAAAACCGAATTACAAAAATATTTATATCCGGTATTTTTTTTTAAGAGAAACATTAGGCATATTTGTATGTACATACGTGTGTCTTGGCACAACCGTTAAAAGTGGAGTTTTTTTCATGGTTTAATTTGTATGAATTGTGAGTTTTCGACGAACTACGTATGTAGTATGTATGGTCTCATTTGAATGCTGATCATGGAAGGTTTACTGTGTTGACAAAATCGTATTATCGGTTTATTTTGTAATAATCTATTTAATACAAATTTATTTATTCTCTTCTCAATATAATAGTAATAATAGTTAAGTATCTTCATAATGGTATACCCTGAGGAACCCTTTTGGGTTTTACCCACGGTAACTGGATTTTACGAAGATAGAGATTATAGAGGTACGCTTGAATTTAAAATTTTGTATGAAAATGTCTTTATATAAGAATGTCATGTGTTTTAGTAAATGTAGTGGAAGCACTTCAAGAATTTTGGCAAATGAAACAGTCACGAGGAGCGGACCTTAAAAACGGCGCACTTGTAATATACGAATCGATTCCGTCCAATAGCCAGCCTTATGTATGTTTCGTAACACTACCTGGGGGTAGTTGCTTCGGTAGCTTTCAGGTACATAGAATTTGTTGTATAAGAAGAAAACTTTATACTGTGATTTGATATTTTAGAACTGTCCAACAAAGGCGGAAGCAAGACGTAGTTCGGCTAAAATTGCTTTAATGAACTCTGTATTTAATGAGCATACGTCGCGTCGTATAAGTGACGAGTTTATTTTGAAGGCAGTGCAGGATGCACGTGCTTCTTTTAAAGGAACGCTACAAGGAAATGAAGGGACAGAGTCTGGAATTGAAGCTTTCAGGTAAAATAAATTCCAAAGAATATATTTCCTACACTCCTGCGGAGTATTATTATTTATTAAGCTTTTTACTATGGATTAAGTAAAAAGTAAAGCTATGTAAGTAAAGTAAAAACTATATTTAAAGAAATGAAAAAAGAAGGTTAGGAAAATTTTTAAATGTCATGGTATGTGGTGTATGGTGTATGTAGATGTGTGTAACACCCAAAAAGAAACGTTTCCGAACCCAAATAGTAAATATAATCTTGATCAGCATCAATAGTCGAGTCGTTATAGCCATGTCTGTCTGCCCGTCCGTATTGATTAGCATTTAAATCTCAGAGAATCTCTGAGCAACCAAATTTTGAATGCAGACTCCTCTGATACCGCACAAATGTAGGGCGTTTCCGACCCCACATTTGGGTATTCACAATTTTGATGATACAAGAAAACAAAAAAGCAGTATCAAAGAGAGTGACCATATATACCAGAATGCCACAAACACTGCCCTGCAAAATTTCAATTTGTTGTCTGCGAACAAAATGGGACTTAGTGTTTCCGGAGGTTTTATATACGCTTTCGAAAAAATAATGGTTGAAAAAAAATGGGTTCTGTAATAATATAAATACCTCTAAGAGCTTTCCCCTTTCTACATATTGACATTTGTTTAAAATTTTAAAATATTGTATCTGTTTCTGTTTTATTCCTCTACATTTGTCTCTCTACTCTTCGAGTACCGGGTAAAAAAATGTACAAGAAGATCCAACTTACCAACTGGTGGAAATCTGACTACTTTTTTATAAAGATGCCATAGCAATGACATATAGATGCGTGAGCAGGGTGTTGCTCGTAGCCTAAAACCCTTTTTTATAGGTATAGATTTCTTAGTCTTCTAGTCTTCTGCTGAAAGGGTATATACTACATATATAAACGTCAGGGCTCCAAAGCTACTTGTTTTAGCAGAAAAATATATCTGCAAGGGTAATTCGTCCTCCGACCATTAACTTAATAATTCCTGTTTTAATTTAGGTTTATGCTGGAAGCAAATAAAGGAAGAACCATGTTGGAATTCCAAGAACTGATGACTGTGTTCCAACTCCTGCATTGGAATGGATCTTTAAAGGCAATGCGAGAACGTCACTGTTCAAGGCAAGAAGTAGTGGCGCACTATTCAAACCGTAATCTAGATGACGAAATGCGTGCACAGATGTCTTTAGATTGGATAGCTCGTGAACATGATAGCCCTGGCGTTATCCGAAGGGAGTTGCTTTTGGCCGAGCGCGAGCTAGAGACTTCTCGCATGGCTGGTCGGGAACTACGCTTTCCAAAAGAAAAAAAGGACATATTAATGATAGCTCATAATCAGCTGGGTGGAAGTAACTTGAACACGGCATCTATGGATAATTTATAATAATAAAAGAAAACTGAATCATTGTAATGTTGAATTGAATCGATATTTAGATAACAGAAAAATCTCTCATTGGGAGAAAAATGATTATCCGACGTGTTTCCAATTTCACTTTTTCAAGATAATCAAAATCGGCTTAAAATCGGGAAAAAAAATTGTAATAATGCGCATCTAAATAACATGAAAAAATGGATTTTATTTGATTGAAACTAATTGTAATAGTACAATTTAGTTATAGTGGGTAATCTTACTAAAATATTTTTTAACCGAGCCTTATATTTTGAGGTTTGGTACGTTATGTGGGGTTTAATTAAATAAATGTTGTAAATTGTTAATCGAAAAGTTTAATTTGGATCAAACCGCAACACGTTAAAATAAGTGAAAATGGAAGCACAGGTATATATTTATAAAATTGGCATACCATATGATCTCCAATAAAAAGGACAAGTCGATTTATACATCCCATGAACTCTTTCCAAAATAAATTTGTTCTTCAGTATATTAAAAAAAATGGCACATAACTTGTATTTTCATTCGCCATACTACGCCATGGTGGGGTAGAATCTCTAAGAGACGTTACTGGTCCGGACCAAATTATAACTTCGTGAGGATGAGTTGACTACTTTGGGCACACTACGCTATGCATCGCTCCCTTTCGCATCTTCTTAGATCGCTGTGGAGGGCTATTAGGGTCTTGCAAACGGACTTCCAGTTTTCTTCCGACTCGTTCAAATAGGCCATCAGCTCCTCTGGAGGTGGTAAAAAAACAAAGATTGACGACCATATAGCTTATATAAACTCAATTTTTGAAATTGGAAAAACGTTTTTTTATTTAAAAATATATTTGATAAACAATAAATCTTGGACCTTATTGATATTTGTTTTATATTTTAAAAATCGATATTTTTAAAGTTGTTCTCTCTCAAAATACACAAAAGCTTTCGCTGACGCATCAACGAATTTTGGTGCCAATTTGCACCCTGTGCTAAGGAGTTTATAACTTTCACAAATAAACAAAAATTGTTGAAATAAATTGATTTTGCTAAAGTTAAAGGTACAGTAAAATAAAAATGGTTCTTTGCATGTTTATTATTTGTGTTTTCCTGAAATAACAATGTAGAACATACAATTAAATATTTTGTATGTTTACAGATTTTAGCATTCTCCCGTGGAGTTTATCAAAAATGTTTAGACTTGTCTAGACTAAAACGGAACTTGATATATTTTGTAAAATAGTAAAAAGGTTTTTATTTTCATTTTTTCAAAAAAAAAGAGTTAAAAACTGTCTATGATTTACATAATACAATGAGCGGGAGTGACCCTCACAACGCCACCTGACACGCGCCTACAGCCCTCCAGCGGAGGCGATGGCTCAGACAGCGGCGAGACGAAGCAGAACATTTATAATTTCTTTTAAAACTGAGAAGCCCTCGTAGTGGCGGGGACAATAATGGGCTGCACCTAATTTTTACCCAAGTTTTCTTTGTTTTTTTATCTTATTATTATTCTTCTTTTTTTAGTTTATAATATATAGGTTAAGAGTTAATAGAAATATAGTTTAGTTAGTAGGGAAAACAAAGCGCAGGTTTTACTAGCGGGGCCCCCTGTGTGTCCGATCCGACCATTAGTTCCCACCATCGGATCCCATCCATCGGCAGCAAGGCTCATCCCTAGGCATACTCCGAACGAAGAAAACCCAAAAAACGAGGGCCCGACGGCGTCGACAGAGCGACAACACCGATGCCGGTCCTCACTCTCCCACTCACACCACAGCAGCCGCCGCAGCGGAGAACCTCGCGACAGAAAAATGACCGAAGCGCCGGTTGAGGCCGCGAACAGAGGTGTCACCGGCCGCGCGAACTGTAATCCTCCCTCCAGTAGTATACCTTTCCCTTTCGGCTTATCGAAGGTCACGTCGTCAGTCAAGCGTCCGGTCGGAATAGTCGCCTTGAATTGTGGACCACGGCGGCGCTTAACCCCGCCACCACGCCCCAAACTCCGTCAAGGCCTCGCCACGTGAGTTGCTCCGATCTGTATCTGAGGCGCCCGAGCAGGGACCTCAGGGACATGATCGGGAGTGAAAAGTGTTAAAGTGTCCGCAATCAGTGTCCGGCAGACCCAAACGCACGGCCGCCCGCACCTCTTCACGCCGGGGCCCACTTCCGCCGCCCTGCCAAAAATCCAGTGGCCTCGGGTACAGCTGCCCGAAAGGCGTCGGTAGAGCCGGGCACATGGCCCCGCAGCCAGACTAGACAGGTGTTTCTACATTTTTATAGTCTAGACGCATAGTACAGTGACAGCAGGAGAAAAGAAAGACCAACAAACCAGCAATACGCACCGAATCTTTGACCCTCCGACTCAAGTACAGTTGAAGCCAGCCTTTCCCTCCCCTCCCTAGCAATAGCATCAGCGTGCGCCGAGAAATTTCGCAACAGCGCACGCACAGGCACGTAAGCCAGAGGGAGACAACCGGTGACGCCAGAAAATTGGCGAACGCATCGCCGCATGGTCGGCACGAAGCAACGACAGACGCGCCGGTGAAAATCGGCAAATTGGCGAACG
Source organism: Drosophila helvetica (assembly GCA_963969585.1). Classification (NCBI taxonomy): domain Eukaryota; kingdom Metazoa; phylum Arthropoda; class Insecta; order Diptera; family Drosophilidae; genus Drosophila; species Drosophila helvetica. Next base: position 36,933,301 of record OZ018402.1, on the reverse strand, counting down.
CATCGCCGCATGGTCGGCACGAAGCAACGACAGACGCGCCGGTGAAAATCGGCAAAGGCGCTACCACGTGCGCGTAGGCGGCGACTGTACCACGACCACAGGCGTCTGGGGAGCGGCCGCGACGCGACTACAGGCACGTGGGCGACCCGCCAGCGAACACAGTCGTGCCGGTGAAAATTGGCAACGGCTCTACCGCGTGCGCGTGGGGGCAGCCATCACGACTACAGACGCCCGCGAAACAGAGCGACACGGCTACAGGAGAGCGCGGCGATCGGTCGGCAACAGAGCCGACGGCAGAGTCCGCAGCTCCGAAGCGAGGCTCAGGGCCATATGAGAAGGAGCCCAGGCTGCGGACGGACAGTCAAGTCCGGGCTTTCAATCGGAGCACATCGAAAAAAAGGAGACAGTCAAATCCGAGCCTCAAACCAGAACGCGTCGAAGTCAACTAGTGAAAACCCAAGCATCCATATCCCAGCCAGTGACATATCCTTACTCAGGATCCCTGACCACAGCGCTAACCCACACATCCTTTCACGCGATAGGCACTGCACTCATATCCTTATCCAGGATCCCTGACCACAGTACTATTCGACGCATCCTTTCACGCAGTAGTACCTACCCTCATATCCTTACTTAGGATCCATGATCACGGTGCTATCCAACGTATCCTCCCACTCGATAATTGTTGTACCCACATCCTTATCTAGGGTCCCTGACCGCAGTAAGAATCGAAGTATCCTCCCACTTCGTGACGGCCGCACACATATCCTTACCTAGGAACCCTGACCTCGGTACCGAAACAAGTGTCCTTCCGTCGAATTGACAGTGCCGCCGCGCCGTGTACCGTATACCTCCGTCTAGCGCCGCCGAGCCCCACTACCGTGCCGAGTGCCCTTTCGAAGGATCGCCATCCCGCCCGACCACGTTCTGCAGTATCGTTCCATATCCATATCGATCTTCCGTGTGACTGGCACACGTCCATCAAGCGTCGCTGAAAAAAAACGTAGTGCCGCGCCCCCCGAGTGAAGGATCACCGACTCCTTGTGTCGCCAGTAGCCCACTTTCACGCCGGATACTCCGACCTACAGCAACCCAGCGTAAAATCAGGCAACAGCATGGGTACGCGTTGGATTTCATACCGCCAGAAGGACGAACTCCTTGTGCTGGCCCAGGAATTCGGCCTGGACGAGACCGGAGGCGTGGCCTTCGGCCATTCGGAAGTGGTGCAACCCCAAATCAAGGAATTGGACGCGCATTTATTGTTTATTGTTTAATATTGTTTAAAGTTAAACAATGTGCAGTTAAACTGTAGGGGGAAAAATTAAATTACAAGTGTGTATCCTACGAGACTAAGGCTAGATACAAGATAAAATTAAGATAAAACTTAAAATTATTACAATAAGTTATTCATTAATATAGATTTGACCATGTTAGAACTAGTATCAAAGGAGAACAGATGAAAAAATTTGTTATAGTTTCGACAAAGGCTGCGGAAAGATTCCTGATCAGAGTAGTTAGAAAGACAGTTGAAGGTGGAGAGGAAAGTAATGCCTAGTCGGACGCGATGAGACAGCAAAACTAATAAGACTGATAAGGGCAGTTGATTCAACCTCACCAGAGAGAAGCTTGTGGAGAAAGAGAACTCCATGACAGATCCAACGGGACTTAAGAGATTGGAGGTTAATAAGACACAGCCTGCTTTCATAGGAAGGGAGATGTATCACAGGGTTGAGGAATTGAGGAATGTGGAATTGTTTCTATACGGATTCAAGCATATCTTGAAATTTTTTGTAATGTGGTGACCAGACACAGGAACCATTTTCCAAGATAGGCCGGACCAGAGAAACGTACAAGACTTTAGTGGTGCAAGAGTCAGTAAGTTCCATGGACCATCGTTTGACAAATCCAAGAACTCCTTTGGCTTTATTGGAGATGGTGGAGATATGGGAATTAAAACAAAGATTTTTAACAAAGATAATACCTAGGTCATTAACTTTGAACTGGCGTAGTAAGATAATGCTATTGATGGAGTAGTCAAATAGGTATGGCTTGCTGCGGTGAAAAGTCATGATATTACATTTTGATATGTTCAGTGGAAGAACGTTAATTAGGCACCAGTTATTAAGAGCGTCAAGATCCGATTGCAGAGATAACGGGGACGCAGGGTCATTATAAGAAAAACATAGCTTACATCGTCAGCGTACATAAGGACACGGGAGTGAGATAAAACTTGAAGAAGATAATTAATAAACAAATTAAATAACCAGGTGACTGCCTTGAGGTACACCCGATGTGACTAGAAGAGGTTTAGAGAAAGAGGACTTGAAGCAGACACGCTGAGAACGATTACATAGGTAAGAATTAGTCCAGTAGAGAAGATTAGTCGGAAACCCAAGGAGAGATAGTTTGATTATGATTAACTGAGTCAAAGGTTTTACTAAAATCAGCGTAAACTTCATCAGTTTGGCACTGATTAGCAAATCCTGTAGTTACGAAAGAGGAAAATTCAAGGAGGTTAGAAGTAACTGAGTGACGTTTTACAAATCCGTGCTGGGATTCCGAGAACAAGGAACTACAAAAGTGCTTTAGGTTTTACTAAAATCAGCGAAAACTTCATCAGTTTGGCACTGATTAGCAAATCCTGTAGTTACGAAAGAGGAAAATTCAAGGAGGTTAGAAGTAACTGAGTGACGTTTTACAAATCCGTGCTGGGATTCCGAGAACAAGGAACTACAAAAGTGCTGCAGCTGAGAGGTAATGATTTTTTCGAAGAGTTTAGGAATGGAAGATATATTTGATATACAACGATAATTAGAAACATCTGATTTCGAGCCCTTTTTATGGACTGGAATTAGGTAGGACTCCTTCCAGACGATGGGAAAATCACCTAACTCGAGTGACAAGGTGAAAAGTTTTAGAAGGGGCACGCAAAGAGAATCAGCACAAAGTTTAAGAACGGCACTGGGAACCGAATCCGGGCCAGTGGAGAACGAAAACTTACACGATTTTAAGTTGGTTAGCAGGCAGTTATAATCGATGAAGGGGGAATAGATGAAATTGGAGCTATTTAGGGGAATAGGATAAGAGTATCTGGTACGATGGTCGGATGTGGAGGCAAGAATAGAGGGAAGGTTCATTGAGGGGACAGAGTAGCAGCGTTGAAAAAAGGAAGCGAACAGATCCGCAATGTTACAATCATTATCAGCAAAACTACCATTTATGTGTAGAGATGAAGGAAATTGAGAAGAGTTACGTATAGAGTTAAAAAACCTGAAGAATTGTTTTGGATCGCGTTTGAAGTTAAGTTTGCATTTGGCCAAGTATTTATTATATCAAAGCGTATTAAATAGGGAAAATTTCGATTTAGCTATTTAGTACTTAGAAAAGTCCGATTGAGAACCGGATTTTTACAATTTTTTATACATGCGGGATTTAAAGTTCCTCAGGTTGTTTAACCTCGGGGTGAACCAAATGGGGCCAGAAGGATTTTTCAATGGGGTGACTTATGTCCCTTAAGTAGTAAAGATGGAGAAAATGGTAGCATAGAATGCATTAGTGGCAGGCTCAATTTCAAGGAAGTCGTCGAGGAATGACCAATCGATCTGGGAAAGAGCAATACTCAAAGAGGGAAAATCGGCCTTCTTAAAGCAAAAGATAGTCGAGGGCTTAATGAAAGATTTGATGGGCCCAGAAGAAGTTAAAACTGAAGTTATAATTTCAAGTGTGGGATGATAAAGGTCTTCAGGGAAAGATAGAGGTGATCCTCTACTAACCAGAGTCATCGACGTATCTAAGGTGAAGACGAGGATGAAGATCCTGCCCATGTTATTACAAATGCAATGGCAGCGACCCAGCGAAGTATAGAACAAGGAGTCAATAAAATTATGCTGCATGGATGGGAGCATCAGGTTAGAGTCAGCAGAAGGAGACCAAGTAATGTTGGGGAGATTACAAGTCCCCAAGGACAATAAGACGATCGGAATAATTAAGTTGGGACGAAACGGATTGAAGATGAGCAGCGTGAAGCATATAGGTTGCGAATTTACAAGACGGTGGGATGTATGAACAAGAAATGAATAAATTAAAAGAGCACAGACGAATTTTAGCTATGGCTATTTCTAAATTGTTACACTCTTCGATGGAAAGGAGTTGAGAAGCTAAGTCAGAGCGAACGGCTATCAGAACTCCACCACCTCGAGATGGACGGTCAGATCTATATATAGACAATTATGTCTATAAAAATCTCGGAATCCGAAATTGAGGAATTGAACCAGGTTTCAGTAAAGGCGATAATATCAAAATCAAAAGTTGCACTATCAGAATATAGTTTGCTGAGCTTACTGCACAGGCCACGTACATTCTGATATGAGATCTTTAGTGAAGGGGGAGAATTAAGTTTTTTGAAGCAGACGGAAGGGAGTAGAAAAAATGTACGAACTCTAGGTTCAGGGGTACGCTTAGTAAACAGATGGCAAATCGTATGATTCGGCCAGAAAGAGGGATAGAGTATTCTATTTACGTGTTCATCCGGCACTACAATTTTAAATGAAGAGATACCACGTTTTTCTTTAAAGTTAAATTTGGTAACTACTAGGCCAGAGGATTCATCAATATTGAGTTTAGAAAAAATTTAGTCTCTAACGAGAACATCCGCAGTCGAGTCCAAGAGTCGGGACACAAAAATAGATTTTAGAGGAGCACGAGCGAGAAGAATAGGTGGAGGGGTTACATATTTCATAGGTAAGGCGGAAGTGGGTACAACCCGAGGGGGCTGTCGCTGGAATTCGGAGTGGAGACCGGCGAATTCGTTATGAGTTTGTCTCATAAAGATTGGCATGACGGCCTCAACTGGCCTGCAATCATAATAGGTCCAGTTGAGACCGCAGCGAGTCTTGACCACATCAACATTGCGACCACCATAGTGACCAAGACCCGCACAGGTAGCGTGTGCCGTATTATTACACAACCAGCAGTAGATGAAGGTTTGACGAGTAGCCACCGTACGGCCAGCGTCGCAGCGTTTAGCACAGCAGGAGCTCATTGTAAAAATGATGAGAAAAATATATGTGGATAGAAAAAAAGAAAGGTAAAATATAAGTCGGTGTGAGGCTGATGCAGTGTCTTAAGCTTATGTTACACAATTCCGCGCGCAAGCACAAACACAACAGTCACAATAACAACAAGTGTACGGAGAGACAAAGAGAGACGAAAGAAGCACAGAGAGAAAGCACAGAGCGACTGTTAGAGCGGTGCGTGTGTGTTAGAGTGAGAACAGTAGAGAGGGTAAGATAAAAGTAGAGAGCAGCTCTGACAGAGCGAGTGCACCACAGAAGCTATTAGCAACAACAAAACCGCTGCTAATGAGAATGTGCAGAGAAAGAGGAATGCCCAATATAATTGAAAATTGGAAATAAAATACACAAGAGAAGGCAAAAGGCGTAAGCACTGATATCAACAAATTACGCGCACGGTTATGTACACAGGGAGAAACTAAAAGATACAATTACTTTCCTTTAAGCAATAGATTTAAAAAATGTTTGGTAGGAGCGAAGTAAAACACGACAGTCAGCAACGATATATCGATATCTCAGCCGGCGGCAAGATTTCGTACTCTATGTTGGCGGATAAACTTCGAAAGTGAGGACTCACTTTCGACGGAAACACGGACCCGTTGGCGTTCATCGAGCGAGTCGAGCAGCTGACACGCGCAATATCTGGCCTCCTCACAGGAAAGGCAGAGGGATGGTTCCGGACATTCCACATGCAGGCGCAGAGTTGGACAGATTCCCGCAAGGAATTCCTAGATTTTTTCCGGTTGGAAGACACGATCCGCAGCCGCAACCAGAAGCCCAAAGAATCGTTCAGAGATTACATGATCGAGTTACGCCTGACGATGCAGCGGGCGCGATACTGTAAGGAACAAGAACTGAACAGGATTTACGAAAACCTTCGCCCCAAATTCCAGAATACACCAGACGACAAGACTTTCATTCGCTCGCGGAGCTAACGCAGCTCGTATCAGCATAGGAGATCACCCAGGCAGTGAAAACAGCGGTACGCCTCGACCAGCAGGAAACCAAGGTATATCTCCTCGTGCTGCCTACCATTCTAGACGACATAATCCTGGGCCTGGATTTCCCTTGCGGCATCCAAGCCAGGATCGACTGTGGGCGAGCATATTTGCAGCTAAAGCTGTTCTCTGACCCAGCTGTGTCTCCGCTGGATCAGTCCAGGGCCAGATCGTCTCACTGGAAGTTGTCCTCTACGCATCAACGAGGAGCTTCGGCAGCGACAACTGTGTCTCCGCTGGATCAGTCCAGGGTCAGTTCGTCTGACTGGAAGTTGTCCTCTACGCATCAACGAGGAGCTTCGGCAGCGACAGCTGTGTCTCCGCTGGATCAATCCAGGGCCAGCTCATCTCACTGGGAGTTGTCCTCTACGCATCATCGAGGAGCTTCGGCAGCGACAACTGTGTCTCCGCTGGATCAATCCAGGGCCAGCTCGTCTTCCTGGGAGCCACCTTCTACGCAACGGAGAGTAACTTCGGCAGCGACAGCTACGACCCCGCGGGATCAATTCCGGGCCAGCTCGTCTAACTGGGAGTTGACTACCACGACCGAGAAAGGAATCGTCACTCCGACACCGAATGACCCATCAACCACGACACAAGACTTGGAAAAACCATTATCGTCAGGAATCAACGCCCCGATCAACAGGGAGAAACGAGCAGCAACGAAGAAGCCCGCGGTGCACCCTCGCACGGCGGCCAACATAGCCAAAGAATTCGAACGAGACGAACCGGCTGGCAAAGGCAAAGTCCAGGCACAACGAGACGACCACTGCGAGAACATCACCATGGATTACCAACTGGAACCCCAAGCTGACGCCGTGTTAGCTCGAGAACGGAACCCCTTCCGAACAGTGCTGGAAGACTTCGAAAAAATAATCCTGGCGCACATCACTGCGACGCAACAGGAGGAGCTGTCACCATTGTCACCATCCCCAAGTCCCATACAGGTACCCGCCCCTTGGGTGGCCGAGTTCTTGGAGCAAGAACTTGCCAAGTTCGAGGGACTGGCAGGAATCTCCCACATCGCGGAGCATACGATAACCATGAGAGACGACAAGCCAATCAAACAACAGTATTTCCCGGCGCTGGAGGAACACGTCCAGCATTTACGAGAAGTGTTCCGTCGTTTACGAGAGGCGAATCTCCGGCTGAATCGAAACAAGTGTAGTTTCTTTCAGAAAATCATCGTCTATCTCGGACACGTAATCAGCGAAAAGGTCATCCACACCGACCCGGATAAAATCGCAGCAATACAGAGACTGGAACCACCGATCACAATCAGGGAGTTGAGGCGCTGCATAGGGATGGCCTCGTGGTACCGTCGTTTCGTCCCGAACTTCGCCACGATGGTCGAATCTATGACGAGCCTGTTCAAGAAGGACAAGAAATGCGAATGGACCGAGGAACAACAACGAGCGTTCGAGAAACTGAAGGAGAAATTAACCCATGCCCCAGTACTGGCGGGTCCCGACTTTTCGGAAAAATGCACCCTGCAAACGGACGCCAGCGCCTACGGCATCGTAACTGTCTTGACTTAGCAGATCGCCGGTGAAGAAAGGGTCATCGCCTACGCCTACGATCCGGAAATTACGCAGTGTCCTCGAAGGGTACCACTTTTATGTCATTACGGACCATCTGGCAATGAAGTGGCTCAACACGATCGATAATCCGACCGGTCGCGTCGCCTGTTGGGCGCTAGAGCTCCAGCAATACCGCTTCGACATTCATTACAGACGCGGCAGCCAAAAAATCGTCGCCGACGCCCTGTCGAGTCAACCAATCGACGCGTTACAACGAGTAAGCGAATACCCACCTCAGTGCCCATGGATAGGTCGGCTGTGGAAACGAATTCAGGAACAGCTGAAGAAATGTTCGGAATTCGTCATCGAAAGCGACCAGATCTACAGGCGGCCGGGGAATCACTTGGAGGAAGAAGAACCCATGCAATGGAAGCTCTGCGTCGGCCGCGACAGTCGCCACCGAGTCCTACTGGAGTGTCATGACCATCCTACGGCCGGACACCTTTATTGGGTGTGCCGGTCTTTATTGGGACGTGGCCAAGAATGTGCAACGTTGCGAGAAGTGCCAAAAGTTCAAGGTGAGTCAGAACAAACCCGTCAGATACATGCACACCCGCCAGGCCAAGGGCCCTTTTGACATTTTGTGCGCGGACTTCGTGGGGCGTCTTCCCCGGTCGAAGTACGGCAACACGATGCTTTTGGAACTCGTGCCCCTGCGCAAAGCTACCACCGCTCAACTGGAGAGAACCTTCAGAGAACGCATCTTGAGTCGGTTCGGAGTACCCAGAAAGTTCGTATGCGACAACGGTACGCAGTTCACCAGTCGGTCATTCAAGAACTTCTGCAAGTTGGCCGGGCTGGAGCTCGAACACACGGCCCCTTATACGCCACAACAGAATCCCACTGAGCGCGCTAGCCAGACCATTAAGACGATGATCGCGCAATATATCCAAGAAGATCAGCGAACATGGGAAGTCCTACTACCGGAACTGAGCCTCGCCATCAACACTGGCGTCTCGGACACAACTGGGTTCAATCCAGCCTTCCTAGTGTTGGGCCGGGAACCACGACTGCCGGGAGCCCTCTACGATGCCATGACCATAGGACCAGGGGAAGAACAAGAGCCAGCCAACCACAGAGCAACCCGTCTCCACTGCACGTATTGTGGGCAAAACTCACGAGTAGACCACCAGGCCGCAAGCCACCCCTAGATACATTAGTTTAAGTCTTTCCCCAAAAATGTAAATCGCACCATCAGGCAGGATAGGCATACGTAGTCAAACATCATGGGCAGGTTCTAAGTAGTTGAGGTTTCTCCCCCCAGACAGTCTGCGATGAACACGGCACCCGCCGACGGCGCCCTACCTCTGGGGGCAAAAGATGACCAAGGAGAGCATCCCAAAGGTACGCCACTCGCACCCGGTCCGATGACGGCTGCGCCAGACATCCCGCCATTGAACTCCCAATCCCCCGCCCCGGTTGCTACACGAAGCGACAATACCAGGATCCACATCGCCGCCTTGCTTTCTCCTCGCTGGAGCGACGCCGTGGACGAGATATATCGCCGATCCTCGCACCTCGAAGACGACCAGTCTACATCCCGGGAGGCCGCCCGACTTATGCTGGCCACCACCTACGCTCCATCCCCACTCGAACACCGTCCCTCGCCGTGACTATACTCAACGCCACCGGACGTTGACGCCCAACGACGTAGCCAACTACACTTCGGGCGAGTAATCCACGAAGTCAACGGCGACGAGGGATTCGACGAGGTTCGTATCCTCGGGGCGAACTGCCGATGGGAGCGGGACTCTACGGAAGGGAGTACGGAGAGCGAGGAGGCTTTCCTCTACGACGGGCAACTCGGCAAACTACCGGGCTGAGGTCCACCATCGCATGTCCTGGCAGCCCTCAACAGCCTACTCGGACATCAGTGACGATGAGGCCCCCAACTCCCCGCTAGACGGCAAACTGCGCACCCTGGCCACGGGAATAGCCCTACTGCCGTCTTGGGTTACCGCCGCAGAGGCTTTCCAAGCCGTGCTCACCGCTCGTACACAAGCCCCCGCGGAGCAGGTGCCAGGATACCCCGTATTGGTGTCCGACGACACCAGCGGCGAAGACAGATAGGAGCCGGCCGTGAACGATGGGGACGAGCTCCACGAGGCAGACGCCGAAACCGTCGAGGGAATCGACGCCGGAGTAGAACCAGGCAGTTTCACCACGCGCCTCAGAAGTTTGGGTAATCGTCATTCTCTCGAGCGACGAGGACGAAGCGGAGTTCGCGACTCCACACCAGAGAAGAGCACCTCCAACTAGATCCCGACGGGCCTCCGAGAGCACAACAATAGTTGTCTCCAGCGGTGAGGATGATGCCGAAGGCACGGTCCTGCCAACAGTCGAGTCGAGAGCCTTATCTTCCCGGTCACGGCACCCTCCGGTCGACGATATTATCACCATCGTTTCCAGTGACGAGAGCGTGGCAGGAGACGACACCCGAACGACACCTCGACGGGCAGTCCGCACGACTAAAGCTTGCAGGGCATCCAACAGATCGGAGGAGGCCGAAGTTTGTGACAGCCCCGAGGAGGAGTTGAACCCGGCACCGTCGGCTAAAGGTAGCGACACTTCGTTCGGCCTGGAGGAGGTAGAAGCCGGCGGGCTATTGAGCCTGTTCGAAAAGATCCCCGGCCTAGGCGACCTACAAGTGGAAACCGAATAGCCCGTCGCGCCCAGAGAGTAGCGGGTAGAGACCGTCGAGCGGAGACTGCCCCAAACGATAATAGACCGCGTCCACGCTCTTGGCCCAACTACCCACAGACAACGGCAAATCTGGGTGGAAGCACGCCAGCGGTTCCGCGTGTCCCGCAATACGCGCGGTCAGGTAATCATTGCTTTTCGCCCTCGCAGAGGAAGGAAGGGAGTGCGAGAAAGTGACCCTCACAACGCCACCTGACACGCGCCTACAGCCCTCCAGCGGAGGCGATGGCTCAGACAGCGGCGAGACGAAGCAGAACATTTATAATTTCTTTTAAAACTGAGAAGCCCTCGTAGTGGCGGGGACAATAATGGGCTGCACCTAATTTTTACCCAAGTTTTCTTTGTTTTTTTATCTTATTATTATTCTTCTTTTTTTAGTTTATAATATATAGGTTAAGAGTTAATAGAAATATAGTTTAGTTAGTAGGGAAAACAAAGCGCAGGTTGTACTAGCGGGGCCCCCTGTTTGTCAGATCCGACCATTAGTCTCCATCATCGGATCCCATCCATCGGCATCAAGGCTCATCCCTAGGCATACTCCATACTCCATACATACTCCCGGCCGGCAAATGATCGAGGAGTGGAATTCTGGAGATTAAAGTGAGAAGTTGTGCCGAAGAGATACCTATAATCGCGAGTGAAAGGAGCGCTTGTACGAAAGAAGCTGTGCCCCCAGGATCACCAAGGATAACCCCAAGGATCTTTTGCGTAGGGAAGATATAGAGGGTAAGCCGAGGACGTAGGCGAGGAGGAGACCATAGAGGATGGTGCGATGCTAGGTAGGGTCCCGTCTAGCCAAATCCCAGAGCTGGGACGCCCATAAATCCACTTGTTTGTGGCTGGCGTCTGTTTTCCCCCCCACCACTCTTGTAACGGTGCTCTGGTCAAATGAGCAGTTTAGTGTGCCGTCGACGAGCATGAACGCTCTCGTTTTCGTTTCCCCTCTCCACTTTTCTCAGGTTCTCTTTTGTAGTGCGTAGGCAACAGAGTTCAGTAAATGAACGGCTACTGAAGACGATGCGAGGCGTGGTGCGAAGTGTTCTTTTGATCTAAATCACATGTTTATCTAGGTGTATAATAAAGGATATTAAATGAAATTCTGGTTATTTTTTCTCGTTCCCTCCAATTCAACGCCAAATTCTCCGAGGCTTCGCTGGTCCGACACGGAGTATGGCTCGAGCGTGATCCCCCCTAAGTAACCTTTTCCTTCCCCCCAGAGTTGACACGAAGCGCCGCTGTACGCAGGAAAGCCTAAGGCTGGCACAGCGTTCGCAACGTCGACCCTCTCTCCCCTCGTAGATCCACCTGATAGTAAGGAACCACTGCACATTGGGCGGAATCGGCATTTTTTTTTTTGGCAAAAACGGTGTTTTTAATGCGAAAAACTTGAAACGTGGAGAATTTGCGGCTCATAATATTTATGAATTTTGAATTAATTCATAAACTACATTAAAAATAAAACTTATTTTAATTTTCTTTTTTGGAAATTTAGAAGTCATAATTTATTTTGAAAAAAACATTTTTTAAGTTTGGAAATCTATTGTAAAAAACAGAAATTTTTTTTTTTTTTTAAAATATGAATAGTTAGTACATAACTATTATTATAAAAATTGCATTACATTTATGTTTTCATTCAATTTATTATGTTATTGTTATGCCTTGACAAAGTGTAACATTACTTTTTATTCAAATATATATTTCTTTTTGAGCAAAATCAAATTGTTTTTTTTATTTTCAAACTCGTCCTCATCTCCATATGCAAGGTCTGCAACATCAAATGAATGCAACTTTAAAATTCCAATTCTTTTGGTGGTTTTGTGCTTTTGAATTCTTTGTTGAAGAGATGCTAGATAAATACGGATCAGTAGAAACGCTTATAGTATTTGTTGTGAGCCTCATATGCGTTTTTGCCTAAGCAACCAACAGGAAGTACAGGTGACTCAATGATCAGTGCACCGTGAACTAAAATTTTGTGGACTGTAGCGGTCATTGGGTAGCACGGATATTTCATCAAATGCAAAATGTTCGGAATTTAATCGATAATTTCATATTTGCATGTTTTAAGTATTAAGATGATGTAAATGATTTAATTGTCAGGAGAATTTAGTGTTTGTTCAAAATATGTGAAAGGTCTCTATCGTTTGTCTTCTTAGCAGACATAGCCGCTGCATGAATAAGGAGCGTAGTTAAGTTTTCTTTTGAAAGATCGGAAGCCATTTTTTTTTTTGACGTAAACTTTTAACCTCATAAGATACTGGAGATTGTCCACCTTTTTTGCCACCATTATCCTTTTCTGAACAAATGGTTAAGTCTGATGCAAGCCAGCTAACATTTTGTTCTTTAAGCCGTCGAACATTTTTATACCCGGTACTCGAAGAGTAAAGGGATATATTAGATTTGTGCAAAAAATTAATGTGTGTAACACCCAGAAGGAAGCGTTTCCGACCCCATAAAGTATATATATTCCTGATCAGCATCAATAGCCGAGTCGATATAGCTATGTCTGTCTGTCCGTCCGTCCGTCCGTCTGTCCGTCTGTCCGTCTTCATTAGCGCCTATAGCTCAAAGACTATAAAAGCTAGAGGAACGCCCCCTTCCGCCCACTCCAAGGACGAAAATCTGTGGCATGCACAATTTTAAAGATACAAGAAAACTAAAAACGCAGAATCGTAGAAAATGACAATATCTATCAGAGTGTTGAATCTGGATCAGATCGACTCGTAAATATAGCCACAATGAAAAAAACCATTTCGAAATGCATCGTTCCCTCTCGCTCTCTCTCACACACCGGGTTGGGTGCTGTGCCCATTCGTCCAGATGAGCGCCTAGATCTCAGAGACTATAAGAGCTAGAGCTACCAAACTCTCTATCCATGCTCCTGTGATATCACGTCAGTACAAGTGTATTTCAAAATTTGGCCACGCCCCCTTCCGCCCCCACGAAAGATGAAAATCTACAATTTTGAAGATACGGGAAAACCAAAAACGCAGAATCATAGAAAATGACCATATCTATCAGAGTATTGAATCTGGATCAGATCGAAACATAAATATAGCCAGAAGGATCAAATGAAATTTCAGTGGCCTTCCAAGCGCAGACTCATTCCCTCTCTCTCTCGCACACAGCCGTGTATGTATATGTAGGAAGTAGATTTGGACATGTAGAAAAGAAAGATGTAAAAAACATATGTAAACAAAAATGGAAATAATATATATAAATCTCCGAAAAGGTTGACTTAATTTTTGTTTGTCTTTTTTGGCTAAAACTAAATTTATCCCTTTTGCGAACATGTAATAATGTAATTTATTACAAGCTCACATACATATATACTGACTGAGTACCGAGTATAAAGTAGAGCCGCGGCGGTAGACGCGGCTCACAACGTTCCCCCTCGTTATACCCGGTACTCGAAGAGTAAAGGGGTATATTAGATTTGTGCAAAAAATTAATGTGTGTAACACCCAGAAGGAAGCGTTTCCGATCCCATAAAGTATATATATTCTTGATCAGCATCAATAGCCGAGTCGATATAGCTATGTCTGTCTGTCCGTCCGTCTGTCCGTCTGTCCGTCCGTCCGTCTTCATTAGCGCCTATAGCTCAAAGACCATAAAAGCTAGAGGAACATTATTTTGTATCCAGACTCCTGTCCTAACGCACTGTTACAAGTGTATTTCAAAATTTCGCCCAGCCCCCTTCCGTCCACTCCAAGGACGAAAATCTGTGGCATGCACAATTTTAAAGATACGAGAAAACTAAAAACGCAGAATCATAGAGAATGAACTTATCTATCAGATTGTTGAATCTGGATTAGATCAGATGATAAATATAGCTACAATGAAGAAAACCATTTCGAAATGCATCGTTCCCTCTCGCTCTCTCTCACACACAGGGGTAGGCGCTATGCCTGATCGAATTTTTTGACGCCTAGTTCTCAGAGACTATAAGAGCTAGAACCACCAAACTTTCTATCCAAGCTCCTGTGATATCAAACCGAGACGAGTTTTTTTTAAAATTTGGCCACGCCCCCTTCCGCCCCCACAAAATATGAAAATTTACAATTTTGAAGATACGGGAAAACAAAAAACGCAGAATCATAGAAAATGACAATATCTATCAGAGTATTGAATTTGGATCAGATCGGATCATAAATATAGTCAAAAGGAACAAATGAAATTTCAGTGGCCTCCCAAGCGCAGACTGATTCCCTCTCTCTCTCGCACACAGCCGTGTATGTATATGTAGGAAGTAGATAAAAACATGTAGAAATGGCAGATGTAAAAAATTTATGTAAACAAATATGGAAACATATAATAGATCAAAATCTCCGAAAAGGTTCGACTTAAATTTTTTTTTTTTGGCTAAAATTAAATTTTGTCCTTTTGCGAACATGTAATAAATTACAACAAGCTCACATACATATATACTGACTGAGTACCGGGTATAAAGTAGAGCCGCGGCGCAGACGCGGCTTATAACGTTCCCCCTCGTTTTTGTCTTTATTCAGCAGTCTCTTGACTTGGACGATAAAATTCTTAATTTTCCTTTTAATATTCCTTAAAGCATTTTCTGAAAAAGATTTTACAAGTATTTCTACTCAAACCCAATCGAAAGTATCGTTGTGTTGTGACGCGTTTTCAATAAAACTTCCAGCAAGTCGCCACGACGAATAGCAAGCTTGCCCACATCTATTGAAATAAATCGAAAACCCGCAAAAATCCGCTCATGCTTTAAACTTTGCATAAAAATATACATAATAACACATTCAGCTATGCTCTGGTTATCGCAAAACTCAAAAAAATTGCGAATTGACTGATATATCGCAAAAAATGTGCGCTCTGGTTTTCGCAATTCTTAAGATTTTTACGATTTAAAACCGGTTGCTAATGAGCTAGCGATTTCAAAAAGGAATTGCACATAGCTGATAAATGCAAATTTGTATGAGCGGGAAAAAAATATGAACATATTAGCTAATGTTTTGGGTTCATATTTTTGCATCGGAAATTTATTTTAGTATATCTGAGTGTATGCAATTAATTTATTTCTAATGACACCTCAAATTTTACCCCACCTAAAAAAACCAAAACAACAACAAATTGCGAATTCGCTTTGACAGATAAAATATCGATATCAATAGTTGGCAAGGGTTGATCAGTTACAAGGGGAATGGGTAAAAAAAACGGAACACTTGATAAAACTCTATATTCATTATTTAAATAAATCAAATAACATTAGGTTAGGTTAGGTTAACTCGGACGTCCCTCAGCGGGGACTATCATAGGCCAGTATGGCCCTTAGTGATCCGGATGTAAATGGACCTTTACGGGGGTATTGGTGAGGTTTGGAAGTCCGAGGTGTCGAGTATCGAGGTGTGTTTAGCAAAGGCTTGCCTGGGCGTCTTATTGGGGGCATCCTCCTGTGATGACATCTCCGGTGCGCCTAGGTATTGTTTCCTTGCCAGTGAGAGAGCCGGGCAGTTGCAGATGAGATGTTACAGGGTTTCGATAGCCCCGGGTTCATCACATTTCCTGCAGCTGTCTCTGTTGGTGATGCCAGCTTGGCTGCGTGCGCCGCAGCCAGACAGTGATCTGTGAGTATTCCCACTGGCAGTCTACAGTCTTTCCGTGGAAGATGCAGTAGAAAGTGAGCTAGTTTACCATTACGCTCCTTGCACATGGTTCTCGAGGTTCTGCAGGTGGTTGTGGTCCTCCATCTGTTCTCGGTTTGTGGAGCGGCCTGCTGCTCTAGATCGCTTTGTAGCGTTCTAAGGGAGATAGGCACGTTTTTAGTTCTTTCATTCGTCAGCCCGACGCCTTCGTTAGCCGTCCGCAGCCTCGATTCCTTCGATGCCCTGGTGGCTGGGAACCTAGTAGATTCGCACGAACAAAGTCGAGCATATGTTCACCAAGTTGCGTGGTCGCTTATATGACAGTGACCCCTATTTCGGGGTTTGTGCAATATAAACACGCTCCCACTCCTCCGTCCATCTTGGAGCCGTCAGTATATAAATTATCTTTAAACTATGTTGGTCCGAGCTGCGGTCTCCGTTGCGTAGGTTCCGGCGGCAGCGATCAGGTTCCCGTGGCCCGGTCTGGTAGCGGGGGGCGATGGCTTGAGGTGGTGTTGGTCCGAGCTGCAGACTCCGTTGCGCTGGCTCCGGCGGCAGCGATCGGATTCCCGTGACCCGCTCTTGTAGAGGGAGGCGGTGGTTGCCGTTCGGCAACTAGGTCTTCTACTGAAGAGCCGGCCGCGCATAAACAGGAAATGCTGACCATGCAACATGCGCCAGAATTATGCGACTGCTGGCGGCCAATGGGACTAGGGAGCCGCCCGCTACGGTGACATTTGCTGCATCAGCGTTTTGAGTATCAGACTTGGATACGTTAGGGCGGCACATGATTATTCATATTTCTTATGCGCTACGTTAGGGGGGCACATGAACATTCAAGCTTCATTTCTTATATGTTATCTCTTATGTGTTAACTACTCCCTCCTTAAATCATCTCCGTCCTCGGCGATTCCTATCTCCCTGATGACCTTTTGCAACTTGATTGAGGAGCCACAAAGAATGAGACTGACCGTCACTCCTGCAATGAACCAGGTCTTGGGAGACCCACCGGATGTCACGTCGGTTCTAAGTTCTTGTATGACCCGTAGGTTGTGCTCGTGCATCCGTTGTAGTAGTGGTAGGCTTAGGACTTCGTCGTGCCCCGCTATTGACAGCAAAGGAGAAGCTGCGATGCCTGGAACTTTCCTCAATGCTCTGTTGAGGTTTAAGAACAGGGTGCCGATGATCACGGCTCTGTCTTCAAACGTGATGAGTTGGGCCCCTCTTGTCGTCATTAGGGGTCCATCGTCAACGCTGATCGTTGCCCGCTGCCCGTTTATGATGACTATGCCATCGTCCACTACTGTGATAGGTTCCAGGTGGCTGGGTTGCGTGCGGCATGACGCTGCGCTGCCGGCGTGTACTTCGCGAGCGCAGGTGTCGTGCGTTGCTCTCTTGCGAAATGTGACGAAGCTCGTTGTGGCGCACTCGGTGACGGCTAGGATCCCCTCGTCGCATTCCGCCACGACATAGTCGTGCATTTGTAGCACGGTGTTGTTATGCGCTACCGGAAACATTAGGACTTTCTTATAGATAATCTTAACCTGGGGGTATTCTACTAAAATATGAACAATGGTGTTGGATTGAAAAATTCTTATATTCGAGACTCCCATCAAATTAACTACTGGGACCTCTGTGAGTTGTTCGGTAAAAATAGTTTTTAGATCATTGTGGTCGAAAATTATGGGGTTTTATTATATTCGCTTTGGCAGGTGTGATCGTATGCATGAGATTTTGGACTTCCGAAATTAGCATCCTGTTTCTCGCTAGTAGCGTCTCATACAGATGCGCGATGTCATTAAAGCGGACAACAGATTTTTTGCATGTTCTATGTCTACCTCTAATAGTTTTCGCATATGCGAATGCGGGAACAACTCTATAATGCTCGTGAATTCGGTCAGATTAGTTGAGTGCCTCAAGTGGTTACGGTGTTGCCATACCAACACATCCCCATCCAGTACAGGGATATAGTTAGCATGAGAAAAGTCGGTGATCCGCGCATTTGTAGTAGAAAGGAGTAGGAGGAGTATTCCGGCAAACCTGCGGGAATGGTAACTTAGATCTGTAGTAATTGAATACGAAAAGTTTTTGATTATTTCAGATTGTCCTTATGGACCACCCTCCCCCTAATTAGAACGGACGTTCCAAAGTCCGCTAGGACACGTTCTTCTGTGTACAGCGGGGTTAGCTTGTTCTCTAGTCTTTTGTTATTCCTTGGGTAAACCTTTTCGCCCACTTCGAAGACTCTGTTCTGTCTCGAGATGTTAAGCCTGTCGAGATTGGCCTTTTGTGCCTTGTCAATTTTGGTTCTAATCGCTAATTCAAGATCGTCGTTGCTTACATGGATTGCTTCTACAGTCCTCTGGTCTGTGACCGAATGTAGCGTCCTGTTGTATTCTACAGTGGCGCGCATGATTAGCTCGAAGGTGTCCTCAATCTTTTCGTCGATTTGTATGCACCTTGCCATCTCTGCCAAAGTGCTGTGAAATCTCTCTACTTGCCCGTTGGAGCTACTATTTAGAGGGTATGCATTTACAATGTCGATGCCATATTAGTTTTTAAGCAAAGAGGTAATTGTTTCGGAGTTGAAGGAAGGCTCATTATCACAATATATGGTCCTGGTATTCGGGTTAAAGTTAATCAATTGTATAATGGGGGCTAGTACCTCTACTATAGCCCTGGAAGAGAGGGGCTGTACGATGGCAAACTTCGAGAACCTGTCGATGCAGGACAGAAAAAGATTCTTGTCTGTGGAGAATATGTCAATGTGTAGCATTTCTCCCGCGTATGAGGGAACAGGGGTGAACCCCAGCTCTTGTTTCCTTGGGTGTCTGTTATACTTTGCCTTGGTGCAGACCTCGCAGTTCATAACCACCTCGTTAGCAAGTTTGGTCATCTTCCGGAAATAGTAGTCCCGAAGGATCTGTTTAACATTTTCTTGGGCGGCCCTATGGGCGCGATTGTGTTCGGTTGTAATTATTTCCACCTGCTCGGTTGCGTCTGTGATATCGTTCAGGAAGTTTTTGCAATGCCAGAGCTTGGTTGCAGGAAACTCCAGCACCAGAGCATGTTGGAGGGTAGCTAAAGTCGGAAGATCACAGTGGATTGCATTCACGACGTTGGAATTGACCACCTCCCTTACTGACTTAATTAGTGAGTCCTTATTGTTAAAGTGAATAAAGTGGCGGGTTTTGCCGCCGAAAATTATGAAGTTTCGCCGCAAAGGTTGGCTAGCTTCTTCCAGAATTATTTGGTTTCTGAAACAGTTGAGGGGCTTATCCGTGGCTTCCACTGTGTAAGACAGAGAGAGCTCGCTGTGCACCGTGGCAGCATCGCACTGAGGCTCTTCTTGTAGGTTATTTATGTTTTGTCGGGACAGGGCGTCAGCCACGAAGTTTTCCTTACCCGGTTTATAGAACAACTTAGCGTTATGTTCCTCTATAAAGGCTTTCCACCGTTTGATTTTAACATTTGTGTTCCTATCGGACACAGCAAATATTAAGGGTTGGTGATCGGTGAAGATTCTTACTTCCTTGGTACCGTATAAGTAATTTTGTAATTTCCCTATAGCCCATACAATTGCCAACAACTCCCTTTCGTTTGTGGCGTAGTTTAATTCGATATCATTGTGATTGGCCTGCCGTTTTGGGACAGGACCGCCCCAATGCCGCTTGCTGAGGCATCGGTAGTTAGATCGAAAGGTAGTTTGAAATTTGGGTAGGTAAGTATGACGTCTTCTGACGCCAAAATGTTTCGCAGACGGTCGAATGCATTGCGTTGCGTTTCGCCGAACTGAGCTGCAACTTTCTTGGACATGTGTTTGCTGACTGTGCCATTTTCTCCTTTGAGTAATGCGGTTAAGGGTCTCGATATTGTCGCGAAATCTCTAACGAAGCTCCTGTAATAGCTCGCCAGCCCGAGGAAGGACCTGAGGCTGAACAGTGTTTTGGGTTCAGTGTATTCCTTTATTGCCCTTACTTTTTCTGGGTCGGTCTTGGCTCCACCCCTGTTAACTATGAAGCCTAAGAACTCTACGCTTTCTTTGAAGAACTTTGTCTTCTCTGGGGCCACTTGCATGTTTGCATCGCAGAGGCGTTCTAGCACAGTGTCGATGTGTTTAACGTGCTCATTTACGTTTTCGGAAAAAATGATGACATCATCTACATAGACATAACATATTTTCCCAATTTGTTCTCGTAGAACATCGACGAAGGCCCTTTGGAAAATGCTCCCAGCATTTTTTAGTCCAAAACTCGTATTTCCCTCCGTTAATTGAAAACGAAGTTTTTTCACGGTCTTTTTCCGCCATGTATATCTGGTGGTACCCTGATTTTATGATTTTGTGGACTGTAGCGGTCATTGGGTAGCACGGATATTTCATCAAATGCAAAATGTTCGGAATTTAATCGATAATTTCATATTTGCATGTTTTAAGTATTAAGATGATGTAAATGATTTAATTGTCAGGAGAATTTAGTGTTTGTTCAAAATATGTGAAAGGTCTCTATCGTTTGTCTTCTTAGCAGACATAGCCGCTGCATGAATAAGGAGCGTAGTTAAGTTTTCTTTTGAAAGATCGGAAGCCATTTTTTTTTTTGACGTAAACTTTTAACCTCATAAGATACTGGAGATTGTCCACTTTTTTTGCCACCATTATCCTTTTCTGAACAAATGGTTAAGTCTGATGCAAGCCAGCTAACATTTTGTTCTTTAAGCCGTCGAACATTTTTATACCCGGTACTCGAAGAGTAAAGGGATATATTAGATTTGTGCAAAAAATTAATGTGTGTAACACCCAGAAGGAAGCGTTTCCGACCCCATAAAGTATATATATTCCTGATCAGCATCAATAGCCGAGTCGATATAGCTATGTCTGTCTGTCCGTCCGTCCGTCCGTCTGTCCGTCTGTCCGTCTTCATTAGCGCCTATAGCTCAAAGACTATAAAAGCTAGAGGAACGCCCCCTTCCGCCCACTCCAAGGACGAAAATCTGTGGCATGCACAATTTTAAAGATACAAGAAAACTAAAAACGCAGAATCGTAGAAAATGACAATATCTATCAGAGTGTTGAATCTGGATCAGATCGACTCGTAAATATAGCCACAATGAAAAAAACCATTTCGAAATGCATCGTTCCCTCTCGCTCTCTCTCACAAACCGGGTTGGGTGCTGTGCCCATTCGTCCAGATGAGCGCCTAGATCTCAGAGACTATAAGAGCTAGAGCTACCAAACTCTCTATCCATGCTCCTGTGATATCACGTCAGTACAAGTGTATTTCAAAATTTGGCCACGCCCCCTTCCGCCCCCACAAAAGATGAAAATCTACAATTTTGAAGATACGGGAAAACCAAAAACGCAGAATCATAGAAAATGACCATATCTATCAGAGTATTGAATCTGGATCAGATCGAAACATAAATATAGCCAGAAGGAACAAATGAAATTTCAGTGGCCTTCCAAGCGCAGACTCATTCCCTCTCTCTCTCGCACACAGCCGTGTATGTATATGTAGGAAGTAGATTTGGACATGTAGAAAAGAAAGATGTAAAAAACATATGTAAACAAAAATGGAAATAATATATATAAATCTCCGAAAAGGTTGACTTAATTTTTGTTTGTCTTTTTTGGCTAAAACTAAATTTATCCCTTTTGCGAACATGTAATAATGTAATTTATTACAAGCTCACATACATATATACTGACTGAGTACCGAGTATAAAGTAGAGCCGCGGCGGTAGACGCGGCTCACAACGTTCCCCCTCGTTATACCCGGTACTCGAAGAGTAAAGGGGTATATTAGATTTGTGCAAAAAATTAATGTGTGTAACACCCAGAAGGAAGCGTTTCCGATCCCATAAAGTATATATATTCTTGATCAGCATCAATAGCCGAGTCGATATAGCTATGTCTGTCTGTCCGTCCGTCTGTCCGTCTGTCCGTCCGTCCGTCTTCATTAGCGCCTATAGCTCAAAGACCATAAAAGCTAGAGGAACATTATTTTGTATCCAGACTCCTGTCCTAACGCACTGTTACAAGTGTATTTCAAAATTTCGCCCAGCCCCCTTCCGCCCACTCCAAGGACGAAAATCTGTGGCATGCACAATTTTAAAGATACGAGAAAACTAAAAACGCAGCATCATAGAGAATGAACTTATCTATCAGATTGTTGAATCTGGATTAGATCAGATGATAAATATAGCTACAATGAAGAAAACCATTTCGAAATGCATCGTTCCCTCTCGCTCTCTCTCACACACAGGGGTAGGCGCTATGCCTGATCGAATTTTTTGACGCCTAGTTCTCAGAGACTATAAGAGCTAGAACCACCAAACTTTCTATCCAAGCTCCTGTGATATCAAACCGAGACGAGTTTGTTTTAAAATTTGGCCACGCCCCCTTCCGCCCCCACAAAATATGAAAATTTACAATTTTGAAGATACGGGAAAACAAAAAACGCAGAATCATAGAAAATGACAATATCTATCAGAGTATTGAATTTGGATCAGATCGGATCATAAATATAGTCAAAAGGAACAAATGAAATTTCAGTGGCCTCCCAAGCGCAGACTGATTCCCTCTCTCTCTCGCACACAGCCGTGTATGTATATGTAGGAAGTAGATAAAAACATGTAGAAATGGCAGATGTAAAAAATTTATGTAAACAAATATGGAAACATATAATAGATCAAAATCTCCGAAAAGGTTCGACTTAAATTTTTTTTTTTTGGCTAAAATTAAATTTTGTCCTTTTGCGAACATGTAATAAATTACAACAAGCTCACATACATATATACTGACTGAGTACCGGGTATAAAGTAGAGCCGCGGCGCAGACGCGGCTTATAACGTTCCCCCTCGTTTTTGTCTTTATTCAGCAGTCTCTTGACTTGGACGATAAAATTCTTAATTTTCCTTTTAATATTCCTTAAAGCATTTTCTGAAAAAGATTTTACAAGTATTTCTACTCAAACCCAATCGAAAGTATCGTTGTGTTGTGACGCGTTTTCAATAAAACTTCCAGCAAGTCGCCACGACGAATAGCAAGCTTGCCCACATCTATTGAAATAAATCGAAAACCCGCAAAAATCCGCTCATGCTTTAAACTTTGCATAAAAATATACATAATAACACATTCAGCTATGCTCTGGTTATCGCAAATCTCAAAAAAATTGCGAATTGACTGATATATCGCAAAAAATGTGCGCTCTGGTTTTCGCAATTCTTAAGATTTTTACGATTTAAAACCGGTTGCTAATGAGCTAGCGATTTCAAAAAGGAATTGCACATAGCTGATAAATGCAAATTTGTATGAGCGGGAAAAAAATATGAACATATTAGCTAATGTTTTGGGTTCATATTTTTGCATCGGAAATTTATTTTAGTATATCTGAGTGTATGCAATTAATTTATTTCTAATGACACCTCAAATTTTACCCCACCTAAAAAAACCAAAACAACAACAAATTGCGAATTCGCTTTGACAGATAAAATATCGATATCAATAGTTGGCAAGGGTTGATCAGTTACAAGGGGAATGGGTAAAAAAAACGGAACACTTGATAAAACTCTATATTCATTATTTAAATAAATCAAATAACATTAGGTTAGGTTAGGTTAACTCGGACGTCCCTCAGCGGGGACTATCATAGGCCAGTATGGCCCTTAGTGATCCGGATGTAAATGGACCTTTACGGGGGTATTGGTGAGGTTTGGAAGTCCGAGGTGTCGAGTATCGAGGTGTGTTTAGCAAAGGCTTGCCTGGGCGTCTTATTGGGGGCATCCTCCTGTGATGACATCTCCGGTGCGCCTAGGTATTGTTTCCTTGCCAGTGAGAGAGCCGGGCAGTTGCAGATGAGATGTTACAGGGTTTCGATAGCCCCGGGTTCATCACATTTCCTGCAGCTGTCTCTGTTGGTGATGCCAGCTTGGCTGCGTGCGCCGCAGCCAGACAGTGATCTGTGAGTATTCCCACTGGCAGTCTACAGTCTTTCCGTGGAAGATGCAGTAGAAAGTGAGCTAGTTTACCATTACGCTCCTTGCACATGGTTCTCGAGGTTCTGCAGGTGGTTGTGGTCCTCCATCTGTTCTCGGTTTGTGGAGCGGCCTGCTGCTCTAGATCGCTTTGTAGCGTTCTAAGGGAGATAGGCACGTTTTTAGTTCTTTCATTCGTCAGCCCGACGCCTTCGTTAGCCGTCCGCAGCCTCGATTCCTTCGATGCCCTGGTGGCTGGGAACCTAGTAGATTCGCACGAACAAAGTCGAGCATATGTTCACCAAGTTGCGTGGTCGCTTATATGACAGTGACCCCTATTTCGGGGTTTGTGCAATATAAACACGCTCCCACTCCTCCGTCCATCTTGGAGCCGTCAGTATATAAATTATCTTTAAACTATGTTGGTCCGAGCTGCGGTCTCCGTTGCGTAGGTTCCGGCGGCAGCGATCAGGTTCCCGTGGCCCGGTCTGGTAGCGGGGGGCGATGGCTTGAGGTGGTGTTGGTCCGAGCTGCAGACTCCGTTGCGCTGGCTCCGGCGGCAGCGATCGGATTCCCGTGACCCGCTCTTGTAGAGGGAGGCGGTGGTTGCCGTTCGGCAACTAGGTCTTCTACTGAAGAGCCGGCCGCGCATAAACAGGAAATGCTGACCATGCAACATGCGCCAGAATTATGCGACTGCTGGCGGCCAATGGGACTAGGGAGCCGCCCGCTACGGTGACATTTGCTGCATCAGCGTTTTGAGTATCAGACTTGGATACGTTAGGGCGGCACATGATTATTCATATTTCTTATGCGCTACGTTAGGGGGGCACATGAACATTCAAGCTTCATTTCTTATATGTTATCTCTTATGTGTTAACTACTCCCTCCTTAAATCATCTCCGTCCTCGGCGATTCCTATCTCCCTGATGACCTTTTGCAACTTGATTGAGGAGCCACAAAGAATGAGACTGACCGTCACTCCTGCAATGAACCAGGTCTTGGGAGACCCACCGGATGTCACGTCGGTTCTAAGTTCTTGTATGACCCGTAGGTTGTGCTCGTGCATCCGTTGTAGTAGTGGTAGGCTTAGGACTTCGTCGTGCCCCGCTATTGACAGCAAAGGAGAAGCTGCGATGCCTGGAACTTTCCTCAATGCTCTGTTGAGGTTTAAGAACAGGGTGCCGATGATCACGGCTCTGTCTTCAAACGTGATGAGTTGGGCCCCTCTTGTCGTCATTAGGGGTCCATCGTCAACGCTGATCGTTGCCCGCTGCCCGTTTATGATGACTATGCCATCGTCCACTACTGTGATAGGTTCCAGGTGGCTGGGTTGCGTGCGGCATGACGCTGCGCTGCCGGCGTGTACTTCGCGAGCGCAGGTGTCGTGCGTTGCTCTCTTGCGAAATGTGACGAAGCTCGTTGTGGCGCACTCGGTGACGGCTAGGATCCCCTCGTCGCATTCCGCCACGACATAGTAGTGCATTTGTAGCACGGTGTTGTTATGCGCTACCGGAAACATTAGGACTTTCTTATAGATAATCTTAACCTGGGGGTATTCTACTAAAATATGAACAATGGTGTTGGATTGAAAAATTCTTATATTCGAGACTCCCATCAAATTAACTACTGGGACCTCTGTGAGTTGTTCGGTTAAAATAGTTTTTAGATCATTGTGGTCGAAAATTATGGGGTTTTATTATATTCGCTTTGGCAGGTGTGATCGTATGCATGAGATTTTGGACTTCCGAAATTAGCATCCTGTTTCTCGCTAGTAGCGTCTCATACAGATGCGCGATGTCATTAAAGCGGACAACAGATTTTTTGCATGTTCTATGTCTACCTCTAATAGTTTTCGCATATTGTATTTGTATTGTATACTGATTTTCAGTATATATATTCCTGATCAGCATCAATAGCCGAGTCGATATAGCTATGTCTGTCTGTCCGTCCGTCCGTCCGTCTGTCCGTCTGTCCGTCTTCATTAGCGCCTATAGCTCAAAGACTATAAAAGCTAGAGGAACGCCCCCTTCCGCCCACTCCAAGGACGAAAATCTGTGGCATGCACAATTTTAAAGATACAAGAAAACTAAAAACGCAGAATCGTAGAAAATGACAATATCTATCAGAGTGTTGAATCTGGATCAGATCGACTCGTAAATATAGCCACAATGAAAAAAACCATTTCGAAATGCATCGTTCCCTCTCGCTCTCTCTCACACACCGGGTTGGGTGCTGTGCCCATTCGTCCAGATGAGCTACCAAACTCTCTATCAATGCTCCTGTGATATCACGTCAGTACAAGTGTATTTCAAAATTTGGCCACGCCCCCTTCCGCCCCCACAAAATATGAAAATTTACAATTTTGAAGATACGGGAAAACAAAAAACGCAGAATCATAGAAAATGACAATATCTATCAGAGTATTGAATTTGGATCAGATCGGATCATAAATATAGTCAAAAGGAACAAATGAAATTTCAGTGGCCTCCCAAGCGCAGACTGATTCCCTCTCTCTCTCGCACACAGCCGTGTATGTATATGTAGGAAGTAGATAAAAACATGTAGAAATGGCAGATGTAAAAAATTTATGTAAACAAATATGGAAACATATAATAGATCAAAATCTCCGAA
Source organism: Drosophila helvetica (assembly GCA_963969585.1). Lineage (NCBI taxonomy): Eukaryota > Metazoa > Arthropoda > Insecta > Diptera > Drosophilidae > Drosophila > Drosophila helvetica. Next base: position 36,906,740 of record OZ018402.1, on the reverse strand, counting down.
AAGGTTCGACTTAAATTTTTTTTTTTTGGCTAAAATTAAATTTTGTCCTTTTGCGAACATGTAATAAATTACAACAAGCTCACATACATATATACTGACTGAGTATCGGGTATAAAGTAGAGCCGCGGCGCAGACGCGGCTTATAACGTTCCCCCTCGTTTTTGTCTTTATTCAGCAGTCTCTTGACTTGGACGATAAAATTCTTAATTTTCCTTTTAATATTCCTTAAAGCATTTTCTGAAAAAGATTTTACAAGTATTTCTACTCAAACCCAATCGAAAGTATCGTTGTGTTGTGACGCGTTTTCAATAAAACTTCCAGCAAGTCGCCACGACGAATAGCAAGCTTGCCCACATCTATTGAAATAAATCGAAAACCCGCAAAAATCCGCTCATGCTTTAAACTTTGCATAAAAATATACATAATAACACATTCAGCTATGCTCTGGTTATCGCAAATCTCAAAAAAATTGCGAATTGACTGATATATCGCAAAAAATGTGCGCTCTGGTTTTCGCAATTCTTAAGATTTTTACGATTTAAAACCGGTTGCTAATGAGCTAGCGATTTCAAAAAGGAATTGCACATAGCTGATAAATGCAAATTTGTATGAGCGGGAAAAAAATATGAACATATTAGCTAATGTTTTGGGTTCATATTTTTGCATCGGAAATTTATTTTAGTATATCTGAGTGTATGCAATTAATTTATTTCTAATGACACCTCAAATTTTACCCCACCTAAAAAAACCAAAACAACAACAAATTGCGAATTCGCTTTGACAGATAAAATATCGATATCAATAGTTGGCAAGGGTTGATCAGTTACAAGGGGAATGGGTAAAAAAAACGGAACACTTGATAAAACTCTATATTCATTATTTAAATAAATCAAATAACATTAGGTTAGGTTAGGTTAACTCGGACGTCCCTCAGCGGGGACTATCATAGGCCAGTATGGCCCTTAGTGATCCGGATGTAAATGGACCTTTACGGGGGTATTGGTGAGGCTTGGAAGTCCGAGGTGTCGAGTATCGAGGTGTGTTTAGCAAAGGCTTGCCTGGGCGTCTTATTGGGGGCATCCTCCTGTGATGACATCTCCGGTGCGCCTAGGTATTGTTTCCTTGCCAGTGAGAGAGCCGGGCAGTTGCAGATGAGATGTTACAGGGTTTCGATAGCCCCGGGTTCATCACATTTCCTGCAGCTGTCTCTGTTGGTGATGCCAGCTTGGCTGCGTGCGCCGCAGCCAGACAGTGATCTGTGAGTATTCCCACTGGCAGTCTACAGTCTTTCCGTGGAAGATGCAGTAGAAAGTGAGCTAGTTTACCATTACGCTCCTTGCACATGGTTCTCGAGGTTCTGCAGGTGGTTGTGGTCCTCCATCTGTTCTCGGTTTGTGGAGCGGCCTGCTGCTCTAGATCGCTTTGTAGCGTTCTAAGGGAGATAGGCACGTTTTTAGTTCTTTCATTCGTCAGCCCGACGCCTTCGTTAGCCGTCCGCAGCCTCGATTCCTTCGATGCCCTGGTGGCTGGGAACCTAGTAGATTCGCACGAACAAAGTCGAGCATATGTTCACCAAGTTGCGTGGTCGCTTATATGACAGTGACCCCTATTTCGGGGTTTGTGCAATATAAACACGCTCCCACTCCTCCGTCCATCTTGGAGCCGTCAGTATATAAATTATCTTTAAACTATGTTGGTCCGAGCTGCGGTCTCCGTTGCGTAGGTTCCGGCGGCAGCGATCAGGTTCCCGTGGCCCGGTCTGGTAGCGGGGGGCGATGGCTTGAGGTGGTGTTGGTCCGAGCTGCAGACTCCGTTGCGCTGGCTCCGGCGGCAGCGATCGGATTCCCGTGACCCGCTCTTGTAGAGGGAGGCGGTGGTTGCCGTTCGGCAACTAGGTCTTCTACTGAAGAGCCGGCCGCGCATAAACAGGAAATGCTGACCATGCAACATGCGCCAGAAATATGCGACTGCTGGCGGCCAATGGGACTAGGGAGCCGCCCGCTACGGTGACATTTGCTGCATCAGCGTTTTGAGTATCAGACTTGGATACGTTAGGGCGGCACATGATTATTCATATTTCTTATGCGCTACGTTAGGGGGGCACATGAACATTCAAGCTTCATTTCTTATATGTTATCTCTTATGTGTTAACTACTCCCTCCTTAAATCATCTCCGTCCTCGGCGATTCCTATCTCCCTGATGACCTTTTGCAACTTGATTGAGGAGCCACAAAGAATGAGACTGACCGTCACTCCTGCAATGAACCAGGTCTTGGGAGACCCACCGGATGTCACGTCGGTTCTAAGTTCTTGTATGACCCGTAGGTTGTGCTCGTGCATCCGTTGTAGTAGTGGTAGGCTTAGGACTTCGTCGTGCCCCGCTATTGACAGCAAAGGAGAAGCTGCGATGCCTGGAACTTTCCTCAATGCTCTGTTGAGGTTTAAGAACAGGGTGCCGATGATCACGGCTCTGTCTTCAAACGTGATGAGTTGGGCCCCTCTTGTCGTCATTAGGGGTCCATCGTCAACGCTGATCGTTGCCCGCTGCCCGTTTATGATGACTATGCCATCGTCCACTACTGTGATAGGTTCCAGGTGGCTGGGTTGCGTGCGGCATGACGCTGCGCTGCCGGCGTGTACTTCGCGAGCGCAGGTGTCGTGCGTTGCTCTCTTGCGAAATGTGACGAAGCTCGTTGTGGCGCACTCGGTGACGGCTAGGATCCCCTCGTCGCATTCCGCCACGACATAGTCGTGCATTTGTAGCACGGTGTTGTTATGCGCTACCGGAAACATTAGGACTTTCTTATAGATAATCTTAACCTGGGGGTATTCTACTAAAATATGAACAATGGTGTTGGATTGAAAAATTCTTATATTCGAGACTCCCATCAAATTAACTACTGGGACCTCTGTGAGTTGTTCGGTAAAAATAGTTTTTAGATCATTGTGGTCGAAAATTATGGGGTTTTATTATATTCGCTTTGGCAGGTGTGATCGTATGCATGAGATTTTGGACTTCCGAAATTAGCATCCTGTTTCTCGCTAGTAGCGTCTCATACAGATGCGCGATGTCATTAAAGCGGACAACAGATTTTTTGCATGTTCTATGTCTACCTCTAATAGTTTTCGCATATGCGAATGCGGGAACAACTCTATAATGCTCGTGAATTCGGTCAGATTAGTTGAGTGCCTCAAGTGGTTACGGTGTTGCCATACCAACACATCCCCATCCAGTACAGGGATATAGTTAGCATGAGAAAAGTCGGTGATCCGCGCATTTGTAGTAGAAAGGAGTAGGAGGAGTATTCCGGCAAACCTGCGGGAATGGTAACTTAGATCTGTAGTAATTGAATACGAAAAGTTTTTGATTATTTCAGATTGTCCTTATGGACCACCCTCCCCCTAATTAGAACGGACGTTCCAAAGTCCGCTAGGACACGTTCTTCTGTGTACAGCGGGGTTAGCTTGTTCTCTAGTCTTTTGTTATTCCTTGGGTAAACCTTTTCGCCCACTTCGAAGACTCTGTTCTGTCTCGAGATGTTAAGCCTGTCGAGATTGGCCTTTTGTGCCTTGTCAATTTTGGTTCTAATCGCTAATTCAAGATCGTCGTTGCTTACATGGATTGCTTCTACAGTCCTCTGGTCTGTGACCGAATGTAGCGTCCTGTTGTATTCTACAGTGGCGCGCATGATTAGCTCGAAGGTGTCCTCAATCTTTTCGTCGATTTGTATGCACCTTGCCATCTCTGCCAAAGTGCTGTGAAATCTCTCTACTTGCCCGTTGGAGCTACTATTTAGAGGGTATGCATTTACAATGTCGATGCCATATTAGTTTTTAAGCAAAGAGGTAATTGTTTCGGAGTTGAAGGAAGGCTCATTATCACAATATATGGTCCTGGTATTCGGGTTAAAGTTAATCAATTGTATAATGGGGGCTAGTACCTCTACTATAGCCCTGGAAGAGAGGGGCTGTACGATGGCAAACTTCGAGAACTTGTCGATGCAGGACAGAAAAAGATTCTTGTCTGTGGAGAATATGTCAATGTGTAGCATTTCTCCCGCGTATGAGGGAACAGGGGTGAACCCCAGCTCTTGTTTCCTTGGGTGTCTGTTATACTTTGCCTTGGTGCAGACCTCGCAGTTCATAACCACCTCGTTAGCAAGTTTGGTCATCTTCCGGAAATAGTAGTCCCGAAGGATCTGTTTAACATTTTCTTGGGCGGCCCTATGGGCGCGATTGTGTTCGGTTGTAATTATTTCCACCTGCTCGGTTGCGTCTGTGATATCGTTCAGGAAGTTTTTGCAATGCCAGAGCTTGGTTGCAGGAAACTCCAGCACCAGAGCATGTTGGAGGGTAGCTAAAGTCGGAAGATCACAGTGGATTGCATTCACGACGTTGGAATTGACCACCTCCCTTACTGACTTAATTAGTGAGTCCTTATTGTTAAAGTGAATAAAGTGGCGGGTTTTGCCGCCGAAAATTATGAAGTTTCGCCGCAAAGGTTGGCTAGCTTCTTCCAGAATTATTTGGTTTCTGAAACAGTTGAGGGGCTTATCCGTGGCTTCCACTGTGTAAGACAGAGAGAGCTCGCTGTGCACCGTGGCAGCATCGCACTGAGGCTCTTCTTGTAGGTTATTTATGTTTTGTCGGGACAGGGCGTCAGCCACGAAGTTTTCCTTACCCGGTTTATAGAACAACTTAGCGTTATGTTCCTCTATAAAGGCTTTCCACCGTTTGATTTTAACATTTGTGTTCCTATCGGACACAGCAAATATTAAGGGTTGGTGATCGGTGAAGATTCTTACTTCCTTGGTACCGTATAAGTAATTTTGTAATTTCCCTATAGCCCATACAATTGCCAACAACTCCCTTTCGTTTGTGGCGTAGTTTAATTCGATATCATTGTGATTGGCCTGCCGTTTTGGGACAGGACCGCCCCAATGCCGCTTGCTGAGGCATCGGTAGTTAGATCGAAAGGTAGTTTGAAATTTGGGTAGGTAAGTATGACGTCTTCTGACGCCAAAATGTTTCGCAGACGGTCGAATGCATTGCGTTGCGTTTCGCCGAACTGAGCTGCAACTTTCTTGGACATGTGTTTGCTGACTGTGCCATTTTCTCCTTTGAGTAATGCGGTTAAGGGTCTCGATATTGTCGCGAAATCTCTAACGAAGCTCCTGTAATAGCTCGCCAGCCCGAGGAAGGACCTGAGGCTGAACAGTGTTTTGGGTTCAGTGTATTCCTTTATTGCCCTTACTTTTTCTGGGTCGGTCTTGGCTCCACCCCTGTTAACTATGAAGCCTAAGAACTCTACGCTTTCTTTGAAGAACTTTGTCTTCTCTGGGGCCACTTGCATGTTTGCATCGCAGAGGCGTTCTAGCACAGTGTCGATGTGTTTAACGTGCTCATTTACGTTTTCGGAAAAAATGATGACATCATCTACATAGACATAACATATTTTCCCAATTTGTTCTCGTAGAACATCGACGATTGCCCTTTGGAAAATGCTCCCAGCATTTTTTAGTCCAAAACTCGTATTTCCCTCCGTTAATTGAAAACGAAGTTTTTTCACGGTCTTTTTCCGCCATGTATATCTGGTGGTACCCTGATTTTAGATCTAGGGTAGTAAAAAATCTTGCCTTTCCCAAGTTCGCTAGAATCATGGGTATGCTTGGCATAGGGTATCGATCGGCGATTGTTCGCTCGTTCAGTTTCCTGAAGTCGATTACCACCCGTTTTTTCCTGTTGCCGTTGGCGTCAGATTTCTTTTTGTCTACAATCCAAATTGGGCTGTTCTCTCTTTCCTCTCTTCCTCTCTTCCTCTCTTTCAAGAGAAATAACTTTAGGGAACTCTTCAAACTCGCCAGAGTAGCGAATGAGGAGATCATCAACGAGGAAAACAAAACGCTACTCAGAGACTACAAGAAGGAAATACGCAAGGCACATCGTAGCTCGTGGAGGAACTTCTGCTCGAACATCGAGAAAGTGCCTGAAACAGCAAGACTCAGGAAGCTGCTCTCGAAGCAGCCCACCATACAGAGTCAGCTAAAATTAAATAACGGACAGTGGTCAGAGGGCAGCGAAGAGGCTCTGACAGCACTAATGGAGACCCACTTCCCGGGATGCACCGGGGTCACTGATGCCGAAACGTAACAGGACCTATCAACTGAGGAACAAACCCCCCCGACAGATCTAATAACCCACAAGAAAATCCAATGGGCTATAGACTCCTTTGCGGGCATAAAATCACCTGGACTGGACGGAATATTCCCAGCCATGTTGCAAGCGACCAAAGAGACGACCATTCTTTGGCTTTTCGCAATATACTCGGAATGTCTAAGCACAGGCTATATCCCTATCCAATGGAGAACAACTAGAGTTGTCTTCCTCCCAAAGGTAGGAAAGTGCAGCCATGTTAGTCCCAAGGACTACAGACCAATAAGCCTTACCTCTTTTACTCTAAAAACACTGGAAAAGCTGCTGGATGGACACATCAGGAAGGAGGTGGGAGGACTGATGTCGACCAACCAGCATGCTTATACCAAAGGGAAATCGGTGTAGACAGCTCTACATTCGCTAGTAGCTACCGTCGAGAAAGCTCTCAACAATAAAAAGTATGCACTGGGAGTATTCGCAGATATATCCGGAGCATTTAACAACGTAGCCACGAACGAAATAATGGATCGCTTTGAAGCGACCCACATACACCCAGCAATCAACATATGGATAAAGAACCTCCTGAGTGATAGACGGGTGCAATCAGAGTGGGGCACCGCCCCAACGGTAAAGGGAGCGCTCAGAGGCACACCTCAGGGTGGAGTCTTGTCGCCCCTCCTGTGCAATCTGGTGGTCGACGACCTCATCAAGAGATTCGAGAGGAAGGCCCCAAAAATAACAGCTTATGCAGACGACATAAGCATAATTATTACGGGCGTATGTCCATCGACCCTCAGCTCCATAATGGAACGGACACTCAGGGAGATATACGATTGGGCGGACGAAGTAGGACTCGATATCAATGCGGACAAGACGGACATCATCCTCTTTACAAAGAGGTACAAAGTACCGGCATGGATCCCCCCAAAAATCAACAAAACAAGGCTAACCCCGAAAACACAGGTCAAATACCTCGGCACAGTACTGAATAGCAAGCTGGCATGGAAACTCAATGTAGTGAAAAGGCTGAAGAAGGCCACCATTGTGCTATATGCATCCAAGAAGATGCTTAGCAGCACATGGGGCCTGTCACCTACCCTAATGCACTGGATCTACATCTCGGTGGTGCGACCAAATCTGCTGTATGGAGTCCTAATGTGGTGGCAAGCAACTGAAAAGAAGACGTACCACAAGTTTATGGAAAGGACCCAGCGGCAGACTCTGCTATGTATCACAGGGGCGCTGAAGTCAACCCCAACTATACCACTCGAAACCATACTCGGAATCGATCCCCTCGATATCCACGCTCGGCTGACTGCAGGCAAAACATCACAGCGACTGATTGCATCGGGGAGCATGTCACCCCAAGGATACGGGCACGGTTCAATTGGGAGGGACATGACCAGTCATACAGACTACATGACCCCCCAAACTTGCCTCGAGGTCAAAACTAACATTATGGGACCCGAAGACTGGAAAAAGGACGGGACCAGACTCAACACATCAATATATAAGTTAACTTATAAGAGATAACATATAAGAAATGAAGCTTGAATGTTCATGTGCCACCCTAACGTAGCGCATAAGAAATATGAATAATCACGTGCCGCCCTAACGTATCCAAGTCTGATACTCAAAACGCTGATGCAGCAAATGTCACCGTAGCGGGCGGCTCCCTAGTCCCATTGGCCGCCAGCAGTCGCATAATTCTGGCGCATGTTGCATGGTCAGCATTTCCTGTTTATGCGCGGCCGGCTCGCCGGCTATGTTTCGGTTATGTTCAGAATTAAGTTTCAGTTTAAGATTTGACAAATAAATGAACGGATCGTTCAGAGTTACTCCGACGCGAGTCGTAAAACTTTTATTAACTTAATTATATCGTTGAGCCTTAAGGGCCAACGAAATAGAGGGCAGTCACCCTCCCAACATAATCTTCAGTATAAGACCTAGTTGCCGAACGGCAACCACCATCTCCCTCTACAAGAGCGGGTCACGGGAATCCGATCGCTGCCAGCGCAACGGAGTCCGCAGCTCGGACCAACACCACTTCAAGCCACCGCCCCCCGCTACCAGACCGGGCCACGGGAACCTGATCGCTGCCTCCGGAGCCTACGCAACGGAGACCGCAGCTCGGACCAACATAGACTAAATATAATTGGCGCCCAACGGGATTTAGGATCCACGTCCCCAAGAAAAAATAAAATGTAAGTGATTGTTCGGAAAAAATAAAGCTAAAGAATTTTTGTTTCCCCTTCGCTGATCGCTCATGAGTTGGGACTGTAGAAACAAGGTTGAATACGACAGTGAAGATAGCCTAGACTTATCGTACCAGGCCCCAGTCAGAACTAAACAGTCAGTACAGAATCAATTAGAAATGGATCCAGCAATGATAAAAGCGTTAATAGAAGGCGTAATCAACAACGCCCTCGTCGAACAGGAACGACGACTGAGTGCAGAATTTGGCAGGGAACTCGAAAAAGTGAGAAATAGTGTGAGCGCCTTAACTGTAAGTGCCCCTCAGGTAGAAACCTATAAGAGAGTGACCATTGACCATAATATGAAATGTGAAGTGAAACTAGATACCGTGAAATCAGTACCAACTTTCAACGGGAATCATGAGGAGTATGTGTCTTGGAGACAATCTGCTCTAGATGCGTACGAAGTTTTCAAAAACTACGCTGGTAGTCAGGCACACTACGAGGCTGTGGACATCATAAAAAATAAAATCTGTGGAACAGCTCGAGCATTGCTCACATCGCACAACACGGTGCTCAATTTTGATGCAATCATAGCCAGACTTGATTGCACATATGCGGACAAAACATCCCTACGCGTGTTACGTCAACAATTGGAAATGGTTAGGCAGGGTGAAACCGATCTATTGGAATATTATGACGAGGTCGAGAGAAAGCTCACGCTCTTCACTAACAAAGTGGTCATGACTCATAACGAGGAGGCAGGTACCATTCTCAACGAGGAAATTAGGAATGATGCTTTACACGCATTCATAGCGGGCCTCAAGAGGCCGCTAAAATTGTTAGTTCTCCCGGCACAGCCCAAGGATTGCCATCCGCCCTAGCTCTAGCTCGCGAGGCCGAAAATAGCATTGAGAGAAGCGCATTTACCGCTACGTACGCAAAGGCGATCGAGGGAAAAAACCATTCAAGTGACGGCAATAGACAGGGTCATCGGGCCCAGGCCAGGCAAGATAGAGGTCAGGAAAGGAACCCACATTTTGTGGGAAAAAGTAGTCAAAATAGGCAGCAACAGAGCGATCCTTGGCCAAAGCCAAACGATAAAAAGGCCCCACAGCAAAACCAAGTGCAGCCTATGGAGGTTGACCCATCAACGTCCAGGTTTAGGCAACAGACCAATTGGAGGAAAGCACAGAGCGAAGTCACACAAGGCGAAGCTCCGAAAAGGCGGACGACCAATTAACGATCCAACAGGTAATCAACATTTTAACTCAGTTAGAAAACACAACAAGCATAGTAAATCCTTTTAACAAATCGGTGCACATAAATGATATTACCAGCAAAAGCTTAGTAGAAAAGAACATGGGGAAAAAAAACATGTTCAACTGCCCAAAATAAATATGAAATTTCTTCAACATAATATTCAATCAATTAAAGCCAACAAAAATTACCTTGAATTCTTTCTAAATAACGGAAATTTCGATATAGCTATAGCAACAAAAATTACCTTGAATTCTTTCTAAATAACGGAAATTTCGATATAGCTATTCTGTTTGAAGCTTTTTCTCATGACCTTAGCTACAGAAAATTAGCTAACTACAATCTGCTAGAATAAAATAGAGATGATGGATATGGAGGGGTAGGGAAAGCCTACAGGAAAGGTTTAAAACTTAAGATTACTGTCATATGAGACTTATAAAGATATTATAATAGCCAGCACAACCAACAACAATCCGAATCTTCTCATCTACTCCGTTTACTTTGAACCATCTACTTCTCTTGAACCTTTTAAGCAAGCTATTGGGGTTCATAAATATGAATAGGAACCGACACATGCCATCCAATAAACAATACAGTCCACTTGAAGAAGGCAACATCAGAAAAAGGACACATAGAGTTCGACCATAAATTCATATACATGGGTCACGTCGAACCCAAATCTATTAACACATGTGGTTTGTATGTAGTAGGTGTCATTAGAAGGGATGAGCGTGGGAACAAGTGCCGCACATCCCTCCTTTTCTTAGCGGTTTTCTTAGGTTTAATTACCTTATATTTTCCTATATATAGTGCACAAGTTTTGAAAATAAAACAGTTCGAATTTACAACTCAACTCAACAACATCAACATTTGGCCTCTGTGTTTCCGCCACCCGTGGTAAGAAATTCAGAAGTATAAGCACCAAGAAAAGCATAGACCCTTGCCTTATATAGTAAGGTCGCAAAGAAAAAAAACACCAAGCCTCTGATCTCCCCCCACCAATGGTAAGATACACAGTAGATAAAGTCCAAAAAAGGATACTGATCTCCCCCATCAATGGTAAGGGACACAGAAAATGAAGTCGCAAAAAGGATACTGATCTCCCCCACCAATGGTAAGAGACACAGTGAATAAAGTCGCAAAAAGGACACTGATCTCCCCCATCAGTGGCAAGAGACACAGTAAATAAAGTTGCAAGAAGGATACTGATCTCCCCCACCAATGGTAAGAGACACAGGAGATAAAGTCCAAAAAAGGATACTGATCTCCCCCATCAGTAGTAAGAGACACAGTGAATAAAGTCACAAAAAGATAACTGATCTCCCCCACCAGCGGTAAGAGACACAGTAAATAAAATCGCAAAGATAATATAAAAGACAACACTAAAATTCTGATCTCCCCACCAGTGGTAAGAGACACAGTAAATAAGATCGCAAAATAACCTCAGCCTAAGTGAAAACATCCTAGTTGTGAGTCGGGGCAAAACGTAGTCAATAAGGCGACCAAAATAAAAACACCCCCGACGGTTCACTTAGGACTAAAAGGTTAAATAAAAAAAATAATAATAATGGCCACGATTCGGCATCAGTTGCTAGGAGCAGTTAGAGGAACAAATGTTAAAACTTCAGGACGAAGTATTAAAATAACCGCTTACTAAAAACAAGACAGCAGACGCCCTGAAAAAGTTGGAAACAATCCAGAATGTTATTAAAGCAAATCACGAAAAATTGCTGAAGGATGGTGTCGGAAAGAAGGAATATTTCGAAAAAACAATATTTTTTTTTTAAAAGATAAATACATGAAACTTAAAGGACAACTAAATTGTGAGAAGGGTGTGATCTTAGAAAGAAACATCTTAGACGAAATGCACCAATCTTAAAATGGAATCTAATCGGATCGATAACGATTTTAGATGCCAAGTAGAGTTCGAGAAGGTAAAAATACCAACGTTCGATAAATACCATTAAAGCATTAAGCATAAATATTAATGAGGAAGATCCCTTTATCGCAAGAATAATAATCCGAAAGATCGACAATGAAGGAATGCGACACTTTGAGCAAGCCATTCAAAAACCCAGAGAAATTCAAAAGTTATCAGATGTGCTAGATTTTTTCAAACAGCAGTATCAAACACTAACAGCAGTAGCATGAAACAATCATGCTACCAGAGAAGAAAGACATATCAGAAGAAAATAACAACCGTCTACTGTAAAATGACAAAATATAAGTGTTGCAACTATGAAGGTCTATATCAACTAGCTAATTATACCCTAATCTGCGAAACAACATCAAATCTGATTTTTACATGGATGATTTAATGACAGGAGCGAATACAATTGAGGAAGCACAAAATATACAAAAAACGATTGCTGCAGCGTTCAGTGCATTGGGATTTCATCTTCGGAAATGTTTATCGAACAACTTAAAAGTAATGGGGAAAATTGACTTCATTCAATGAAGTCGTAGAAATAAACAACAAAGAAACAGTTAAAACACTGGGACTATATTGGCAACCAAAAGAAGACAACTTTAAATTTGAAGTCAACATGAGCACTGCGAAGACTTGTACAAAAATATGAGTTCTATCCCAAGTAACACGCATTTTTGACACAATTGGATGGTTGTCTCCAGTCACAGTCATCGCAAAATTCTACGTGCAGAAACTTTGGCTACTGAAAGTAACATGGGACGAAGAATTATCCAACGACCTTGCAGACGAATGGAAAACATTTTCAGAAGGTATGGACATGGCAAAGAATCTTCGTATTCCGTGATGAATAGGTACTCATCTCAACTGTCATGTGGAAATGCGTGGATTCGGTGACGCGTCAGTAAAAGCATATGCAGCAGTAATTTACATAAAGACACCCTACACTATAAAGCTTCTGACAAAAAAAAAAAACAAAAGTAATTCCAGTAAAAAATAGGAAGACGTTACCCAAACTGCAACTGTGCGCCGCTCATTTGCTAGCCAAGTTAATGAACCGTGCATCAGAATCGATACCTCAGGCTATTGCAATGTACGCTTGGAGTAACTCAACTATTACTTTAGCATGGATTCGGGAAAGTAAGAACAAGGATAAGTTCATAAGAAAAAGAGTGGACGAAATAAAAACCTACGTGCCACAAGCAATATGGCATCATACTAGCACAAAGGACAATCCCGCAGACAGTGCATCGCGTGGCATCTCTCCAGCCAATTTACAAGATCTAAATAATTGGTGGAACGGCCCAAATTGGCTTACCTTGCCAATAGACCAATGGCCAATAAAAACAAACGAACAGACTGAACATAAGTCTACATTTATAAATCATAACGAGGGGGAACGTTATGAGCCGCGTCTGCGCCGCGGCTCTACTTTATACCCGGTACTCAGTCAGTATATATGTATGTGAGCTTGTTGTAATTTATTACATGTTCGCAAAAGGAAAAAATTTAATTTTAGCCAAAAAAAAAAAAAAATTTAAGTCGAACCTTTTCGGAGATTTTGATCTATTAGATGTTTCCATATTTGTTTACATAAATTTTTTACATCTGCCATTTCTACATGTTTTCATCTACTTCCTACATATACATACACGGCTGTGTGCGAGAGAGAGAGGGAATCAGTCTGCGCTTGGGAGGCCACTGAAATTTCATTTGTTCCTTCTGACTATATTTATGATCCGATCTGATCCAAATTCAATACTCTGTTAGATATAGTCATTTTCTATGATTCTGCGTTTTTTGTTTTCCCGTATCTTCAAAATTGTAGATTTTCATCTTTTGTGGGGGCGGAAGGGGGCGTGGCCAAATTTTAAAACAAACTCGTCTCGGTTTGATACCACAGGAGCTTGGATAGAAAGTTTGGTGGTTCTAGCTCTTATAGTCTCTGAGAACTAGGCGTCAAAATATTCGATCAGGCATAGCGCCTACCCCTGTGTGTGAGAGAGAGCGAGAGGGAACGATGCATTTCGAAATGGTTTTCTTCATTGTAGCTATATTTATCATCTGATCTGATCCAGATTCAACAATCTGATAGATATGCTCATTCTCTATGATTCTGCGTTTTTAGTTTTCTCGTATCTTTAAAATTGTGCATGCCACAGATTTTCGTCCTTGGAGTGGGCGGAAGGGGGCGGGGCGAAATTTTGAAATACACTTGTAACAGTGCGTTAGAACAGGAGTCTGGATACAAAATAGTGTTCCTCTAGCTTTTATGGTCTTTGAGCTATAGGCGCTAATGAAGACGGACAGACGGACAGACGGACGGACGGACAGACGGACAGACGGACGGACAGACAGACATAGCTATATCGACTCGGCTATTGATGCTGATCAAGAATATATATACTTTATGGGGTCGGAAACGCTTCCTTCTGGGTGTTACACACATTAATTTTTTGCACAAATCTAATATACCCCTTTACTCTTCGAGTACCGGGTATAAAAATGAAGGAGAGTTTATAAATGAGCTCGTATCAAGCTATTCGAGTTGGCTTAAGCTACAGAGAGTAGTAGCATACATAAAGCGTTTTTTCCACAGAGGAAGTACCTTACCGCAATGCTTGACTGCAATCGAACTACAATCTGCGAGAATACTCATTATCAGATTATACCAAAAGAAGCAGTTTCAAGCCGACATTCAGCAGCTCAACAGAGGAGAAACGGTAAAAAACACCAGCAGGATCAGTAACCTCTATCCATTCCTGGATAAAGATGGTTTACTTAGAGTAGGTGGATGGTTAAGTAAGTCTGACCTTCCATTTAACACAAAACATCCAATCATACTTATGAAGTCTCATTTAACTGGGCTCTTAATTAAAGAATGTCATCATGCAACCCTTCATGGAGGGAATCAGTTGATGGAAGCGATGATCAGACGCCAATATTGGATAATATCAGTCAAAAAAGATATTAAGCAATTTGTGCGAAGGTGCACCAAATGCATCCGATACCGTCAGAAAGGAGCTAAAAGGAGCTTATATGAGATGTTCAAAAGAAGAGGACAGAAGTCCTTTAAGGGATATGTAGCAGTATTTATTTGCTTTGCTACTAAGGCGATTCATTTGGAAGCAGTCAGTGACATGACAACAGAAGCATTTTCAGCAGCACTGAGACGATTTACTGCACGGCAAGGGAAATGTGCTCATCTATATTCGGATAATGGAACGAACTTTGTGGGAGCCAACCGATGTCTAGACGCAGATTTTAAAAAAGCGATTAAAAGGAATAATGACATTGCTCCAATACTAGAAAATGAAAACACAACATGGCATTTTCCCCTTCGTCAGGACCACACTTTGGCGGAATTCGGGAAGCAGGCGTAAAATCAATGAAATATCATTTAAGAAGGACCATCGGAGAAGTCAAACTCACATTTGAAGAAATGACAACAGTACTAGCCCATATTGAAGCAGTACTAAACTCTCGCCCACTTTATACCTCAAGTGAAATTAATGGCGAAGATGCTTTAACCCCAGGGAACTTCCTTATTGGAAAACCAATTTTGTTAATACCAGTTCCAGGAGGAGATGTGGCTATAAAATCTGTTAATAAGTGGAAATTAGTTCAAAAGCTTCAAAGAGATTTTTGGAAACGATGGAAGGAGGACTATCTGCACACGCTTCAACAAAGAAATAAGTGGAAAAAACCTGAGGAAAACCTACAGGACGGAGATATCGTTCTTATTAAGAACGAAGACACTCAACCGTCCAAATGGCCACTACCTAGAATATTACAAGCCCACCCAGGCAACGACGGTCGAGTACGAGTTGTATCGTTAGATTTAGAGAAAACTACGATCAAGCGACCAATACATAAGGTCTGTCCTCTTGTTAAAATCAAGGAATATACAGAAACCGCTGACCAAAAAACAGTAAACGAAACAGGTCTTACTACCTTAAAGCCTAAGGAATTCAACCTATGGGGAACAATACTCTGCTTACTAATGATACTGCCGATATTGCTAGCAGCACCCATTAAGGTCACAAATGGAATAATACACGAAATGTCGGATAAGGCAGCAGTATATCTAGATCCACTGGGCCAAGTGGAAGTCATTGAGTCATTATTTGCGAAGGCAAATATCGCGCATAGAAGACACAAATAAACACATGTTCGGGAATAGAAATGCGAGAGTCAAACGTGCACCATTCGCATTTTTGGTATCATACTACCACATCTTATTTGGACTAATGGATGAAGAAGATCGAGAAATCATGGCAATGAACATGCAAGTGCTTTTCGCAAATCAAAATGATTTGAATTGTTTTATGAAAAAGCAGATAACGATAGTCGAATCAACTCTAAATGTTTTGACACGAACTACAAAAGAAATCAACGAAGAATTTAAGAATATTGAAATTCACGTTGACGAATTGACAAAGAAAGTCCAGCAGAACTTCTACATATATCAAGAAACAATCAGGTTCTTTATGCGAAAGAATTCAAGCAGACATGGTGGGATTGCTGATCGATATAAATCACGGCAAGCTGAACCAAGACTTAATAACTCCGACTCAAATGAATAGCGAAATTCAAGAAATAAAAGAGCATTTGCCTTAGAGGTATAAGCTATCTGGAAGAGGTACTAATAAGATACAAGCTATTCACAAATTACTCACTGCAAGTGGAGCAATAGTCGACGACAAATTAACTATCAGCGTAAGCTTTCCGTTGATAAACAGTCAATCATCTCGACTATATAAAATAGTTTATATTCCATTTGAGACGCACAACCACATAATGATCCCAGTGGTACGAGAGTCGTTTCTCATTTACAACTTTATGCTGGATTCATACCATGTAATGTCCGAAGCATCGTTACATAAATGCGAACGAACTGCTTTCGACGTGTATGTCTGCGAAGGGAATTGGCCATAGGTCAATGCAAATGATAATGCGTGCGAAATAGCACCTCTGAAGCCGTTAAGTACTTATCAATGAACGTTTGTTGAAGCTAAGCCACTACCGTTTTGGGTAAAGCTAAAAAAGGACAACGACTGGCTCTTCAGAACATTCAACAAGACGTCAGCATGTATACAATGCAACGGGAATCATGAGGTGATAAAAGACTTACCACGACAAGGGATACTTTCTCTACAAGAAGGATGTACAGTTCGGTCCGGAGGAACAACGCGGCTTTCGCCAAAAAAGATTGAGAGTGAATTGTCGAAATCAGTGAACATCCCCTTAACGAAGGAAATCGGGGAAATCTCAGAGTTTACCTTAAAACCACTGGGTTTAAGGGTAATCAATAACAGCAAGGAAATTGATGATCTTAAAAAGCGGACCAAGGAAATACAAAAGGAGAATATTCATCTAAGAGAACTCGACTTCCACCCCGTACACAAGTACAGCGGATCCTTCACAATATGGTACATATGGTACTATTGATTGTGTATCTAAGGAAGGAATGTAAATCTAATAAATTAGTCACCATAACCCTGACGGACAATCCTGGCCGGCGAAATGTTCAGAATATGAACAGAACCGGACAACAGGTGACGCCAGAGTAATTACACACCCCTGGCGAACCGCGGGCAAAATGTTCATGCCCATGAACAGGACCGACAGCAGGTAGCGTCACAAAAAATACAGTCCACTTGAAGGAGGCAAGTTATCACATCTTTAGCAAACCGCAGGCAATATGTTCATAAAAGATGAACAGGAACCGACACAGGCCAACCAATAAACAATACAATCCACTTGAAGGAGGTCACTTGAGAAAAAGGACTCATAGAGTTCGACCATAAAATCATATACATGGGTCACGTAGAACCCAAATCTCTCTCGTAGTGTTCAGACGCGTTTTACGTCTCTCGCTCTCAATACTTTCCGTGTAGTAGCGCTCTCTCTCTCTCATTGCAGCTGCTGCAACCGCTCTCCTCTCTCCGCTCAGTTTTTACTAATTCCGCTTTAAGCGTTTGCCTGGCACACTGGTCTGATTTCAATTTGTTTTGAAATAAATTTTGTTTATTGTATTTAAAATGGAATCACCTATTATCTGTACCAAAAAAACCTGCAAACAGGTGGTCACCCCTGCTCAGTCGAGTATCCCCTGCTATCTTTGCGGAAAAGCAATGCACGCAAAGTGCGATGGGTACTGCTGAATGAGTCTCCTAGGCGAAAAAAGGTCACTCCGCTGGATCTGCAAGCCCCAACTGTCCCTCTGCCGCCCGTTGCCGAACAACCGACTCCGACCACTCGAATTGTGCAGCAGCCGATATCGTTTGCTATTCCAAGGGCAACGACAGCTGCTGGTGATGCAAATTCGGCAGCCGAATTTATCACTTCGGAGAACGCACAACCAGAAATTTCCGTAGCGTCCGTGTCCCTCAAGTCCGCCAAAATACCTAATATCCCGTCCACTTCGATCCTACCAACAAACATACGACCCGGACCACCGGGTATTGCCATCACAGGTACAAGGTCTGTGGTGTCAAAGCCAAGATTGGTGGTGATCACACCTACACCTAAACGACAAATATTTGTCTCACGGCTTGCCCCTTACACCACTATAGATGACGTTACTGCTTTTATTCAAAGTAATATACAAGCCGACGGTTTAAAGGTGGAGAAGTTTAACTTCTCTTATGCCAGGGATGTAGCTTCATTCAAAATAAGCGTCTCCCCAACTCATTTTGACACCATTTGCTCTGCCAAATTTTGGCCAGAGAACATGGTGGTGAAGGAGTTTAAGGCAAAGAAGAAGAGTAGGCCCCCAATAACTCCTAATACTAGTCAGGCCAGTGCTCTATCCTCATCTTCCCAGTCCACCCATCCAAAAAACTAACTTCCTCTCTCTTAATCACCTACCAGGATGTTAGAGGCTTGCGTAGTAAGCTCAGAACTCTGTTTCGGGATAGCGTCGCATTTGCATCCCATGTAATTGTGTTTACAGAGACCTGGTTAAAACCGGAAATTCTTAGTTCTGAAGTTTTGGCAGGTCGGTACACAACCTTTAGAAATGACCGTTCGTCTCGACGTGCAGGTGGGGTTCTGATTGCAGTGGACTCTAACTTCACGTCGGAACATTTTACAGTCCAGATTCAACAAGAACTGGAATTCCTGTGTATAAAACTGATTCTTCCCGCTTTTTCAGTCTTTATTACATGCTCGTATATTCCACCTTCTTCGGATATCGCAATTTATGAGCAGCACTTGTCCGCCTTAAGCGCTGTTTCTTCCTCGCTATCAGATAAAGATCATATGATAGTTTTTGGGGATTTCAATTTACCAGGAACTGTTTGGTCTTCGGTAAACGAGTCTAATAACCTAGTCCCCATGTCACGACATGACTTTATTGACGGCTTACTCGACTTATCCCTGTCTCAAGTCAACCATGTGAAAAATTCCCTGGGTCGATTGCTTGATCTGTGCTTTGTAACGGATCCGACCATTGCGTTGTTAACCCGAGTCCCTCCGCTCACTATACCTGAAGACGCCTACCATCCTACACTTGAAGTGTCGCTCGATATAGGATCAACCGCATTGGATCGGTCGGGTAGGCTACCTCAATGTGTCCGCTGCTTTCGTAAAGCCGAGTTTGCGAAGCTTAATAACCTCATTAGGGATTTTGATTGGTCCGCTTTGTATTTGTGCACTGATGTTACAATATGCACAAACATTTTCTATGATGCACTTGACTCACTTCTTGAGTCTTGTGTCCCACTTTCCTGTCCTATTAGATCTGGGAAGCCCCCTTGGTTTACCAAAGAGTTATCCAGTCTAAAAAACTTAAAATCAAGACTTTACAAAAAATTTCAAGAAGTTGGCTCTCCTTTTTCTCTCTCTCGCTATGTAATGGCTCGGTCAAACTTTTAAGTTCTTAATTCCCAGTGCTATAAGAACTACCTATCTAGATGCAGGATACGTTTTTCTCAGGACCCTAAGCAGTTTTACAGCTTCGTAAACAGTAAGCGTAAAACGTCCGCTCATCCATCCTCGCTATCATTTCTTAATACGTCGGCAAATACTGATCAGGCAATTGCCGATCTTTTTGCCCAATACTTTCAAACAACCTATTCTCAGGAATGCTACTCCGGGCAGCCGTACCCATACGGTTTACACAGGTCGAACGGCATCTTCAGTCCCTTGCTACATGAAAGCTCTCTGCTTCTTGATCTCCGGAAAGTTAAGCCGGTGTTTTCACCGGGTCCGGACGGAGTTCCCGGCTGTGTACTTAGATACTGCGCCGAGTCTCTGTGTGGACCGTTGCTTAAACTATTCAGCCTGTCCATTAACTCTTCATGCTTCCCCTCCATATGGAAGGAGTCGTTCATTATTCCTCTCCATAAGAAAGGTAGTAAGTCTGACGCGAAGAACTACAGAGGTATATCAAAGTTATTCGCAATTCCTAAAGTGTTTGAGAAAATTTTAACTCCGCACCTGCAGCATCTTTGCAGATCACTTATATCTCCAGCCCAGCATGGATTTATAAGGCGGAGATCAACGGACACGAATTTATTGGAGTTCACCTCCTTTATCATTAAAGGCTTAAAAGGTAATCTACAGACGGATGTCATTTACACAGATTTCAGTAAAGCATTCGACTCTGTAAACCACACTCTCCTAGCACAAAAACTTGACCTTTAAGGGTTTCCAACCAATCTCTTGAGATGGATTTCTAGCTACCTTTGTTCCAGGTCCCAAAGAGTCCTCTTCAAAAACTCCCTATCTTCACCAGTATTAACATTATTAGTATTAACATACTCTCGAGTACCTATGTATGCGGATGATGTTAAGCTGTGTGTCCAGTTCAAGGACAGCTTATCTCACTCCAGGTTGCAATCCGATCTTAATAGCTTTCAGTCATGGTGTTGTGCAAATTTGTTATACCTTAATGCTTCGAAATGTAAAGTAATGACGGGAGTTCTCTCGAGAGAATTACCCTAGTTGATGATCTTGGTGTTCTTTTAGATCCCAAGTTAAAGTTTTCTGAACATATTTCTACCATGGTAAATAAGGCCATGGGCGTGCTTTGGTTTAAAAAGAGGTGGTCAAAGGAATTTGACGACCCCTATATAACAAAGACTCTCTATGTATCGCTTGTTCGTCCGATTTTAGAATATGGTTCTTGTGTATGGTGCCCTCAGTACAAAGTACACCAGGACCGTATAGAATCAGTACAGAAAAACTTTTTAATTTTCGCTCTACGCGGCCTCAACTGGGATGCAAGTGTGAGACTGCCGTCTTACTCTAGTAGATCGCTTCTAATAAACCTTCCATCTTTAGTTAACCGTAGAAAAATGCTTGGTGTGATTTTTGTGCACAACTTGATCAAGGGTGACGTCACGATTCCTATTAGAATTACCAGAAATTATACCCCTCTGTTCCTTCCGATTTGTAGATCGAATTATTCCTTGCATGAACCTTTTAGAGTTTTATGCTCGGATTATAATTCCCTCTACCATATTATATCGGCAACTAATTCCCTTCCTCTTCTTAAATTACTAATACTCACATACCTTTCTCGTAGTTAGTAATTGTAGTTGTGGAGTACGATAGTTTTAATGCATGATTAATTCCTTTAGTAAGATTAGTTCTAATTTTCCTCGAATACTAGTCTAACATCTATCTTTCCTGCATGATCGCGATCGGTTCGGTTAACGAGTCGCGCGTTTTGCGGCAGCGCCCCTCGGTCGGTTGGGTGGGAGGAGGGCTGCGTTTCGGCCTGGGATTCGGGCGTAACAGCATTCGGCTGGTGTCCCATGGGCCACTTGATGGTGCAGTCATTGCACGTCAACGTCCAAACATGTGGTTTGCATGTAAAAGGTGTTATTAGAAGGGATAAGCGTGGAAACAAGTGCCGCACATTCCTCCTTTTCTTAGCGTTGGTTTTAGGTTTAATAACCTTATATTTTCCTATATATATTGCAAAAGTTTTGAAAATAAAATAGTTCGAATTTACAACTCAAATCAACAACATCAACATTTGGAAATCTATTGGAAAACCCTGAATATGCTAATAACGTCATTGTTGCAGGTGATTTTAACGAAAGACACACTGATTTTGTAGACACGATAAATAGTGGAAAAGGCACCTTTTTAAAAAAAGTTATGAATAATTCAGGTTACTATCTCGCAAATAATTGCGATATAACTTTCATGAGAAACATTGATTCAATTTCTTGTTCTGTTATGGATTTAACCTTCGTGAAAGGAATCTGAATAGAGAAACGCAAATGTGAAAGCTTTTTTCTGGGTGGGAGTCACCATCATCCAATAATTTTTGAGTAGTAGGAACAGTAGGAACAGTAGGAAATAAGGGTAGATTAACAAAGTTTTTGGCCAAGAACAGAATACTTAAAAAGTTAGGGCAGGTTTAGTTTAAGATGAACATAGGATATCTTACTAAGAGCAACCAACGTGAAAATAAGGTGGCAACTTATGAAATCAAAAACAAATATCCGAAGCTTTGGTGGGATGAAAAACTAGCAAATTTTTTTAACGTTTTCACGGAGGCGCAAAAACCATCTTTTTCAAATTACTGTAGTGCTTTAGATCTTAAAATCAAATGGAAGAAAGTTGTCAAAATTTTCAAAAGGACCAGTTATGCAAGAAAGTTGACGGAACTCAATGTAAACTCAAATACAAGGGAAGCTTGGAGATTCCTTGCAAACCTCAAAAATTATCATTTAGATACACCTGTTTTGTTTGACCTAGATAAAGCTGGGCTCTAGAAGAGCGAAGAACAAATGAGGCCAAAGCTGTTTATACCAATATATATGCAACTAAAAGAAAATGAAAATGGTGAACAGAAACAGAACAGAAACAGAACAGAACAGAAACAGGAAAACAGCGGGAGGGCTGGATCAAATAACATATGAAATGCTGAGCGCTTTAAACACAAACTTCAAGAAAATATCAACATGTGATTTTCCAGCTGAATGGCTTTCCATCAAAATTACGCCTATACCCAAAAAAAACAAGTACCTCAATGAAATTAGACATTTCCGACCCATATCCTTGATATCGCTCTTGGCTAAAACGGTCAATAGAATGATTAAGTTCAGGCTTGAAAAGAATATAAACGACATCAAAGTACTACCTTACAGATCTTACGCCTATCAGAAAAATAAATCAGCTGCGATGTGCATAAATTATGTTTAAAATGTAGTAGCCTATAGGAAAAAAAAACCAGGAACACGTTGTGCTTGTTTCGATTGATCTGAACAATGCCTACAATTGTATAAATCTAACTTTCTTAAAATATTGTTGGAAAACGAAAGTTTTCCCAAAACCTTCATTGACTGGATCATCAGTTTCATGTCCGTGAGACTATTAAAATTGGGAGATGCTGTAATAGTAATACAGGGTGGCATTCCTCAAGGCTAATGCCTGTCTCCGCTTCTTTTCAATGTCTACACTAAAAGACTACATCAAGCTAGCGATAACATGACTCACATCATGCAATTTGCTGATGATTTTGTTCTAATTTCACAAAGCCATAACCTTAATTTAGCAGTTACCAATATGAAAACGAAATTAAACGACTTTAATCTCTTATGTGCGGATTTAGGTTTCAGTTTCAACCCTAGCAAATCGTCATGCACAAGGGCAAAGATAATGGAAAGCTATTTGATATCTCGATAGGAGGAAATATCTCGAAATATCCTTTTACAGCACAAGCAGTTATCAGCCGGTTGACCAAATCAACAAAAGAAATTTCAAAAAGATTGAATAATTGGAATTGTATCAATTAAAAGCTTAAGGAGATCTTCTATAGAGAAAGCAATAAACAGCTTAAGCCCGCCAGAATGCCTTCCTACGAGCTAGCCGTGGTGCTGCGCTAATTGCCGCGCCCCGAGCTGCCGCGCCCCAAAAAGAGCCACTCCATCTTAGAGAAATGGCAGTCTTAATTAACACAGCTAACATAAACTTCTAACTAGTCTTTTCCTATTCCTTTATAATGTAAATAAACATATATAGTAATAACACTGGTTAACAAGTCAGTGCAGAATCTTATTTATCACTAAGACGATCTGTAAAACCCGCCCTCAGTAACATTTATGACCTATTTCAGTGGTCTTAAACGAAAAATTACATCAAATTTAAAGAGCACAAACTCCTTTCATGCATATAAAAATCCGGCTGCATATAGTTTGGGTTTCACATGAAACATGTAAATACGGGAATGTGTCTTGCACATGCTCCCAAACCACCAACATCTGATAAATGTGAATATCTTAAGATGATTTAATCAAAAAAAAAAAAAATTAAGTTGACTATAAGGAACATTTTTCAAGCAAAACCTTTCTATTCGACCTATTAATGTTGCAATCGTCTTTACCATCATACAAAGATTAACAAAAGCTGGATACATCCGTAAATATCCGTTCCAGCCCTCACATACATTTCAAGCCGGAGTACAGTGTGTGATTTAGCTGATCTCGCAGAACGAAATTAAAATGTTCGACCATAAGGAACGTTGTGAGCTACGGCAAGGGCCGCGTCTCTTCTTTATACCCGGTACTCAGTCAGTATATATGCGAGCTTATCATATATGTAATTTAAACAATACTAGCGGCCCGGTACGTGCTTCGCTACGTATAAAGTGAAATATTAATTTATTAATTGCTAGCTCTTCTAAAAATTAATCCAAGACATTGGATAAACAATATTTTTTGTTTTCCATTTTGAGCATAAATAAACAAACGGCTGGTGGTACCGACTCTGGAACAGGCAACATAAAGTTGGCCATGTGAAAAACATGATTCCTCCAAATTCACACCACAAACGTGAAGTGTTTGCCCTTGGGCCTTGTTGATGGATATCGCAAATGATAAACGCATAGGATATTGTAATCGTTTGAAATCAAATGGCAAATCAGTTAGAATCATAGCGATATCCGGTATCAAAAAAACTTCTCCTTTTTATTTATCAGTTAAGATCGTAGCTTCATTTACCGGATCCGTCACTACGGCACAGATCAAAAAAAGCCGTGAGTGTCATTTTTCGTGGATTTTCCACTATATTTTGCATATTTTCCACTATGAAGTATACACGTTGTCCGTTCTCTAAGTGTACCGCTTGGTGTACTACGGTAGGGTGTCTGTCATGTATAGGAAATTCTAGCAACCTCCACACTGCTTCAGATGAACTGATGTACCGGCCATTCAAATAATTTTCAACTTTGTTATGAGCATTTGTGACACTGAAAGTTGCTTGAGGTATTTACATATGTATTTAATCGCTTGTACGGAATGACGATATTCAACGTTTATGTAAGCGTTGAAAGATCGACACAATATTGGAGAATATAGAACGATCCATCTATTGTCTATGTTAACTGTTCTCCCTCGCACGTTTAAGGTAGCTACCTCTCCTCCGTTGTCGATGTCGCGTCGTCGATAAACGGGATATCCATCCTCACCAGTCTGGGCTTGAGTTACGAAACGTCTTGGATACTTTTTTGAACATATGCCATTTTTCATGCACGGCGAAGTCAAATTTTCTTCCCCACATGGACCATGTACCATTATTTTTTTTTTGACTATTTCGAACAACTCTGGATCTTCGTCTTTATTAGGTAGCTCGGCTATTATTATTTTATCCATTTCATCGGGCCGTCTTTTTGAGTCGAGCCAAAATAACATATGACAATGCGGCAGTCCTCTTGTTTGCCACTCTACAGTAAGCATATAACATTTGGCCGTCCCTAAAATCAAGTCATTTGTGATAATTTTTTGGAGTTTTTTAATTTTTAGGTGAAACACTCGTGCGATGATGTCATTCCTGTCGAAAGATCGCTGACCGGGGAAAAAGTTCCTGCTTTATTTCTTTCCATTCCGGATTACAGGGGAAAGTTACAAAGAGATCAGGCCTTCCATAATTGCGCACATATGTCATAGCATCTTGCGTCTTTTTATGGAGATACCTCGGCATTTATGCTTGCCCCAAACGAAGCCATCTGGAAAGGGCTATTCTACGTGCATTATTTAAAAATTTTGCAGAAAATGAGTGATTATTAGTCAACAGGCTTTTTATCGGTTCAGGTGGCTTTTTAATGTTAGAAAGAATAACTTGCCCAGACGCGCAGCTCATGACGCTCGTATTATCACTTCATTTTTAGCAACAAATTTAGGACATACCTTATTCATTGCTCCAATTTGGATGCTGATCTGATTCTGATAATCAATATGTGGATCGTAACTGAATGCCGATCTATTACTGGAGGCTAAAATTATGTTACGTCTTTCTCTTTCCCGGGCACGCGTTCGCGAGTTCCTTACTCTTTTGACAGCAAGGCACTGCGAGCGTTCAGCACTCGATTGTCGTTCGTGTAGTTGTGATGATCGGGCATTTTGTGCTGAAAGACGAAACGATCGTACGGCGCTCGCTTGTACATGATCGTGAAATTTGTTCACTATTTTCATCAAGGCGTTGCGAACGTTTGGGGCTAGATTCTGTGGCACGCGATTGCGCCGCATACGCTCTCTGATTTGCGAGATGATCTTAATTTTCAGAAGAGTATTCTCCAATACGTCAAAGTTTTCTTAATCTCGTTTGGGAGCTACTGATAGTTGAGACCTTTTTTTCCCAGGCATATTGTTAAATGTGCCGTACGTCCTTCTAGCAATGTGACATCTATTAAAAAGCAGCACTATAAAACGAATTTAATTTACACTTCAGTCTAAGTAATACGTGGCTTGCTATGTTAACACCAAAAATTGAAAAAGTAAAAACAATGCCTCAATAACACGTGGTTATGCCATATTGCTACTATAATTATAACCTATGTTACTCAGAGTAAATGTAATTTCCTGAGTTTTCAAAGTCAAAATTTCCGAAAAAAATACCGCAAAAAATTATTAAATTTGAACTTGAAAGCTTAATGAAATGTTGACGGTAAGCTGCAGCTACAAAGTGTTTGAGTACGATTTATAGCTGCATTCATCAGCGTTTTTGAACTGTAAAATTTAGTACAGCCAGATGTAAGATGCTTCAGTTATGTGAAAAGCAGAAGCACTACCTCTGAAAAAACTACCAGTTTTTAGAAAAAATCTTTAAAAAAAACTTCACCATAAAGAAAACCAGAATCCCGAAATCTATCAGAAAAAGTCATTTTAGGCCACAGCGGAAATAAAAAGTTCAATTTTGTCGAGTAGTGTTATCATCAATTATTCTTATAGCTGTGAACAATTTCATGTACATATGTATATATGTATATTACTTTCTCTATTTATCTCGGCACCAACACTCTACAACGCACTTTTTGCTCAGTTATACCTCGGACTTTATGATTATGTGAACACTGAAACAAAGTATTACAGTGTGTATTCTCTAAGTACACTTAGTACAGTGGATACACGATATATGCGCATACTCTACAAGAATGCAATCCGGCTTGCAGCTGTATCATCAAATGGAGCGCCATTCGATGGTGTGCCATCCGCAGTGGACCCGATATTTTTTTTCACTCATTTTAGGTATGTTTAGTTTTTCATGTTTTTTATTTCACGCTGAACTCTCCACAAAACATCAGAGTTTTTCAAGCTGGTTGCCCAGATCTAACAATACGAACGTTATTGCTCCCAAAGGCGGCGAATAAAGGTAGAGAGATGCAACGAAAAAGAATTCAAAAAAATTTGTGTGCATTGCACTGTCACAGAGAGCAAGAGCAAAGACGGATAATGCGACAAAGCGACAACCAAAGAAAGAGAAAACGAAAACTAATAGCGGGCCGCTAAAACAAGCATGGTCGGCCAAAACGACTTTCGGTTGACAAATGTCAAGTTAAACCTTCAATTCAGTTTTAAAAAAAATGTTTTAAACACTGTTTAGAGGAAGATATCAAATTATCACCTAGGTTTATATTAAAAACCGCACGATAGGTTATTTTAGAATATAATGTATGTTTATTGTGTTTGGTGATCGGAGCTGCACTAACTCTAAGCAGAGAGGCCCGGCTGCAGCAGCAGCCGAAAGCTCTGATCAGACAAAACGCAAAACGAGAGCGCAAGCTTTAGCGGGGAGAAAGCTTATGACGAGATAGATATTACATGTATTAGATAATAGCAAACAAATCCAAACAGTGATGCTCGATGGCATTTACTTTAAAATGATTATTTGTCGTTCTGCTCCGAACATCCTCCCCCCGTTGAAAGAGCACGGCTTTCAACTCCAGCGTCGACGGGCAGGACGGCTAGCTTCCCAACGGCTCTCTTCATTAGACCCGTCGCTCTTCGAACCATTGCGACTCTGACGATTCCATCCTTGCCTGGTATGGCCTCCTCGACACGGCCGAGAAGCCATTTGAGTGGTGGCAAGTTTTCATCCTTTAAGAGGACGACGCTTCCAATCCTTATGTTTTCCGTAGAATCTCTCCACTTGCTCCTCTCTTGCAGCATGGACAGATACTCCATGCTCCACTTTCGCCAGAAGTTTTGTTGCATTTGGGACACCTGCTGCCAGCGACTTAGACGGTCAGCGTTGAGATGCGTGATGTCCGGCTCTGGAAACGTTGTGTAGCTCGAGCCCTTTAGAAAGTGAGCAGGCGTAAGAAAATCTAGACTGTCTGGGTCTTCTGAAATTGGATAAAGTGGTCGAGAGTTAAGAATTGCCGAAATCTCATATACGAGAGTGCGAAGCTCTTCAAGGTTTAGCACTGATGCGCCGACGACTCGATAGAAGTGGTATTTTGCCGACTTGACAGCTGCTTCCCATAACCCGCCGAAATGAGGTGAACGAGGAGGGATAGACTTCCAGTCGATTCCATCGCTAAGGCAAAATGAAGCGATGACGGAGATGTTTGGCTCACTGTTAAACAACTCCTTGATCTCTAGCAGTTAATTTCTGGCACCCACGAAATTGGTTGCGTTGTCCGTCCACAAGGTCCGAGGCTTGCCCCTGATTGCATCGGGGAACATGTCACCCCAAGGATACGGGCACAGCTCAATTGGCAGGGAATGACCAGTTTTACGGACTACACAACCTCCCAAACGTGCCTCGAAGTACAAACTAATACCTGTATGGGACCCGAAGACTGGAAAACAGGACGGGACCAGACTCAGCACCTCAATATATACACTGACGGCTCCAAGATGGAAGGAGGAGTAGGAGCGGGCTTATATTGCAAAGACCCTGAAATAAGGCTGTCATATGAGCTACCATCCCGATGCAGCATATTCCAGGCGGAAGTCTTCGCCATCAAAAAGGCAGCAGAGGTCGCTCAACACACCAAACTAGCACATAATGTGGTCAACCTATTCGTTGACAGCCGTTGACAGCCGGCGATAAGATCCATGCAGTCGTCCGCGGTTAGTTCCAGAAATATCCTGGCAAGCAGGGAGGCACTAGACACACTAAGCACGACTAAGTCAGTGCATATCTATTGGGTTCCCAGTCACCAGGGCATTGAAGGAAACGAAGCGGCGGACGTTCTGGCAAAAGAGGGCATCGGGCTGGCAAATAATAGAATCAAAGACGTGCCTGTCTCCCTTAGAACGCTACAAAGCGACTTGGAGAAGCAGGCCGAACTGCAGACCGAAAGCAGGTAGAGGAGTACTACCACCTGCAGAATCTCGAGAACCATGTGCAAGGGGCGCAACGGAAAACTCAGTCACTATTTACTGCACCTACCACGGAAGGACTGCAGACTGCTAGTGGGAATACTCACAGGTCACTGTCTGTCTGCGGCGCATGCAGCCAAGCTTGGCATCACCAGTATTGACACCTGCAGGAAATGCGATGAACCCGGGCGCTATTGAAACCACTTCATCTTATATGCAACTGTCCGGCTCTCACGGGCAATGAGCAGACACCTAGGCGCACCGGCGCTGGCATCGATGGAAGACGCCTCCAGGAAGACGCCAAGAGAACTCCTTGCTTTCGCGAAAAATACCTCGATTCTCGAGGACTGGCCTATGAGGGAACCAGCTGAGGGCCGTCCGGGTTAACCAAACCTAACCTCAGAATGTAGAACCAAGCGCATTACCGACAATAATGATCAGTTATCATCCAGTTCTTATTGCGGTCGTCACTGCTCGGAATGCAATTCGGACGCCACTGCCGCTTAGCTTCGCGGTTTTGATGCTGTTCGCTGCTCATCATTGTGTCGCCGTGCATTTCATCTGACTTGCATTGATTTGCATTCGGATGCTATTAAACTCTTAATTAATCTGCCTAACTGTTTTACCGACGTAAGCCTGAAAAGCGTCTCAATGCTGCTATGAATGAGGCTGTGGTTAGATCCTTGACGACCTCCAAATGCGCGGCCTTTGTTGAAAAGCAAACAAATATTGCAATGTAGCATTTGCATGGTGGTCTATTTCGAACATCAGTTTTATGATAGAACGGCCCGCAAAAATCAATTCCAGTTGTGTGGAATGCGGGGTTTGGTTGGACTCGATCCTTCGGCAAGTCTCCCATCACGTGCTCAGTCAAAATTGGCTTAGTCCGAAAACATCGAACGCATTTGCTTATGACGCTTGCCACCAATTTCCGCCCTCCAACAGGCCAATATTTCTGACGAAGCGATGCAAGCAAAACCTGTGGACCACCATGTAATAACTTTTCATGATAGAAAGTTATAATTGCCTTCGTGATTGGATGACCTTTCGGAAGCAATATTGGGTGCTTTGCATCGTAGTCCATATTTGAGTTTTGAAGCCTTCCTCCTACACGAAGAAGCCCATCACCACCGAGCATCGGGCGCAGAGAAAGCAACTTGCTCTTGGCAGGAAGTGCTGCACTAGCGTTGAGTGCGTTGAGCTCCTCAGCAAAATGAACCTGCAGGACACTTCTTATTAGAAGACGAGTGCCACCTGCAAGGTCCTGCACGGTGAGCGTGGCACCTGATCGAACATATTCCTTGCTTCGAAGGGAGATAAAACGATAAATATATCCAAAGACACGTTGGAGCTTTGCAAACGAGTTCGTGTACTTGCTGTCACATGAGAGGTCCTTTGCAACTGCTCCAACCAATGATGTCTGTCGGCGCTCCGGTAGGTCAACAGTTTGCGGAACCTGAGCAGGCCATCCTGACGAGTCCGATAAAAGGTACGACGGTCCATTTAGCCACAATTTCAAATCTAAGAGCTCTATTGGAGAACATCCCCTCGATACGACATCGGCTGGGTTAAGAGCTGTTGGGACGTGATGCCACTCCATGTCCTTGGTCAACTCCTGGATTTGCGAAATACTGTTGGAAACAAAAACGTTAAAGTTTGATGGGGCTTCATGTATCCAAGACAACACGATAGTTGAATCCGACCAACAGTGGAAATCACAGGGAGATGAGAGACTTTGTTGCACACTTACGACGAGCTCAGCCAAGAGCAACGCCGCGGACAATTCCAATTTGGGTATGGTTAGCGTTTTTAAAGGCGCTATTTTGGACTTCGAGCACAGCAAGCGAGATGCGGTTTGCCCTTGTATATTCGATCTTATGTAAACGCAAGCTCCATATGCAGTCATGCTGGCGTCACAAAATGCGTGCAACTGGAGGGATGAGTTCGGCAGCAGACAAAACGTAGAAATTTGAAATTCTGAACTATGCGTAATTGCGATGTCAAATCAGACCAAACTGCCGACAAATGTTCAGGTAGTGCATCATCCCATTCTAAATCCTCCTTCCATAAACTCTGTAAGAATATTTTGGCTTTGGACAGAATAGGTGCTATCAAACCGAGCGGATCGTAGAATCTGGCTATAGAAGACATGACAGTGCGTTTGGTGGGCGGGCCTTTTGGCATGATTTGCGAAAAATTGAATAGTAGGTTATCCGAACTAGGATCCCATACCAAACCTAACGCTTTCGCTATATCCGTTCCATCATGAAACTTTAACAGTTTTTCCCTGTCATCCGTAGGCTTCAAGCACTCTGGGCTCATTGGAACTCCATTTTCGTATAGGAAAGTGTCCTCTATGCAGGAGCTCTTTTACTTGACGACGGATCACATTCACCTCCTCTATTGTGTCTCCACCAGATATGAGATCGTCTACGTAGAAATCCCTTCTCACGACTTGGGCTCCTATAGGAAATGACGCAGCCTCGTCGTACGATAGTTGGTGCATGGCACGAATTGCCAAAAAAGCAGCAGGCTTTGTTCCATACGTAACGGTCTCTAGCTTGTAAATCTTGATTTCATCAGTAGGCTTTTCGCGCCAAAGGATGCATTGCAAATATTCATCTGGGTGCGACATCCGAACACAGCGATACATCTTGCAGATATCTCCACAAAGTGCAATTCTGAAGAACCTAAAACGAAGCAGTGTGTTGAATATTTTTGGCTGAATCGTTGGGCCAGTCAGCAGTAAGTCATTGAGGGAGCGCCCTGATGTGGTCTTTGCAGATCCATCGAAAACAACACGTAGTTTCGTACTGCTGCTGTCGAGTTTTTGCACGCAATGATGCGGCAAGAAAAATTGTGGCACATTTATGGTGCTAGAAGCCAACGACATGTGCCCCAAATCCAGATATTCTCTTAGGAACGCACTATATTGAGCCTTCAGCGAGAGGTTTTTGGATAGTTTTGTCTCCAGACTTTTGAAACGACGAAGAGCGAGACAGAATGAGTCGCCAAGGTCCTCAAAACCAGCACTAGCTAATAATCGAACAGAAAATTGACCATTTTCCAACCGAGAGTAGTTTTCCTTGAACAAACGCTCGCAGAGTAGATCCTCACTCGATGCAGCTGCCTCCGATGAATAACAATTTTCAAGCTCCTAAAAGCGCTTTACAGCATTCGACAAAGAATCCTCATCTTCCTTTGGTGCGTGGGTTCCTGTTGCCGCAGCCAGAGCGACTCGATTGCTGGTGGTATGAGCCAGCCCTCCAGAGACAATCCAACCAAGTTTGGTGTTCTGGAGTGATGGCAGCGTCTGCATCTGCATCTGCCCAGCACAGAGCAAATCAAAGAATATACCAGCGCCTAACAGCATATCGATTCGCTGAGATCTAAAAAACAAAGGGTCAGCTAAATTGATATTCTTCGGTACATCCCATTCTGCAGCATTAATATCGTAGTGCGGCTGATAGTCAGTGATGACTCTAGTTACGACCGCCGTGAATGAGGAACTATAGCTGCCATACTGAGACTGCATGACGACTTTCACAGCTTTATTCGAAATAAGAGACGATTCTCCATTGCCAGATATCTAGACGGGCGAGTGCCGATGTTTTAGCTGCAGATGACCAGCCACACGAGACGTTATAAAATTGAGCTGCGATGCGGAATCCAATATTGCCCGACATGGGACAAGCGTTCCAGCACGATTTTTAACCAAAACGATGGCCGTAGCTAGCAACACGTAATCTTTCGAGATATTGGGAATAGGTGGAGAGTAAGGTGGAGAGGCTGAGCATGAAACCAAGGCCGATGATTGCGATTGCGGGAGGCTCACGTCTGCATCAATGATTGGAGGTGGAACCGGGCTTTGAGTCTTATGGAGCAACGTATGGTGTTTCATACGACACTGCTTGCAGCTTCCAGACTTACACTGCTGTAAACCGTGGCCCTTGCGCAAACAATTGAGGCAGAGATACATTTTCTTTGCTTCCTTATAGCACAAAGTAGGGGACAAATTCAGAAACATGCTGCAATTGGTTATGATGTGGTCCTTTCCGTCGCAAGACCTACAACCAGACTTATTTTCATTATTAGGTGAGGCAATGAGGACAATTTGACTAGGCTTGCGTATCGTTTCTCCCACCTGATGGCTTGGTGTTTCGATTACCAAATCACTTTCCTGATTCTCCATCATCCTACATCTCTTCTCCAGAAACGAAGCAAGGGCTTTCCATGTCAGCAGCTTGTCGGACGGCAAGTCTTCTTCCCATTTTTCCCGGGGTCTGGTGTCCAGCCTATGCGTCACAATGTGTATGAGAAGTCCATCTAAAATTTCCTCAGTTGATGCCAAAGTCCGAATCGCACGCAGGTGAGCATTGATCTTATCGCTAAGTTGCCGAAGACTCCTCGCAGATCCCATCTCAACGCCTTGTAACCCAAATATCGCCTTTACGTGAGCCTGAAAATGATGGTATTTATTGTCGAAACGATTAGTGAGCAGTTCCAAAGCAGTCTTACAATTCCCATCAGATATATCGATGGAACGTATGGTTTCTAGTGCTACCCCGTCTAGGCTAGCACGTAGATACTGAAACTTTTCCAAATTACTCAGCTCTTGCTCGTTGTCCACAACGGTCTTAAACATCGAGAAGAAGTTTGGCCAGTCTGCGTAGTCTCCCCCAAAACGAGCCAATACTAGATGCGGCAGCCTCGACTTCCGAGTTGATGCGTTGAGCGAAACTTCTCCAGCGAAATGATGAGGCATGGTGGTTGAGTTTGCACTGATCGCCTTCTCCAGTGCTGCTAGCTCGCGATCTAGTTTTGCATCGATTTGCATGTACACGTTCGCGAACTCGGACCGCGCGTCACCGTCGAGCACCGTGAAATCGAGCCTTTCCAAGCTGCTCTGTGCAGCGTTGAACTCGGAGTACATTTTTTCGTGGTGCCGCTGAATAGACCTCGTTTTGGCTTTGTAAAAGTCCACCTCACTGGGCGCCGCCGTCAGAGCATGAACCATATCATGATTTTCCGCCATTTTTTAACGCCACAAGATTAGGGCACAAAAAAAAACACTATAAGAAGTTTTCCGAGGGGAACGATATAACACCCTATATGCGCAGGCTAGCCGAAACAGCCAAGCGACGACAAACAAACGGTTTCGATTTTCGTTCTGTCTTTGCCCCAACTTCTGAGGGCTTTGCACTGCGCTTGCACTAATACACGCGCAACAACACCGTTTCTTGGCGGGGATCTTTCACTCAGTTATAAGACCGATTTTGTTTACATATACAGCTATGGAACGTGAAAATGAACTTTGCACTGAGCTGCACCCAAATGCCGGTAATGCACAATGTCACTGAATATCACTGCAGTACGTTTTGTATGTGTTTGTTCTGTGTGTTTTATTTTTGTAAGTACGCTCTCACATTGAATTTAGCCCGCTCTCATCTTGTAGTCTGTGCTTTAGCATCACTCTCTCCCTATAACCCAAACATAAATAACTGTTCTTCGTCTCTCGCTCTCAATACTTTCCGTGTAGTAGCGCTCTCTCTCTCTCATTGCAGCTGCTGCAACCGCTCTCCTCTCTCCGCTCAGTTTTTACTAATTCCGCTTTAAGCGTTTGCCTGGCACACTGGTCTGATTTCAATTTGTTTTGAAATAAATTTTGTTTATTGTATTTAAAATGGAATCACCTATAATCTGTACCAAAAAAACCTGCAAACAGGTGGTCACCCCTGCTCAGTCGAGTATCCCCTGCTATCTTTGCGGAAAAGCAATGCACGCAAAGTGCGCTGGGTACTCAGGCCTCGTGGGTGATGCAATTTCCAAGCATAATGGCTTGTTCTACTGTTGTGAGGCATGCCGGGGGGCTCACATAGAGATGGCCAGGTTTATGGGGCAGACGCGGAATGGCTTTAAGGAGCTGACCGTGGGCTTTAAAAAGCTGTACGATCGGCTCCTAGCCGGCAGCCGAATTTATCACTTCGGAGAACGCACAACCAGAAATTTCCGTAGCGTCCGTGTCCGTCAAGTCCGCCAAAATACCTAATATCCCGTCCACTTCGATCCCACCAATAAACATACGACCCGGACCACCGGGTATTGCCATCACAGGTACAAGGTCTGTGGTGTCAAAGCCAAGATTGGTGGTGATCACACCTACACCTAAACTACAAATATTTGTCTCACGGCTTACCCCTTACACCACTATAGATGACGTTACTGCTTTTATTCAAAGCAATATACAAGCCGACGGTTTAAAGGTGGAGAAGTTTAACTTCTCTTATGCCAGGGATGTAGCTTCATTCAAAATAAGCGTCTCCCCAACTCATTTTGACACCATTTGCTCTGCCAAATTTTGGCCAGAGAACATGGTGGTGAAGGAGTTTAAGGCAAAGAAGAAGAGTAGGCCTCCAATAACTCCTAATACTAGTCAGGCCAGTGCTCTATCCTCATCTTCCCAGTCCACCCATCCAAAAAACTAACTTCCTCTCTCTTAATCACCTACCAGGATGTTAGAGGCTTGCGTAGTAAGCTCAGAACTCTGTTTCGGGATAGCGTCGCATTTGCATCCCATGTAATTGTGTTTACAGAGACCTGGTTAAAACCGGAAATTCTTAGTTCTGAAGTTTTGGCAGGTCGGTACACAACCTTTAGAAATGACCGTTCGTCTCGACGTGCAGGTGGGGTTCTGATTGCAGTGGACTCTAACTTCACGTCGGAACATTTTACAGTCCAGATTCAACAAGAACTGGAATTCCTGTGTATAAAACTGATTCTTCCCGCTTTTTCAGTCTTTATTACATGCTCGTATATTCCACCTTCTTCGGATATCGCAATTTATGAGCAGCACTTGTCCGCCTTAAGCGCTGTTTCTTCCTCGCTATCAGATAAAGATCATATGATAGTTTTTGGGGATTTCAATTTACCAGGAACTGTTTGGTCTTCGGTAAACGAGTCTAATAACCTAGTCCCCATGTCACGACATGACTTTATTGACGGCTTACTCGACTTATCCCTGTCTCAAGTCAACCATGTGAAAAATTCCCTGGGTCGATTGCTTGATCTGTGCTTTGTAACGGATCCGACCATTGGGTTGTTAACCCGAGTCCATCCGCTCACTATACCTGAAGACGCCTCCTTTATCATTAAAGGCTTCCAAGGTAATCTATAGACGGATGTCATTTACACAGATTTCAGTAAAGCATTCGACTCTGTAAACCACACTCTCCTAGCACAAAAACTTGACCTTTAAGGGTTTCCACCCAATCTCTTCAGATGGATTTCTAGCTACCTTTGTTCCAGATCCCAAAGAGTTCTCTTCAAAAACTCCCTATCTTCACCAGTTATGTTTATTTCGGGCGTACCACAGGGCAGCCATCTAGGCCCCCTACTCTTTACACTCTTTATTAATGACCTGTCTTCGGTATTAACATACTCTCGAGTACCTATGTATGCGGATGATGTTAAGCTGTGTGTCCAGTTCAAGGACAGCTTATCTCACTCCAGGTTGCAATCCGATCTTAATAGCTTTCAGTCATGGTGTTGTGCAAATTTGTTATACCTTAATGCTTCGAAATGTAAAGTAATGACGGGAGTTCTCTCGAGAGAATTACCTTGGTTGATGATCTTGGTGTTCTTTTAGATCCCAAGTTAAAGTTTTCTGAACATATTTCTACCATGGTAAATAAGGCCATGGGCGTGCTTTGGTTTAAAAAGAGGTGGTCAAAGGAATTTGACGACCCCTATATAACAAAGACTCTCTATGTATCGCTTGTTCGTCCGATTTTAGAATATGGTTCTTGTGTATGGTGCCCTCAGTACAAAGTACACCAGGACCGTATAGAATCAGTACAGAAAAACTTTTTAATTTTCGCTCTACGCGGCCTCAACTGGGATGCAAGTGTGAGACTGCCGTCTTACTCTAGTAGATCGCTTCTAATAAACCTTCCATCTTTAGTTAACCGTAGAAAAATGCTTGGTGTGATTTTTGTGCACAACTTGATCAAGGGTGACGTAGATAGCCCTGACTTGTTGAGCCGCATAAACTTCACGATTCCTATTAGAATTACCAGAAATTATACCCCTCTGTTCCTTCCGATTTGTAGATCGAATTATTCCTTGCATGAACCTTTTAGAGTTTTATGCTCGGATTATAATTCCCTCTACCATATTATATCGGCAACTAATTCCCTTCCTCTTCTTAAATTACTAATACTCACATACCTTTCTCGTAGTTAGTAATTGTAGTTGTGGAGTACGATAGTTTTAATGCATGATTAATTCCTTTAGTAAGATTAGTTCTAATTTTCCTCGAATACTAGTCTAACATCTATCTTTCCTGCATGATCGCGATCGGTTCGGTTAACGAGTCGCGCGTTTTGCGGCAGCGCCCCTCGGTCGGTTGGGTGGGAGGAGGGCTGCGTTTCGGCCTGGGATTCGGGCGTAACAGCATTCGGCTGGTGTCCCATGGGCCACTTGATGGTGCAGTCATTGCACGTCAACGTCCAAACATGTGGTTTGCATGTAAAAGGTGTTATTAGAAGGGATAAGCGTGGAAACAAGTGCCGCACATTCCTCCTTTTCTTAGCGTTGGTCTTAGGTTTAATTACCTTATATTTTCCTATATATATTGCAAAAGTTTTGAAAATAAAATAGTTCGAATTTACAACTCAAATCAACAACATCAACATTTGGAAATCTATTGGAAAAACCTGAATATGCTAATAACGTCATTGTTGCAGGTGATTTTAACGAAAGACACACTGATTTTGTAGACACGATAAATAGTGGAAAAGGCACCTTTTTAAAAAAAGTTATGAATAATTCAGGTTACTATCTCGCAAATAATTGCGATATAACTTTCATGAGAAACATTGATTCAATTTCTTGTTCTGTTATGGATTTAACCTTCGTGAAAGGAATCTGAATAGAGAAACGCAAATGTGAAAGCTTTTTTCTGGGTGGGAGTCACCATCATCCAATAATTTTTGAGTAGTAGGAACAGTAGGAACAGTAGGAAATAAGGGTAGATTAACAAAGTTTTTGGCCAAGAACAGAATACTTAAAAAGTTAGGGCAGGTTTAGTTTAAGATGAACATAGGATATCTTACTAAGAGCAACCAACGTGAAAATAAGGTGGCAACTTATGAAATCAAAAACAAATATCCGAAGCTTTGGTGGGATGAAAAACTAGCAAATTTTTTTAACGTTTTCACGGAGGCGCAAAAACCATCTTTTTCAAATTACTGTAGTGCTTTAGATCTTAAAATCAAATGGAAGAAAGTTGTCAAAATTTTCAAAAGGACCAGTTATGCAAGAAAGTTGACGGAACTCAATGTAAACTCAAATACAAGGGAAGCTTGGAGATTCCTTGCAAACCTCAAAAATTATCATTTAGATACACCTGTTTTGTTTGACCTAGATAAAGCTGGGCTCTAGAAGAGCGAAGAACAAATGAGGCCAAAGCTGTTTATACCAATATATATGCAACTAAAAGAAAATGAAAATGGTGAACAGAAACAGAACAGAACAGAAACAGGAAAACAGCGGGAGGGCTGGATCAAATAACATATGAAATGCTGAGCGCTTTAAACACAAACTTCAAGAAAATATCAACATGTGATTTTCCAGCTGAATGGCTTTCCATCAAAATTACGACTATACCCAAAACAAACAAGTACCTCAATGAAATTAGACATTTCCGACCCATATCCTTGATATCGCTCTTGGCTAAAACGGTCAATAGAATGATTAAGTTCAGGCTTGAAAAGAATATAAACGACTTCAAAGTACTACCTTACAGATCTTACGCCTATCAGAAAAATAAATCAGCTGCGATGTGCATAAATTATGTTTTAATTGTAGTAGCCTATAGGAAAAAAAAACCAGGAACACGTTGTGCTTGTTTCGATTGATCTGAACAATGCCTACAATTGTATAAATCTAACTTTCTTAAAATATTGTTGGAAAACGAAAGTTTTCCCAAAACCTTCATTGACTGGATCATCAGTTTCATGTCCGTGAGACTATTAAAATTGGGAGATGCTGTAATAGTAATACAGGGTGGCATTCCTCAAGGCTAATGCCTGTCTCCGCTTCTTTTCAATGTCTACACTAAAAGACTACATCAAGCTAGCGATAACATGACTCACATCATGCAATTTGCTGATGATTTTGTTCTAATTTCACAAAGCCATAACCTTAATTTAGCAGTTACCAATATGAAAACGAAATTAAACGACTTTAATCTCTTATGTGCGGATTTAGGTTTCAGTTTCAACCCTAGCAAATCGTCATGCACAAGGGCAAAGATAATGGAAAGCTATTTGATATCTCGATAGGAGGAAATATCTCGAAATATCCTTTTACAGCACAAGCAGTTATCAGCCGGTTGACCAAATCAACAAATGAAATTTCAAAAAGATTGAATAATTGGAATTGTATCAATTAAAAGCTTAAGGAGATCTTCTATAGAGAAAGCAATAAACAGCTTAAGCCCGCCAGAATGCCATCCTACGAGCTAGCCGTGGTGCTGCGCTAATTGCCGCGCCCCGAGCTGCCGCGCCCCAAAAAGAGCCACTCCATCTTAGAGAAATGGCAGTCTTAATTAACACAGCTAACATAAACTTCTAACTAGTCTTTTCCTATTCCTTTATAATGTAAATAAACATATGTAGTAATAACACTGGTTAACAAGTCAGTGCAGAATCTTATTTATCACTAAGATGATCTGTAAAACCCGCCCTCAGTAACATTTATGACCTATTTCAGTGGTCTTAAACGAAAAATTACATCAAATTTAAAGAGCACAAACTCCTTTCATGCATATAAAAATCCGGCTGCATATAGTTTGGGTTTCACATGAAACATGTAAATACGGGAATGTGTCTTGCACATGCTCCCAAACCACCAATATTTGATAAATGTGGATATCTTAAGATGATTTAATCAAAAAAAAAAAAAAATTAAGTTGACTATAAGGAACATTTTTCAAGCAAAACCTTTCTATTCGACCTATTAATGTTGCAATCGTCTTTACCATCATACAAAGATTAACAAAAGCTGGATACATCCGTAAATATCCGTTCCAGCCCTCACATACATTTCAAGCCGGAGTACAGTGTGTGATTTAGCTGATCTCGCAGAACGAAATTAAAATGTTCGACCATAAGGAACGTTGTGAGCTACGGCAAGGGCCGCGTCTCTTCTTTATACCCGGTACTCAGTCAGTATATATGCGAGCTTATCATATATGTAATTTAAACAATACTAGCGGCCCGGTACGTGCTTCGCTACGTATAAAGTGAAATATTAATTTATTAATTGCTAGCTCTTCTAAAAATTAATCCAAGACATTGGATAAACAATATTTTTTGTTTTCCATTTTGAGCATAAATAAACAAACGGCTGGTGGTACCGACTCTGGAACAGGCAACATAAAGTTGGCCATGTGAAAAACATGATTCCTCCAAATTCACACCACAAACGTGAAGTGTTTGCCCTTGGGCCTTGTTGATGGACATCGCAAATGATAAACGCATAGGATATTGTAATCGTTTGAAATCAAATGGCAAATCAGTTAGAATCATAGGGATATCCGGTATCAAACAAACTTCTCCTTTTTATTTATCAGTTAAGATCGTAGCTTCATTTACCGGATCCGTCACTACGGCACAGATCAAAAAAAGCCGTGAGTGTCATTTTTCGTGGATTTTCCACTATATTTTGCATATTTTCCACTATGAAGTATACACGTTGTCCGTTCTCTAAGTGTACCGCTTGGTGTACTACGGTAGGGTGTCTGTCATGTATAGGAAATTCTAGCAACCTCCACACTGCTTCAGATGAACTGATGTACCGGCCATTCAAATAATTTTCAACTTTGTTATGAGCATTTGTGACACTGAAAGTTGCTTGAGGTATTTACATATGTATTTAATCGCTTGTACGGAATGACGATATTCAACGTTTATGTGAGCGTTGAAAGATCGACACAATATTGGAGAATATAGAACGATCCATCTATTGTGTATGTTAACTGTTCTCCCTCGCACGTTTAAGGTAGCTACCTCTCCTCCGTTGTCGATGTCGCGTCGTCGATAAACGGGATATCCATCCTCACCAGTCTGGGCTTGAGTTACGAAACGTCTTGGATACTTTTTTGAACATATGCCATTTTTCATGCACGGCGAAGTCAAATTTTCTTCCCCACATGGACCATGTACCATTATTTTTTTTTTGACTATTTCAAACAACTCTGGATCTTCGTCTTTATTAGGTAGCTCGGCTATTATTATTTTATCCATTTCATCGGGCCGTCTTTTTGAGTCGAGCCAAAATAACATATGACAATGCGGCAGTCCTCTTGTTTGCCACTCTACAGTAAGCATATAACATTTGGCCGTCCCTAAAATCAAGTCATTTGTGATAATTTTTTGGAGTTTTTTAATTTTTAGGTGAAACACTCGTGCGATGATGTCATTCCTGTCGAAAGATCGCTGACCGGGGAAAAAGTTCCTGCTTTATTTCTTTCCATTCCGGATTACAGGGGAAAGTTACAAAGAGATCAGGCCTTCCATAATTGCGCACATATGTCATAGCATCTTGCGTCTTTTTATGGAGATACCTCGGCATTTATGCTTGCCCCAAACGAAGCCATCTGGAAAGGGCTATTCTACGTGCATTACTTAAAAATTTTGCAGAAAATGAGTGATTATTAGTCAACAGGCTTTTTATCGGTTCAGGTGGCTTTTTAATGTTAGAAAGAATAACTTGCCCAGACGCGCAGCTCATGACGCTCGTATCATCACTTCATTTTTAGCAACAAATTTAGGACATACCTTATTCATTGCTCCAATTTGGATGCTGATCTGATTCTGATAATCAATATGTGGATCGTAACTGAATGCCGATCTATTACTGGAGGCTAAAATTATGTTACGTCTTTCTCTTTTCCGGGCACGCGTTCGCGAGTTCCTTACTCTTTTGACAGCAAGGCACTGCGAGCGTTCAGCACTCGATTGTCGTTCGTGTAGTTGTGATGATCGGGCATTTTGTGCTGAAAGACGAAACGATCGTACGGCGCTCGCTCGTACATGATCGTGAAATTTGTTCACTATTTTCATCAAGGCGTTGCGAACGTTTGGGGCTAGATTCTGTGGCACGCGATTGCGCCGCATACGCTCTCTGATTTGCGAGATGATCTTAATTTTCAGAAGATGATTCTCCAATACGTCAAAGTTTTCTTAATCTCGTTTGGGAGCTACTGATAGTTGAGACCTTTTTTTCCCAGGCATATTGTTAAATGTGCCGTACGTCCTTCTAGCAATGTGACATCTATTAAAAAGCAGCACTATAAAACGAATTTAATTTACACTTCAGTCTAAATAATACGTGGCTTGCTATGTTAACACCAAAAATTGAAAAAGTAAAAACAATGCCTCAATAACACGTGGTTATGCCATATTGCTACTATAATTATAACCTATGTTACTCAGAGTAAATGTAATTTCCTGAGTTTTCAAAGTCAAAATTTCCGAAAAAAATACCGCAAAAAATTATTAAATTTGAACTTGAAAGCTTAATGAAATGTTGACGGTAAGCTGCAGCTACAAAGTGTTTGAGTACGATTTATAGCTGCATTCATCAGCGTTTTTGAACTGTAAAATTTAGTACAGCCAGATGTAAGATGCTTCAGTTATGTGAAAAGCAGAAGCACTACCTCTGAAAAAACTACCAGTTTTTAGAAAAAATCTTTAAAAAAAACTTCACCATAAAGAAAACCAGAATCCCGAAATCTATCAGAAAAAGTCATTTTAGGCCACAGCGGAAATAAAAAGTTCAATTTTGTCGAGTAGTGTTATCATCAATTATTCTTATAGCTGTGAACAATTTCATGTACATATGTATATATGTATATTACTTTCTCTATTTATCTCGGCACCAACACTCTACAACGCACTTTTCGCTCAGTTATACCTCGGACTTTATGATTATGTGAACACTGAAACAAAGTATTACAGTGTGTATTCTCTAAGTTTAGGTATGTTTAGTTTTTCATGTTTTTTATTTCACGCTGAACTCTCCACAAAACATCAGAGTTTTTCAAGCTGGTTGCCCAGATCTAACAATACGAACGTTATTGCTCCCAAAGGCGGCGAATAAAGGTAGAGAGATGCAACGAAAAAGAATTTAAAAAAATTTGTGTGCATTGCACTGTCACAGAGAGCAAGAGCAAAGACGGATAATGCGACAAAGCGACAACCAAAGAAAGAGAAAACGAAAACTAATAGCGGGCCGCTAAAACAAGCATGGTCGGCCAAAACGACTTTCGGTTGACAAATGTCAAGTTAAACCTTCAATTCAGTTTTAAAAAAAATGTTTTAAACACTGTTTAGAGGAAGATATCAAATTATCACCTAGGTTTAT
This sequence comes from Drosophila helvetica, assembly GCA_963969585.1. Classification (NCBI taxonomy): domain Eukaryota; kingdom Metazoa; phylum Arthropoda; class Insecta; order Diptera; family Drosophilidae; genus Drosophila; species Drosophila helvetica. The sequence continues at coordinate 36,863,205 of OZ018402.1, read as the reverse complement.
ATTAAAAACCGCACGATAGGTTATTTTAGAATATAATGTATGTTTATTGTGTTTGGTGATCGGAGCTGCACTAACTCTAAGCAGAGAGGCCCGGCTGCAGCAGCAGCCGAAAGCTCTGATCAGACAAAACGCAAAACGAGAGCGCAAGCTTTAGCGGGGAGAGAGCTTATGACGAGAGAGATATTACATGTATTAGATAATAGCAAACAAATCCAAACAGTGATGCTCGATGGCATTTACTTTAAAATGATTATTTGTCGTTCTGCTCCGAACATCCACCCCCCGTTGAAAGAGCACGGCTTTCAACTCCAGCGTCGACGGGCAGGACGGCCAGCTTCCCAACGGCTCTCTTTATTAGACCCGTCGCTGTTCAAACCTCGACACGGCCGAGAAGCCATTTGAGTGGTGGCAAGTTTTCATCCTTTAAGAGGACGACGCTTCCAATCCTTATGTTTTCCGTAGAATCTCTCCACTTGCTCCTCTCTTGCAGCATGGACAGATACTCCATGCTCCACTTTCGCCAGAAGTTATGAAATCAAAAACAAATATCCGAAGCTTTGGTGGGATGAAAAACTAGCAAATTTTTTTAACGTTTTCACGGAGGCGCAAAAACCATCTTTTTCAAATTACTGTAGTGCTTTAGATCTTAAAATCAAATGGAAGAAAGTTGTCAAAATTTTCAAAAGGACCAGTTATGCAAGAAAGTTGACGGAACTCAATGTAAACTCAAATACAAGGGAAGCTTGGAGATTCCTTGCAAACCTCAAAAATTATCATTTAGATACACCTGTTTTGTTTGACCTAGATAAAGCTGGGCTCTAGAAGAGCGAAGAACAAATGAGGCCAAAGCTGTTTATACCAATATATATGCAACTAAAAGAAAATGAAAATGGTGAACAGAAACAGAACAGAACAGAAACAGGAAAACAGCGGGAGGGCTGGATCAAATAACATATGAAATGCTGAGCGCTTTAAACACAAACTTCAAGAAAATATCAACATGTGATTTTCCAGCTGAATGGCTTTCCATTAAAATTACGACTATACCCAAAACAAACAAGTACCTCAATGAAATTAGACATTTCCGACCCATATCCTTGATATCGCTCTTGGCTAAAACGGTCAATAGAATGATTAAGTTCAGGCTTGAAAAGAATATAAACGACTTCAAAGTACTACCTTACAGATCTTACGCCTATCAGAAAAATAAATCAGCTGCGATGTGCATAAATTATGTTTTAATTGTAGTAGCCTATAGGAAAAAAAAACCAGGAACACGTTGTGCTTGTTTCGATTGATCTGAACAATGCCTACAATTGTATAAATCTAACTTTCTTAAAATATTGTTGGAAAACGAAAGTTTTCCCAAAACCTTCATTGACTGGATCATCAGTTTCATGTCCGTGAGACTATTAAAATTGGGAGATGCTGTAATAGTAATACAGGGTGGCATTCCTCAAGGCTAATGCCTGTCTCCGCTTCTTTTCAATGTCTACACTAAAAGACTACATCAAGCTAGCGATAACATGACTCACATCATGCAATTTGCTGATGATTTTGTTCTAATTTCACAAAGCCATAACCTTAATTTAGCAGTTACCAATATGAAAACGAAATTAAACGACTTTAATCTCTTATGTGCGGATTTAGGTTTCAGTTTCAACCCTAGCAAATCGTCATGCACAAGGGCAAAGATAATGGAAAGCTATTTGATATCTCGATAGGAGGAAATATCTCGAAATATCCTTTTACAGCACAAGCAGTTATCAGCCGGTTGACCAAATCAACAAATGAAATTTCAAAAAGATTGAATAATTGGAATTGTATCAATTAAAAGCTTAAGGAGATCTTCTATAGAGAAAGCAATAAACAGCTTAAGCCCGCCAGAATGCCTTCCTACGAGCTAGCCGTGGTGCTGCGCTAATTGCCGCGCCCCGAGCTGCCGCGCCCCAAAAAGAGCCACTCCATCTTAGAGAAATGACAGTCTTAATTAACACAGCTAACATAAACTTCTAACTAGTCTTTTCCTATTCCTTTATAATGTAAATAAACATATGTAGTAATAACACTGGTTAACAAGTCAGTGCAGAATCTTATTTATCACTAAGATGATCTGTAAAACCCGCCCTCAGTAACATTTATGACCTATTTCAGTGGTCTTAAACGAAAAATTACATCAAATTTAAAGAGCACAAACTCCTTTCATGCATATAAAAATCCGGCTGCATATAGTTTGGGTTTCACATGAAACATGTAAATACGGGAATGTGTCTTGCACATGCTCCCAAACCACCAATATTTGATAAATGTGGATATCTTAAGATGATTTAATCAAAAAAAAAAAAAAATTAAGTTGACTATAAGGAACATTTTTCAAGCAAAACCTTTCTATTCGACCTATTAATGTTGCAATCGTCTTTACCATCATACAAAGATTAACAAAAGCTGGATACATCCGTAAATATCCGTTCCAGCCCTCACATACATTTCAAGCCGGAGTACAGTGTGTGATTTAGCTGATCTCGCAGAACGAAATTAAAATGTTCGACCATAAGGAACGTTGTGAGCTACGGCAAGGGCCGCGTCTCTTCTTTATACCCGGTACTCAGTCAGTATATATGCGAGCTTATCATATATGTAATTTAAACAATACTAGCGGCCCGGTACGTGCTTCGCTACGTATAAAGTGAAATATTAATTTATTAATTGCTAGCTCTTCTAAAAATTAATCCAAGACATTGGATAAACAATATTTTTTGTTTTCCATTTTGAGCATAAATAAACAAACGGCTGGTGGTACCGACTCTGGAACAGGCAACATAAAGTTGGCCATGTGAAAAACATGATTCCTCCAAATTCACACCACAAACGTGAAGTGTTTGCCCTTGGGCCTTGTTGATGGACATCGCAAATGATAAACGCATAGGATATTGTAATCGTTTGAAATCAAATGGCAAATCAGTTAGAATCATAGGGATATCCGGTATCAAACAAACTTCTCCTTTTTATTTATCAGTTAAGATCGTAGCTTCATTTACCGGATCCGTCACTACGGCACAGATCAAAAAAAGCCGTGAGTGTCATTTTTCGTGGATTTTCCACTATATTTTGCATATTTTCCACTATGAAGTATACACGTTGTCCGTTCTCTAAGTGTACCGCTTGGTGTACTACGGTAGGGTGTCTGTCATGTATAGGAAATTCTAGCAACCTCCACACTGCTTCAGATGAACTGATGTACCGGCCATTCAAATAATTTTCAACTTTGTTATGAGCATTTGTGACACTGAAAGTTGCTTGAGGTATTTACATATGTATTTAATCGCTTGTACGGAATGACGATATTCAACGTTTATGTGAGCGTTGAAAGATCGACACAATATTGGAGAATATAGAACGATCCATCTATTGTGTATGTTAACTGTTCTCCCTCGCACGTTTAAGGTAGCTACCTCTCCTCCGTTGTCGATGTCGCGTCGTCGATAAACGGGATATCCATCCTCACCAGTCTGGGCTTGAGTTACGAAACGTCTTGGATACTTTTTTGAACATATGCCATTTTTCATGCACGGCGAAGTCAAATTTTCTTCCCCACATGGACCATGTACCATTATTTTTTTTTTTGACTATTTCAAACAACTCTGGATCTTCGTCTTTATTAGGTAGCTCGGCTATTATTATTTTATCCATTTCATCGGGCCGTCTTTTTGAGTCGAGCCAAAATAACATATGACAATGCGGCAGTCCTCTTGTTTGCCACTCTACAGTAAGCATATAACATTTGGCCGTCCCTAAAATCAAGTCATTTGTGATAATTTTTTGGAGTTTTTTAATTTTTAGGTGAAACACTCGTGCGATGATGTCATTCCTGTCGAAAGATCGCTGACCGGGGAAAAAGTTCCTGCTTTATTTCTTTCCATTCCGGATTACAGGGGAAAGTTACAAAGAGATCAGGCCTTCCATAATTGCGCACATATGTCATAGCATCTTGCGTCTTTTTATGGAGATACCTCGGCATTTATGCTTGCCCCAAACGAAGCCATCTGGAAAGGGCTATTCTACGTGCATTACTTAAAAATTTTGCAGAAAATGAGTGATTATTAGTCAACAGGCTTTTTATCGGTTCAGGTGGCTTTTTAATGTTAGAAAGAATAACTTGCCCAGACGCGCAGCTCATGACGCTCGTATCATCACTTCATTTTTAGCAACAAATTTAGGACATACCTTATTCATTGCTCCAATTTGGATGCTGATCTGATTCTGATAATCAATATGTGGATCGTAACTGAATGCCGATCTATTACTGGAGGCTAAAATTATGTTACGTCTTTCTCTTTTCCGGGCACGCGTTCGCGAGTTCCTTACTCTTTTGACAGCAAGGCACTGCGAGCGTTCAGCACTCGATTGTCGTTCGTGTAGTTGTGATGATCGGGCATTTTGTGCTGAAAGACGAAACGATCGTACGGCGCTCGCTCGTACATGATCGTGAAATTTGTTCACTATTTTCATCAAGGCGTTGCGAACGTTTGGGGCTAGATTCTGTGGCACGCGATTGCGCCGCATACGCTCTCTGATTTGCGAGATGATCTTAATTTTCAGAAGATGATTCTCCAATACGTCAAAGTTTTCTTAATCTCGTTTGGGAGCTACTGATAGTTGAGACCTTTTTTTCCCAGGCATATTGTTAAATGTGCCGTACGTCCTTCTAGCAATGTGACATCTATTAAAAAGCAGCACTATAAAACGAATTTAATTTACACTTCAGTCTAAATAATACGTGGCTTGCTATGTTAACACCAAAAATTGAAAAAGTAAAAACAATGCCTCAATAACACGTGGTTATGCCATATTGCTACTATAATTATAACCTATGTTACTCAGAGTAAATGTAATTTCCTGAGTTTTCAAAGTCAAAATTTCCGAAAAAAATACCGCAAAAAATTATTAAATTTGAACTTGAAAGCTTAATGAAATGTTGACGGTAAGCTGCAGCTACAAAGTGTTTGAGTACGATTTATAGCTGCATTCATCAGCGTTTTTGAACTGTAAAATTTAGTACAGCCAGATGTAAGATGCTTCAGTTATGTGAAAAGCAGAAGCACTACCTCTGAAAAAACTACCAGTTTTTAGAAAAAATCTTTAAAAAAAACTTCACCATAAAGAAAACCAGAATCCCGAAATCTATCAGAAAAAGTCATTTTAGGCCACAGCGGAAATAAAAAGTTCAATTTTGTCGAGTAGTGTTATCATCAATTATTCTTATAGCTGTGAACAATTTCATGTACATATGTATATATGTATATTACTTTCTCTATTTATCTCGGCACCAACACTCTACAACGCACTTTTCGCTCAGTTATACCTCGGACTTTATGATTATGTGAACACTGAAACAAAGTATTACAGTGTGTATTCTCTAAGTTTAGGTATGTTTAGTTTTTCATGTTTTTTATTTCACGCTGAACTCTCCACAAAACATCAGAGTTTTTCAAGCTGGTTGCCCAGATCTAACAATACGAACGTTATTGCTCCCAAAGGCGGCGAATAAAGGTAGAGAGATGCAACGAAAAAGAATTTAAAAAAATTTGTGTGCATTGCACTGTCACAGAGAGCAAGAGCAAAGACGGATAATGCGACAAAGCGACAACCAAAGAAAGAGAAAACGAAAACTAATAGCGGGCCGCTAAAACAAGCATGGTCGGCCAAAACGACTTTCGGTTGACAAATGTCAAGTTAAACCTTCAATTCAGTTTTAAAAAAAATGTTTTAAACACTGTTTAGAGGAAGATATCAAATTATCACCTAGGTTTATATTAAAAACCGCACGATAGGTTATTTTAGAATATAATGTATGTTTATTGTGTTTGGTGATCGGAGCTGCACTAACTCTAAGCAGAGAGGCCCGGCTGCAGCAGCAGCCGAAAGCTCTGATCAGACAAAACGCAAAACGAGAGCGCAAGCTTTAGCGGGGAGAGAGCTTATGACGAGAGAGATATTACATGTATTAGATAATAGCAAACAAATCCAAACAGTGATGCTCGATGGCATTTACTTTAAAATGATTATTTGTCGTTCTGCTCCGAACATCCTCCCCCCGTTGAAAGAGCACGGCTTTCAACTCCAGCGTCGACGGGCAGGACGGCTAGCTTCCCAACGGCTCTCTTTATTAGACCCGTCGCTGTTCAAACCTCGACACGGCCGAGAAGCCATTTGAGTGGTGGCAAGTTTTCATCCTTTAAGAGGACGACGCTTCCAATCCTTATGTTTTCCGTAGAATCTCTCCACTTGCTCCTCTCTTGCAGCATGGACAGATACTCCATGCTCCACTTTCGCCAGAAGTTTTGTTGCATTTGGGACACCTGCTGCCAGCGACTTAGACGGTCAGCGTTGAGATGCGTGATGTCCGGCTCTGGAAACGTTGTGTAGCTCGAGCCCTTTAGAAAGTGAGCAGGCGTAAGAAAATCTAGACTGTCTGGGTCTTCTGAAATTGGATAAAGTGGTCGAGAGTTAAGAATTGCCGAAATCTCATATACGAGAGTGCGATGCTCTTCAAGGTTTAGCACTGATGCGCCGACGACTCGATAGAAGTGGTACTTTGCCGACTTGACAGCTGCTTCCCATAACCCGCCGAAATGAGGTGAACGAGGAGGGATAAACTTCCAGTCGATTCCATCGCTAAGGCAAAATGAAGCGATGACGGAGATGTTTGGCTCACTGTTAAACAACTCCTTGAGCTCTAGCAGTTCATTTCTTGCACCTACGAAATTGGTTGCGTTGTCCGTCCACAAGGTCCGGGGCTTGCCCCTTAGGCTGATAAAGCGTCTCAATGCTGCTATGAATGAGGCTGTGGTTAGATCCTTGACGACCTCCAAATGCGCGGCCTTTGTTGAAAAGCAAACAAATATTGCAATTTAGCATTTGCATGGTGGTCTATTTCGAACATCAGTTTTATGATAGAACGGCCCGGAAAAATCAATTCCAGCTGTGTGGAATGCGGGGTTTGGTTGGACTCGATCCGTCGGCAAGTCTCCCATCACGTGCTCAGCCAAAATTGGCTTAGTCCGAAAACATCGAACGCATTTGCTTATGACGCTTGCCACCAATTTCCGCCCTCCAACAGGCCAATATTTCTGACGAAGCGATGTAAGCAAAACCTGTGGACCACCATGTAAAAACTTTTAATGATAGAAAGTTATAATTGCCTTCGTGATCGGATGACCTTTCGGAAGCAATATTGGGTGCTTTGCATCGTAGTCCATATTTGAGTTTTGAAGCCTTCCTCCTACACGAAGAAGCCCATCACCACCGAGCATCGGGCGCAGAGAAAGCAACTTGCTCTTGGCAGGAAGTGCTGCACTAGCGTTGAGTGCGTTCAGCTCCTCAGCAAAATGAACCTGCAGGACACTTCTTATTAGAAGACGAGTGCCACCTGCAAGGTCCTGCACGGTGAGCGTGGCACCTGATCGAACATATTCCTTGCTTCGAAGGGAGGTAAAACGATAAATATATCCAAAGACACGTTGGAGCTTTCCAAACTAGTTCGTGTACTTGCTGTCACATGAGAGGTCCTTTGCAACTGCTCCAACCAATGATGTCTGTCGGCGCTCCGGTAGGTCAACAGCTTGCGGAACCTGAGCAGGCCATCCTGACGAGTCCGATAAAAGGTACGACGGTCCATTTAGCCACAATTTCAAATCTAAGAGCTCTATTGGAGAACATCCCCTCGATACGACATCAACTGGGTTAAGAGCTGTTGGGACGTGATGCCACTCCATGTCCTTGGTCAACTCCTGGATTTGCGGAATTCTGTTGGAAACAAAAACGTTAAAGTTTGATGGGGCTTCATGTATCTAAGACAACACGATAGTTGAATCCGACCAACAGTGGAAATCACAGGGAGATGAGAGACTTTGTTGCACACTTACGACGAGCTCAGCCAAAAGCAACGCCGCGGACAATTCCAATTTGGGTATGGTTAGCGTTTTTAAAGGCGCTATTTTGGACTTCGAGCACAGCAAGCGAGATGCGGTTTGCCGTTGTATATTCGATCTTATGTAAACGCAAGCTCCATATGCAGTCATGCTGGCGTCACAAAATGCGTGCAACTGGAGGGATGAGTTCGGCAGCAGACAAAACGTAGAAATTTGAAATTCTGAACGATGCGTAATTGCGATGTCAAATCAGACCAAACTGCCGACAAATGTTCAGGTAGTGCATCATCCCATTCTAAATCCTCCTTCCATAAATTCTGTAAGAATATTTTGGCTTTGGACAGAATAGGTGCTATCAAACCGAGCGGATCGTAGAATCTGGCTATAGAAGACATGACAGTGCGTTTGGTGGGCGGGCCTTTTGGCATGATTTGCGAAAAATTGAATAGTAGGTTATCCGAACTAGGATCCCATACCAAACCTAACGCTTTCGCTATATCCGTTCCATCATGAAACTTTAACAGTTTTTCCCTGTCATCCGTAGGCTCCTCTTCAAGCACTCTGGGCTCATTGGAACTCCATTTTCGTATAGGAAAGTGTCCTCTATGCAGGAGCTCTTTTACTTGACGACGGATCACATTCACCTCCTCTATTGTGTCTCCACCAGATATGAGATCGTCTACGTAGAAATCCCTTCTCACGACTTGCGCTCCTATAGGAAATGACGCAGCCTCGTCGTACGATAGTTGGTGCATGGCACGAATTGCCAAAAAAGCAGCAGGCTTTGTTCCATACGTAACGGTCTCTAGCTTGTAAATCTTGATTTCATCAGTAGGCTTTTCGCGCCAAAGGATGCATTGCAAATATTCATCCGGGTGCGACATCCGAACACAGCGATACATCTTGCAGATATCTCCACAAAGTGCAATTCTGAAGAACCTAAAACGAAGCAGTGTGTTGAATATGGAACGTATGGTTTCTAGTGCTACCCCGTCTAGGCTAGCACGAAGATACTGGAACTTTTCCAAATTACTCAGCTCTTGCTCGTTGTCCACAACGGTCTTAAACATCGAGAAGAAGTTTGGCCAGTCTGCGTAGTCTCCCCCAAAACGAGCCAATACTAGATGCAGTAGCCTCGACTTCCGAGTTGATGCGTTGAGCGAAACTTCTCCAGCGAAATGATGAGGCATGGTGGTTGAGTTTGCACTGATCACCTTCTCCAGTGCTGCTAGCTCGCGATTTAGTTTTGCATCGATTTGCATGTACACGTTCGCGAACTCGCCTTTCCAAGCTGCTCTGTGCAGCGTTGAACTCGGAGTACATTTTTTCGTGGTGCTTTAATCGCGCACGCAGGTCAGCTTCGTCAAACTGAAGGATGGACTCATCCGTTAGGAATTTGTTCATCGCCACGAGTTGCCGCTAAATAGACATCGGTTTGGCTTTGTAAAAGTCCACCTCACTTGGCGCTGCCGTCAGAGCGCCGTCATGAACCATATCATGATTTTTCGCCATTTTTTAACGCCACAAGATTAGGTTTTACACACAAAAAAAGCACTATAAGAAGTTTTCCGAGGGGAACGATATAACACCCTATATGCGCAGGCTAGCCGAAACAGCTACAGCTACAAAAAAACGGTTTCGATTTCGTTCTGTCTTTGCCTCAACTTCTGAGGGCTTTGCGCTGCGCTTGCACTAATACACGCGCAACAAACCCGTTTCTTGGCGGGGATCTTTCACTCAGTTATAACACCGATTTTGTTTACATATGCAGCTATGGAACGTTAAAATGAACTTTGCACTGAGCTGCACCCAAATGCCGGTAATGCACAATGTCACTGAATATCACTGCAGTACGTTTTGTATGTGTTTGTTCTGTGTGTTTTATGTGCCTGGCACCGATTTATGCACAAACAGCTTGACCGAATAATAAATTGCCAGAACGATATCCACAATTTTCTTATTAAATCGTGGTACAGGCTCCAGATCACGTCGGGGTCACCAAAAATGTTTAGAGGAAGATATCAAATTATCACCTAGGTTTATATTAAAAATCGCACTATAGGTTATTTTAGAATATAATGTATTTTTATTGTGTTTGGTGATCGGAGCTGCACTAACTCTAAGCAGAGAGGCCCGGCTGCAGCAGCAGCCGAAAGCTCTGATCAGACAAAACGCAAAACGAGAGCGCAAGCTTTAGCGGGGAGGGAGCTTATGACTAGAGAGATATTACATGTGTTGGAAGCTGCCGAGCTTTTTCGGCCGCTCTGACTCCACATTTACGAAATTAAAATTGTCTCCGTTTTTAGTTTAATGTTTTTAATTATTGTATTTAAAGGGTTTTGTTTATTATATATTTTATGGGCGTGCCCGTGAGTTCGAGGTGGGTTTGACGGTATAATTTATAAACGAACTATAACGGCCCTATGGCCGTTATGACGAGGTGTGATACACGATGCTGCGTTCGACGACGACTTTAACAGAGTGGGGGTGGGTTTCGCGAAGCACTGCAATTTAAGCAGTACATGCGCGGACCATGAGCGTGTGTGTGCGTAGGCACCGAGAGCGCAAGAGTAGATCGCACTCTTAAGAGCTAATGACGGCTGCTGCTCCGAACATACTCCCCCCCGTTGAAAGACCTGGGCTTTTAACAGGATCCTTAACGGGAAGGACGCACAGCTTGATGACAGCTCGACGAGTGGTTCCGGAGGGTGTCCGCAGTATAGCAACTCGCACAGCCCCATCAGTTCCAGCGATGACTTCGATCACCCGTGCTAAGGGCCACTTTATTGGTGACAAGTTTTCGTCCTTGATGCAGACGACGTCGTTGGCATGGATCGATGGTTGTGTTGTGCGCCATTTGGCACGTTGTTGGAGCAGGGTCAAATATTCCTCACTCCAACTCTTTATAAGATCTGCTGGGCACAGGTGACTCGTTGCCAGCGATCAAGACGATTGAAGTTTAGACCCGTAACTTCTGGCTCGGGAAACTCCATCAGCCGACGACCAATTAGAACATGTCCTGGTGTAAGGACGCCAAGATCTTCAGGGGTTTGGAGCGCTACGAATGTTGCTTGGCCATCTTCAGTGCTGCCTCCCACAAGCCCCCGAAATGAGGCGAGCGGGGTTGTATAAATCTCCAATCGAAGCCGTTGTTGATGCAGATGAAGACGCTGATGTAACATTTGATAGGCGCTCGATTGCGCCCATCTGGCAAGTAGTAGAAGGGACGGCAGTAGTCGATTCCAGCGATGCTGAATGCAGGTGAATCCTGTATTCGATCCTTCGGTAGGTCAGCCATGACGTGCTCTACAAGACGAGGTATGGATCGGCAGCACATGACGCATTTCCGCAATGCGCGTGCCACAGCTTTCAGGCCGCCGATGGGCCAAAACTGTACGCGACTCGCTCCAAGTAGCGACTGCGAACCAGCATGGTGATGTTTCCGAGGAAAGTGTGTGATAATAGGGAACGTCAGTGGATGATCCCTAAGCAAAATGATTGGGTGGCGTGTATCGAAGCCGAGATTTGAATGGCGCAGGCGGCCACCAACACGAATTAATCCAAGATCATTTATGCAGGGTACGAGCGATGTGATGCTGCTGGGGGACTCCACGCAGCTTCCTTTGCGCCGAGCAAGGTACTCAGGATACAGGTGGGCCCGTTGAACAATGTGTCTTAACAGATGTGATTCTTTGCGAAGGGCCTTGGATGAGATATCAGGTAACTTCATCCTACTGATGAACTTCTGAACGTAGCCAACGAGGCGCATCATGACTCCGAATGAGTTGATGTGCGTAAACGAAAGCGAGATGTTGTCCACGTAGAAGTCCTGTAGAATGGTTTCCAACCGCTATGGATCTAGGGAAGACATATGGCTAGCTGATGTTTAGCGCGAATAGCTAAAACGATGCAGGCTGAATACGATGGGTGATTCTGTTTGATTTGACCGCTTCCCAAACTTGACGAACCAAGTCATCGAGCCGAGTGCTGTGATTGGTGCAAAGATTGGGATGCGATGAGCGACGAGAGAGTGGGGGCAGAATGCCCGCCACTAGACAGAATCCATCCATGAGATTAACGACGAGAGAGTGGGGGCCGAGTGCCCGCCACTGGACGGAATCCATCCACGATTGTGTTGAGATCAACGACGAGACAATGGAGGCTGAGTGCCTGCCACTAGATAGAATCCATCCGAAGTGACCACTTCCCAAAATCGATGAACCAAATCATTGAGCCGAATGCTGTGATTGGTGTCATCCAAGATTGGGATGCGATGATCGACGACAGAGTGGGGGCCGAATGCCCGCCACTCGACAGAATCCATCCGAAGTGATGCGATCAACGACGAGAGCGTGGGGGCCGAGTGCCCGCCACTGGACGGAATCCATCCACGATTGTGTTGAGATCAACGACGAGACAGTGGAGGCCGAGTGCCTGCCACTGGATAGAATCCATCCGAAGTGACCACTTCCCAAAATGGATGAACCAATTCATTGAGCCGAATGCTGTGATTGGTGTAATCCAAAGATTGGGATGCGATGATCGACGACAGAGTGGGGGCCGAATGCCCGCCACTCGACAGAATCCATCCGAAGTGATGCGATCAACGACGAGAGCGTGGGGGCCGAATGCCCACCACTGGATAGATCCATTTGATTTAAACATTTCCCAATATCGCTGAACCAAGTCATCGAGCCGAGTGCTGTGATTGGTTTCATCCAAAGATTGGGATGCGACGAGCGAGGTTGATGATCCGTAATCTTCTGGGCAACGAACGGCAGTGATGCTAGTGGTGAACTCTGAAATCCTCGATTTCAGAACGAGATCCACCGAGATACCTTCAGGTGAGAAGCTAGCATCTCCTATGCCAGAGACTGCGGTGAGCGATTTGGTTTTGCGACGTTGTAGCTGATTAGATAGACGAGTAGTGCGTGACATGGCACGAAAGTTCCCGCGATGGTTTTGACGAGAACGACGACAATGGCTGATAATACAGCATCAGGCGGACTTTTGGATAAGATAGGCTGTGGCAAGGAGAGCGACAATGAGGGTGACAATGGCGATCTGAATTGGTTGTAGTGGTGAGGCTTCACTTGGAGAAGCGGGTTGGACGGTTTCTGCTCGACGAACGAAATACAAAAGGGGTGTGGTGTTTCTTAGCGCATGTAACGCGCGAAGATGTGAGGTAGCAGCGTCCAGAAACGCCCGCAACTTGCCAACCAATGAGTCGCCATGCGTCAATCCAAGTATCGCTCTGATGTGTATCTGTTGAATGAGACATTTATTAACAATCGGTTTTTTGTAAATTTGCATAGTGTTGTTTTAGTTAGCCTCGGTCATCTCCAATGAACTGATGGTGTCCAACTAGAAGTTTGATTCCAATTTGTCCACCAGCTCCAGAAGTAGTTTCAGGTTGTATTATTCCAAACTGCGTAGCTTTTTGTTATCCAATTGGGCAACGAGCCCCTGAAGTCGGTTGAAGATGGTCTTTATCTTGAGGCTCAAGAATTCAATCCAGCTAGTAGCTGGATCAGCACTAGCCAACACTTCATGAATAGGAGCGCCACTCGAGGGTGTGTCATCCGAGGCGGAGCGGATATTTATATTGTCGACACTCATTTTTAGCTGCGTTTAGCTTTTAATGTTTTTTCCGCTAAACTTTTTCCAAGCCGGTTGCGCAGATCTAACGATGCGAACGTTATTGATCTGGAATGCGGCGAATTCAGGCAGAGAGATGCATCGATATGTGAAATCGACGGCGACAAAATGTATGTGTGTGCATATGCACTGCACCGGCACAGAGATCATAAGCGACGACCGAGAATGCCGCGACGCAACGAAAGCGAAGACGAGCAATGTATATGTGTGTATCTGCACTGCGCCGGCACAGAGGGCACAAGCGACGACCGATAATGCACCGAAGCAACGAAAGCGAACAAAGTGTATGTTTGTATGTGCCTTGCACCGGCACAGAGGGCACAAGCGACGAGCGATAATCAACAGTTATGCACAAGAGAACGACTTCGAGTTCGAAAGAGTTCTTGGTATGCGGCTGCTCACGAGCGCGGGATGAAGCAAACGACGAAAGAGGAGACAACGAAATCTAACGGATTTCGCTTAGCACTCTATGCAGCCGGTCTCGACAGTGCGTTGCGCAGGCTGAAGCAGACGACGAAAGAGAACACGAAAACGAATAGCGGCCCGCTAGAAACTGTCACGGTCGGCCACAGCGACTTTTGGTTCGCTACTTTTTTTCCGAATGTTGGGTTAAATCTTTGACACAGATTTAACTCAATGTTTTGAACACTTTTTTCCACTCAAAGGTCACGGGGATCACGTCGGGGTCACCAAAATGTTGGAAGCTGCCGAGCTTTTTCGGCCGCTCTGACTCCACATTTACGAAATTAAAATTGTCTCCGTTTTTAGTTTAATGTTTTTAATTATTGTATTTAAAGGGTTTTGTTTATTATATATTTTATGGGCGTGCCCGTGAGTTCGAGGTGGGTTTGACGGTATAATTTATAAACGAACTATAACGGCCCTATGGCCGTTATGACGAGGTGTGATACACGATGCTGCGTTCGACGACGACTTTAACAGAGTGGGGGTGGGTTTCGCGAAGCACTGCAATTTAAGCAGTACATGCGCGGACCATGAGCGTGTGTGTGCGTAGGCACCGAGAGCGCAAGAGTAGATCGCACTCTTAAGAGCTAATGACGGCTGCTGCTCCGAACAACATGTATTAGATAATAGCAAACAAATCCAAACAGTGATGCTCGATGGCATTTACTTTAAAATGATTATTTGTCGTTCTGCTCCGAACAAACACTTTTTAATAAATCTCGAAGCATCTTGAAGCAGGAATGAAAAAAGCTGGGAGGAAGAATTGAATTCATTGCAGCAAATGCGACCGGCCATATCACTTGAAATGCGTGGTGATGGGCAAACGTGTTTACTTTACCGCTCGAAACTGAACCTGTCGAAACGACTCTGACCTCGATATTAAAGGTTAGGTTAGGTTAACCTGGACGGCCCTCAACGGGGACTCTCATAGGCCAGTATGGCCCTTAGTTATCCGGATGGGGTGTATGGACCTTTACGGGGGTGGTGTTTAGGTTTGGAAGTCCTCGAGAATCGAGGTATTTTCTCGAAAGCAAGGAGTTCCCTTGGTGTCCACCTCTGCAGTCTTTCCGTGGTAGGTGCAGTAGATAGTGACTGAGTTTTCCATTGCGCTCCTTGCACATGGTTCTCGAGATTCTGCAGGTGGTGGTACTCCTCCACCTGCTTTCGGTCTGCAGTCCGGCCTGCTTCTACAAGTCGCTTTGTAGCGTCCTAAGGGAGACGGGCACGTCTTCGATTCTATCGCTTGCCAGCCCGACGCCCTCCTTTGCCAGAAAATCCGCCGCTTCGTTTCCTTCAATGCCCTGGTGACTGGGAACCCAATAGATCCACACTGACTTCGTCGTGAACTTTTCGGTTATTCGCCAAAGGCATGGCTTTCCCTCGATGGCTTTAATTAAAGCTATCTTCTCCTTTATACTGAATTTCGCATCTCTTCTCTTGCGCCCAATTTTTGCCTCAATCTTTCACATTGACTCCAGTCATAATAGCCGCATATATTTTACTGGCGGGAATACCAGTTGATCTCTGAGTACACAATCGTGTCGATAGGCTAACTATCGATAAGAATCTGTGGATTTCGTTCAGCTTGCTGGATACTGAGGACAGTAAAACCAACCGAAAAATTCCTGGCCTAGTTTTTGTATATGGAGTTTGGCAGTAATGTATAGTTTCCGCGGTGCTAGATACTATGCTTTAGCCTAAAACTGAGTTTTCGTCGTAAGCAAAGTATTTAGCACCGCGGAAAATTACTGTCAGGAATCTGCTATTTATTTCGTTGGTGTGGAACGAAACTGGAGCAGTGTGACCAAGTACCTAAAAAAAGGTTGTCTAGCTCTCATGAATCAGCTGTGTTTTGTAAACAAAGCCAATTATGATACTTAAACTAAAATTAAACGAGGTGAAATGTTGTGAGCCACGTCTAAGGCCGCGGCTCTACTTTATACCCGGTACTCAGTCAGTATATATGTATGTGGGCTTGTAATAAATTACATTATTACATGTCCGCAAAAGGGATAAATATAGTTTTATCGAAAAAAAAAACAAAAATTAAGTCAACCTTTTTGGAAATTTTTACATATTAGATGTTTCCATTTTTGTTTGCATACGTTTTTTACATCTGTCTTTTCTACGTGTCTAAATCTACTTCCTACATATACATACACGGCTGTGTGCGAGAGAGAGATGTAATGAGTCTGCGCTTGGAAGGCCACTGAAATTTCATTTGTTCGTTCTGGCTATACTAATGATCTGATCTGATCCAGATTCAACAGTTTGATAGATATGGTAATTTTCTATGATTCTGTGTTTTTGGTTTTCCCGTATTTTAAAAAATGTGGATTCCACAGATTTTCGTCCCTTGTATGGGCGGAAGGAGGCGTGACCAAATTTTGAAACAAACTCGTCTCGGTTTGATATCACAGGAGCTTGGATAGAAAGTTTGGTTGATCTAGCTCACATCGTTCTCCCTCGTTTTCTCTTATTTTCGAGCAGTTCGCTTTAAGGCCATTTAGTAAATTCGCAAAATAATTATTTTCTAAACTTATTTTCGCATAATTGTTAAATGTTTCTGTTTTGAAATTATTCAGTAGATAATAACGTCCCCCGCATTCGCAAATATTTTTGCTTATAACTAATTTTCCATCATGTTGTGAGATGGCTTTTGCATGGTATAGTTTAAAAATATTATAAATTTGGGGGTATTTTATATAAATAATTATTAAGTCTGCGTTTCGAACTATTTTAAAAGTTGCAATGTCAAGTAAATCTGATACCTCAAAAGACTCTTTTTCGTGCTCGTAAATGTCATCTATTTAATTTTTATTTAAAATTTTTGTTTTAAGAATGTTTATTTCTGAAAGGGTTATGGTATCAATCAAGTTCAGCAGATCAAATGTAATTAATTATAAGCGATGTTTTCTTAATATTGTCTCTTCACTGAAAATAACATTTTTTAATAAGTTTGATAGCAATTCAATTTCCTTCAAAAATTTTGATTTCATTATAAACTGATTAATATTTTTTTCAATCAATTCGTTTACTTTATTCTGAATTTTTATAAAATCCTCATGATCAGGGGTACCTGCTACCCATTTCCAAATGGTACCCGACTCATTAATTCCCCTTCTATTTCTCTTTGGGGCTAATTCTGAAATCATCAAATTTAATAAGTTAATATCCATTTTAATTTCCCATTCATCGTCCGGATTTATGGATTTATTAACATATTTGGATTCTATATTTATTATCTCCTTATAAAAACTTAAGTTAGTAATGTGATAAAGGTCAGCGTACGATTCATAAGTGTAAACGTTCCTGTCGTCTCTAAGTAACAAGTAATCACTGTGCGTATAGTCAATGACTTCGGAAGTCGCATACAAAACGAGGGTCAGTATTATTATATTTACATACATTTTCTGCAAAAATAAAAAAAATGTTCTTAATGTTTTATATTGTTGTGGGGATAATGGTTTTTATCCCCGATCGGCCGAATAATTATTTCGAATAAATAAAGACACGGCGCACAAATAAAATTACAAAGCTCTTTAATGCGTGAAATCAGAATTGCAAGTGTCTCTTGCTTGCCCTTTACATTATATCATTGCGCTCCGATCGCTGAGCGCAGCTTCGCTCGGAAACATAGATAAACATAGAACATAGATGACAAAGAGCGAGCTTTGAGAGAGGGCAAGCAAGCAAAAGCTTTAACAAACATATTGGCAACCATATTACATCTAACTTTGCTGCTGAAGGCCAATTATTAGCTGCTATTTGGCAAGCAACTAATCGGTGGGGTCTGCCCCGAACATGCACCCCCCGTTGGAAGGCAAAGGCTTTCAAGAGATCCATCCTGAAGGGGCAGGACCGCTATCTTTCCAACGGCCCTTTTGAATAGGCCTCTTTGGGTGCGGATGACGGCTACTCTGATGGTTCCATCTTTTCCTGGGATGACGCTCTCAATGCGGCCGAGTGGCCACTTTAACGGTGGCAGCGTTTCTTTCTTGATCATGACGAGCGCTCCTGGCTTGATATTTGGAGACGACGACCGCCACTTGTCCCGCTCCTGAAGCAGTGATAGATACGCAGTACTCCATTTTCTCCAGAAAGCCTGCTTCATTTGGCACAAACGCTGCCATCGACTCAGAAGGTTGACCCGGAGATGCGGCACGTCTGGCTCGTCGAATGCAGCACTAGATGCTCCATTAAGAAAATGGTTTGGCGTGAGCACATCCAGATCGTCAGGACTTTCTGTAATTGCATAAAGTGGTCGAGAGTTTAGCAAAGCAGAGATTTCACAGGTCAGGGTCTGAATTTCATCAAGGGTGAAAATGTAGGTGCCAACGATGCGATGAAAATGATATTTGGCTGCTTTCAAAGCAGCCTCCCACAATCCCCCAAAGTGAGGTAAGCGAGGGGGGATGAACCTCCAATCGATTCGATACAGCCGACGTATGAGGATCACTGAGGAACAGCTGCCGAAGTTCCAAAAGTTCATTTTTTGCTCCTACAAAATTTGTCGCGTTGTCTGATCAGATGATTCGAGGTTTGGGGCGCAGACTTATAAAACGTCTCAATGCTGCCAAAAAAGATTCTATGGACAAATCCCGAACAACTTCCAAGTGAGTCGCTTTGGTGCTGAAACATACGAAGACAGCGATATAGCATTTGAATGGAGGCCTGCTTCTGACTTCCGACTTGTAATAAAAGGGTCCGCAAAAATCAACGCCCGTTGTTTTGAATGCTGGATTAGTCCTTACGCGATCCGCAGGCAAACTTCCCATGATATGCTCCCTCAGCACTGGCTTCAACCGAAAACATCGAACACATCTGCGAATGATGCCTGCCACATATTTGCGTCCGCCGATAGGCCAGAATTTTTGCCGAAGCAATCCTAGCAATTCTTGAACTCCTGCATGAAGAAATTTTTCGTGAAAAAATATGATAATAGAGACAGTGACAGGATGCCCCTTGGGCAGCAAAATTGGTTGTTTTGCATCGTAGTCCAAATCGGAATTTTGGAGTCGGCCTCCAACTCGAATCAATCCAAACCTGTCCAGAAATGGATTCAGCGAGGCCATCGTGCTTTTTGGTGGTAAAGACTTCTTGCTGGTGAGAGCTCCTATCTCTTCCGAAAATTGTTGTTGCTGTATTGCCCTTATGAGTAAATGCGTGCCGTTCTTGATTTCGCTTACGGTAAGTTGTCCTCTCGACCGCGGTAAGCTTTTTTCGTTAAGACTGCAAAATCGATATATATAAGCAAACACGCGCTACATTGATCTGAATGAGTTTTGAAATTTGCAATCGTATGATATATCCCTTTCCTTTGAAACAATTAATGCTAAACGACGACGTTCTGGTACATCAGTTGGCAATTGCAAGCCTGCAGGCCAGTCTGAGCTCGCACGAAGCAAAAATGGTGGTCCAGAAATCCAAAGGCTGTTATCCATTAGTTCAGTAGGCGTGGAGCCACGCGATATGATGTCGGCCAGGTTCAACTTCGTGGGCACGTGATGCCACGTCATTCCAGCAGTGAGCTCCTGTATCCGCTCAACCCGATTAGAGACAAATATATTAAAATTCAATGGCGATTCCCGAATCCAAGCAAGAGCTATGGAAGAATTCGACCAGCAATGCACTTGGCATGGGACCGATAATGGTGGAAACTAGTTCAGCTAATACGAAGGCAGCCGATAGCTCAAGCTTAGAGATAGTCGTCCTTTTCAAGGGTGCGACCCTGGACTTTGAGCATAAGAGATAAATTTGCACAATACCAAGAGCTTCCGAACGCATGTACACACACGCACCATATGCTGTCTGGCTCGCATCACAAAACGCATGCATTTCTAGTCTGGCTTGCTGTCCAAGCACGTAACGAGGAAATTTGAAGTTCTTGACTATCGACAAATACGAAGTTATCTCGTTCCACGTTATGAAGATCCTGGGGTAGACTTTCATCCCAGTCCAACTAGAGATTTTCGTTCCATAACGACTGCATAAAGAGTTTTGCCTTTGTGATAATAGGAGAGATGAGTCCTAAGGGATCGTAGAACCTAGCTAGCGTAGACAGGACCGAACGCTTCGATATTGGACCTGCGGCGGCTGCGACGAGAGCGAAACTAAACAGAAGGTTGTCCGTGGTGGGATCCCAGACTAGACCAAGGGCTTTAGTGACCTCTGTCCCGTCGTAAAAAGTAAGGAACTTTTCGCGATCCGTCTCAGACTCGCCTTCCAAAGCAGCGACTTCATTTGAGCACCATTTACGTATGGGAAAACATCCTTTCGAAAGTAGCTCCTTTACCTGATGACGAATCTCAATGACCGACTCAATGCTGTCCCCTCCTGATATGAGATCATCGACATAAAAATCTCTTCGAACAATGTCCGCACCAAGCGGAAAATATGACTCCTCATCATTTGCCAATTGATGCATAGCACGAATTTCCAAGAAGGCGGCAGGTTTGGTCCCATAAGTGACAGTCTCCAATTTGAACATTTGAATCTCCTCCTTCGGGTCGTTACGCCATAGGATGCACTGCACATGCTGATCGAGATGAGAGACGCGTACACAGCGGTACATTTTGCAGATGTCGCCACACAAGGAAACTTTGAAGAAGCGAAAACGAAGCAGTGTTATTAGAATTTTAGGTTGGATAGTGGGTCCGGCCATTAGCGCATCATTTAGTGATATTCCAGACGCTGTTTTTCCAGAACCATCAAACACTACGCTTAATTTTGTGGTTGTACTCTCCTGCTTGTGGACGCAATGGTGAGGCAAAAAGTACTGAGGGAGGTGTAACTGTCGTGCAGTTGGAGACATGTGTCCTAAATCCAGGTACTCCTGGAGAAATGTAGTATATTTTGCCTTAAGTTCTGCATTTTTTGCTAGCTTTCTTTTCAAATTTAGAAATCTACGAAGCGCTTGCTGATAAGATTCTGCTAATTCCTCCAAACTGAATTTAGTTGGCAAACGCACGGAGTAAGCTCCGGAATCTAGGCGAACGTAATGCGCAACAAAATGCTGCTCACAATGAATATCTTCCTCTGAAATTGATGAGGGCGAATAATCTCCGTCTACTTCCCAAAACCGTCTTACGATGTCGTTTAAATTGGTCTCGTCAGCGGCGATACTAGAGGACTCTTCAAGAACTGCTAGCGCCGCACGGCTATTCCCGGTGTTGCTAATGCTTCCCGACACTATCCAGTCAAGTTTCGTCTTCTGCAATGTTGGTAACTGGCCCGACAGTCGAATCTGTCCGACGCATATTAAATCGAAAAACAAACCAGCACCTTTCAACAGGTCGACCCGCTGGGGCTTAGAGAAGTTAGGGTCAGCTAGCTTTATATTGTTCGGCATTGGCCAATCCTTTGCGTCTAGGCCAAAGTTGGGCTGCAATCCAGTGATTGAGGCAATGATAATTGCAGAGAGAGAACCGCGATAGCTTGCGTCTTGAGATTGCAGAACGATATTTATAGTCTTGCTCGAAGGTAGAACTGACTCTCCAATACCGGCAATTTGAACATGAGACGGATGAGGATCCAACTGGAGCTGATTGGCGAGTCTCGATGTTACAAAGTTAACCTGTGAAGCAGAATCCAAAATGGCACGACATGGGATAAGCGAATTATAACGGCCCTTTATATATACGATTGCGGTAGCTAGCAACACGTGTTGGCTAGGAAGAGATTTCGGGCTTGAGGGGGGAGGTCTAGGAGATTTGCTTGCTACTAGGGCACTCGCAGGATCATTCTCGCTCGATTCCGTGCTCAGCGACGGCAACTCAGCATCGGCGCCCGCTTGCATGTGGAGCAGTGTGTGATGTTTGGCCTGACACTGCCTACATGTCCCTGACCTGCAACGTTGCAATGGATGACCCTTTTTGAGGCAGTTTAGGCATAAGTGGATTTTCTTCGCCTCCTTGTACCGCGACATGACAGGGAGATTTAAAAACGCCTGACATCGGGATATGTAATGATCGGAGGATTTACAATAATTGCATATGAAGTTAGCATGGTCATGAATGGATGTGACAAGGGAACTGGGTTTATTATCTCCCACCTGCCGGGTAGGACTTGCTACCATATCCATATCCATATCCGCTGCCACATTCTCGAGCCGACATTTCCTTTCCAAGAAATAGGCCATGTCTTTCCACAGAGGCAATCTCGAGTTGGGCACGCTCTCCTCCCATTTCACCTTCGTCTTCTGGTCCAATTTCGTGCACACGATGTAAACTAGCAACCCATCCGAAATCTCCTGAGGTGTAGCCAAGGTCCGAAGAGCACGTAAGTGCGCATTGATTTTGTCGCTGAGCGCACGCAAGCCGATGGCCGAGCCCTTCTCCACCACTTGCAGCTTGAAAATAGCCTTGATATGTGCCTGAAAATGCATGAGCTTATTATCAAATCGCAACTTTAATAAATTCAAAGCCTCTTCGTAATTTTCCTCAGAAAGACCCAACGAACGAATCGTGTCCAGCGCAGCTCCATCTAGACACCCACGCAGATACTGGAATTTCTCGATGACCGGTATACGCGACTCCTGGTGCACCATTGTCGAGAACATCGAGTGGAATTCTGGCCAATCCATATAGTCTCCACTAAATCGAGGAAGCTGCATCTCGGGCAGTCGGGAACGGCCCATAATGTCATAGGCAAACGAAGACGAGTGCTCGTCGAGAGTGTTGCGAGCCGTTGAATGAGCAGCATTAACCGTGCGAGCAGCCGTCAATTCCCGTGACAGCTTGGACCTGACCTTGACATAGATATTGGCGAAGTCCAGTCGGGCATTATTGGCCAACTGCAGCAAGTCCAGCCTTTCAAGGCTCGTTTGAGCGGCATCGAAATCCGCATTCATTCGTTCGATCTGCTCTAGGCGAGCTTGAAGCACCGCTTCATCTAAATCGGCCAGCTCTTTCTTGGTGAGAAAACTTTCCATGGTATTTAATTGACGCGCGATGGACTCAGCCTTTTATTTATAAAAATCGAGGTCACTAGGCATGACCGCGTTCACGACATTGTCAGGCTCAGGTGCTGCCATTTTGGGGTTTTTTTTTAAAGTCACTTAGCACGATAGAAAAGACACCCTGTATACGTGTAAAAGTGGGGACCGCAAGCAAAGGGATTACAGCTAATGCGTTTAGCTGTGCGATCTGCCCGATTCCGCTTTGTGCTCCGTTTGTGTGTGTTAGTTAGTTCACTGCACTGCCCAATGCACTGCAATGACTGAATTACCGCGACAGAGAAACGTATAGCTAGCCACTGCGTTGCTATGTATGTATGTTTCAGCACCGAATTATGCTCGAAACGACGAAAAAATTGACAATGTTTAGCTAATTGACTCTGCAATTAAGAGATCACGTCGGGGTCACCAAATTGTATGTGGGGATAATGGTTTTTATCCCCGATCGGCCGAATAATTATTTCGAATAAATAAAGAAACGGCGCACAAATAAAATTACAAAGCTCTTTAATGCGTGAAATCAGAATTGCAAGTGTCTCTTGCTTGCCCTTTACATTATATCATTGCCGCTCCGATCGCTGAGCGCAGCTTCGCTCGGAAACATAGATAAACATAGAACATAGATGACAAAGAGCGAGCTTTGAGAGAGGGCAAGCAAGCAAAAGCTTTAACAAACATGTTGGCAACCATATTACATATAACTTTGGTCGTACAAATATGCTGCTGAAGGTCAATTATTAGCTGCTATTTGGCAAGCAACTAATCGGTGGGGGTCTGCCCCGAACAATTGTCTTTATGTATTATTCGGTTTCTGTTATTGATCATGATTTTGTTGTTATGATTTTCCTTAACTACCTGTTTTTTGTAATGGGGTTTTAGTTTGTTTCTTTCACCGAATTTTTTTCATAAACTACTTCACCTACTGTATGTACTGTTAAAGGAAAATGTTGCAATAATTCCATTACCTTATGTTCAATATTTAGTTTATTTTGAATCTCTTTTACCACCAAGTATTTTGAATAGGAATCAATACAGGTTATAAATGTCAGAATTTGAGCATAGAATATGTCTATATGTAATTGCTCACCTTCTCTTGGCGGAATGGGAGCTTCACCTATTGGAATTTTTACAGCATGTCTATTATATTTATTCTTGTTACATATCTCACAACCTTTGATATATTCTTTTACTTTTTGTACAAGTTTGGCCAATAATACAATTTAGTTATCTGTTTGTAGTTTTCATCTAAACCTCTGTGTGCTCTGCAATGTGTTTCTTCTATAATTAAGGCTTTTTTGATGCTCTTTTTGAAATCTTCCAATTGACTATACTTAAATACTTTGTTAGTGGTTTAGCAATTGTCGCATAGTTCCAGGCGAATTTTCTATAATACCCTGTTAATCCTAGGAATCTGCGTAGCTCTCGGACATTTTTCGGAATTGGATATTTCTGTATTGTGTCTATTTTTTCCGGGTCTGTTTTAATGACATTATGGGAAACGATGAATTCCAGGAATTTAGTCTCGAGTTTGAAAAAATTTAGACTTTTCAAGGGAAATTTTCATGTTAGCATTCTGTAAAATCTGTTTTATTCTAATTATATCTGTATAGTGCTAATTAATAGTTTTTGAAAATATTATTATGTCATCCATATAGACATGTCAGGTTTTCCCTACTTGTTCTCTAAGTATATCGTCCATTGCCCTTGGGTGCGCTATCGTCTGGGTGCGCTTGTCAAACACATTGTCATTCTTAAAAATTCATATTGACCATTATTTATGGAAAATTATGTTTTTTTTATTGTCTGATTCTTTCATCAATATCTGATAGACTCCCGATTCTAAATCAATAGCAGAGAAATACTTTGCCTTGCCCAAATTGGAAAGAATTACAGAAGGATCCAGCATGGGGTATCTGTCTGGTATTGTATTATCATGTAATTTTGTTAAAGTCTATTACTAACCTATGTTTAGGAGTTTCATCTTCATTTACTCCTTTTTTTTGTACAACTATCTCTGCGAATAATATGGGCTCTTACATCGTCTAACATTTTACTTATTTCATTGTTAGCAAAATCGTTAACCGAATAAGCATATGGATATTGCTTACTATATACCGGCCTATCATGTTCAGTATTTATTTCTCCTTTTATATCCGTTCTAAACGGTAAATGCAAATCTATATTTGCATGGTCCTCTTGTATTATATCTAACATTCTTTCCCTGAGTTTCTTTAAATTTTTCCGCTTCATGAGTGCGTGTGTTATTCAATCTGATCAGTTCCGATTCAGAATTTATATGTTTATTTAAGTCGGATATTTCTACGACGGCATGTTCAGGAATTTTACATCCCAAACTATTTGCTTTTGTATTGACGGATATTTCTACGTCGGCGTGCTCAGGATATTCGCATCCCAAGCTATTTTCTCTTGTTTTGACGGATAGTTCTACGTCGGCGTGCTCAGGATTTATTGATCCCAAGCTATGTAAACTCTTTTTGTCGGATACTTCAACGACGGCATGTTCAGGATTTTTTAGTCCCAATCTATTTATTTTTGTGTTGACAGATAATTCTTCGTCGGCATGCTCAGGGTTCCTTGATCCCAAGCTGTATAAACTTCTTTCTACCTGTACTGAATCGGTTCTTTCTACCTTTCCTGCTTCAAAATATTTTTGTATTATAAATTCTTTTAACGGAAGGACCATTTTCCCTTCTGTAATGGTTATTTTATTTAGAGAAACGGTCTCATCGAAAATTATCTGCTCTTCGTTATTATTATATCTTAAAATTCCCTTTTCGGTATCAATTACCGCTCCTATCTATTTTAGTAGATTAAATCCTATAAGTAAATCTGTTTCCATACCCTCTATTTTGTAAAATACTTGTTTTGTATTAAATATGGTTATTATATGAAAATATTTGATTATCGAAAACCCATTTACAGTGGCAATCCTCTTAAAAATTTGCAATTCTTTTTTATTCTTATAAATTCCTGTTTTTATGTAACAGGATGTTGCTCCCGTATCTATTAAGACCTACAAATTTTAATTTAATTTTTTGTCTGTTCTTATTAAGT
The DNA here is from genome assembly GCA_963969585.1 of Drosophila helvetica. Lineage (NCBI taxonomy): Eukaryota > Metazoa > Arthropoda > Insecta > Diptera > Drosophilidae > Drosophila > Drosophila helvetica. The sequence goes on along the minus strand of OZ018402.1, from coordinate 36,837,120 downwards.
ACTTCGGGGGCTGATCGAAAAAATGATCCTCTTCAATATTGTTCACCCTCATGTTTTTATTTACCGGTTGAGGTTGATTCAACAAGTCAGTTGGTTTTCGTTTAAGCGATAAATTTGGGCTAAACTGATTGTTCTGTCCAGTGTTGTCTCTATTCTGTTGGGCATGGTTATAATTGTTGTTATTTCTCTGATAATAATTATTAGTATTATAATCTCGATAATAGTTAGTATTATGATTTCCCTTGTAGGGATTATTATTGGTTCGGGGGCCTGATTTTGTTGTCTGTTATTTAGAAAATAAGGTTGTCCCCAAGACATATTTTTTTTCTGGAAGTTCTTTTTCTGTTCGAAAGGTCCGTTGGAGCCTTTGGTTGTCTCTGGTGGAACCTTTAGGTATTTTGGGTATTGTAGTTTTTGCACCTTGGCCAATGCATTTGGTAGGTCTGGTGGGTTTAATGAAAACAGTAATTCGGAAATAACGCCGTTGAGACCAGTCATGAAAATGAGTAAGGCATTCTCTCTAATTTTGTTATTTGTTTCTTTGGTTACCTCACTGTCCTTAAAATAAGTCATGACTGTTTTGTTAATTAGCAATGTCATATTTTTATTGACCTCATTATAAAAGTCTATTATTGAAAGGTTCCTTTGTCGGAGAACGCTTAATTCTTATTCTATGAGGTATATTGGTCGTTTGTCACTGTACACAAAGTCGAGTCGTGCTAGTATAGCATCAAAGTTTAAAACGGTTCCATGGTTAGTTAGTGCATCATGCGCTAGCCCTGTGATTTTATTTCTTAAAATGGTCAAAGCAATAAAGTATTGCTTGCTTCCCCTTTTATACAACTGCATAGCTGTTTCCGCAGCCTCTCTCCATCCTAAGTATTGTTTAAGTTCCCCACTAAAGACTGGTAATGATTCTATTACCTTTAAGGTGGTTTCATCTTTAATTTTTTCATACATTTTTTCAGCCTGATAATCTTTTACCTGATCTGAGGTTGTTTGTAAATGTTCTTTTAATTGTGTTATTTGCTCTTTCACTTGTGAAATCTGAATTGCTATCAACTGCTTGACGATATCGGCGGTCAGATCAGTCCTTGATTCTGTTGTCATTTTTAATTTTTGAAAATCCGAAATTAATTTATCCAGTGTTTTTTAGTTTTAAATGTTCTACTCTATAATATTAATATTTTTACTTATATAACTACTTTTGTTTTTTTTTTATAATTTTTATTAGTTAGATATTGTAAAAGTGAGAATAACAGAGAAGTAAAACAATAAGAAAGAAAAAAAAATGAGGAGGAAGAGAATATATTGATAAAAAGAAGAAGAAAATGCCTGAGTTCCTGCGGGTATGCCGCGGAAGGTTTGCTTTGCAGGGACAGGCGGGTCCCCTTAGACCCCTCCTTCTGTGCCGTTGCGACTCCGCTCCAGCTCTCTCAACTTCCGCAAGGCATCTGATGCAAATCCGCATACCATGGACCAGTGGCGTTCGCTCGATACCATCCTGTTGATTAGGTTTTCGGCGTTCAGCGTGTCACCGCCAATGCCACTTCGCTGTTCCGCAAACCTTGAGCAGTTGAAGAGAATATGCTCAGCGGTCTCTCCTACGCCGCACGTCGGGCAGTTAGCGTCGCTGTCGTGCCCAAAGCGATGGAGGTAGCTCCTAAAGCAGCCGTGTCCGCTCAGCAGTTGGGTTAGCCAAAAGTTAACTTCTCCATGCTTCCTATTCATCCACGTAGCGATGTCCGGTGTAAGGCGGAATGTTCATCTGCCCTTCGCTGAATTGGCCCATCGTTCCTGCCATCTGCTTAGACTCCTTTCCCTCGGTGCCGTCTTTATTTGCTTCCTTTGTGCCGGAGAGCAGTTTTGGGGTGCTGCGTCAAGCTCTGCAGAAATTTCTTTGGCTTCCTTAGCGAGCTCAGCCACAGGGAGCATTCCTGCTAAGACCAGGGTGAGTAGCCCTTAGACGGTGAGTAGCGTCCAGCCCTCTCCTGTATGATTTTGTCATCGCTGCCTCTGCCCAGATAGGTGCCGCGTACATCATGACCGATTAACGAACTGACTGGAGAAGTAGTCTTCGGCCTTGTTTGGGTCCCCTCGTGCGCGACAGTGCTCTTCCCAGGTCGGCTGCTTTTTTACTGACTGCCTGGAGGTGCTCGCGGAATGAGAGGCGAGTATCAAGCATTACTCCGAGGTATCGGATTGCTCTCGATGATATGATGTCGACTGAGCCAACTCGGATGGTCGCTACCTCTACTTTTTTGCGGCTGGATATGAGAACGGCTTCCGTCTTATGCTCAGCCAGATTTAGGCCCACAAAGCTTAGCCACGCCTGGATTTCCGCTACCGCTTGGTTACAGCGAGCCTCCACTTTGTTGAGATGCTTGGCTACCATCACCAACGCGACGTCAATCGTCTAATCTCTCTCGTAGTGTTCAGATGCGTTTTTTCTTCGCGCTCCGCTCATTTTTCACTTATTTCGTATAAACAGCCGGTATTTGTCCAAAATAAAAGTTTATCGAACTAACAAATTAACTTGCTAACATAAAGTCTATCCTGAATCGCGAGTGCATGTCTATTAAACCCAATTTAATAAATCTTTTTTGTGTCGGTTAAAAGTGTGTTTTTGTCGTTGCTTTTTGTAAGTACGCATAGCATTATATTTAGCCGCTCTCAGCTTTGGTTGTACGCTCTCACATTGCACTTAGCCCGCTCTCATCATCTCATCTCATAAGCGTTTGCTGGCACCATGGTCTGCTTTCTATTCGTTTTGAAATACATTTTTTTCTTTATTGTATTTAAAATGGAAGTCCTTATGATCTGTTCCAAAAAAAACTTGCAAACGCGTGGTCACCCCTGCTCAGCCGAATATCCCCTGTTATCACTGCGGAAAAGCAATGCACGCAAAGTGCGCTGGGTATTCAGGCCTCGTGGGTGATCCCATTTCCAAACATAATGGCTTGTATTACTGTTGCGGGGCATGCCGGGTGGTTGATATTGAGATGGCCAGGTTTATGAGGCAGACGCGGAATGGCTTTAAGGAGCTGACCGTTGGCCTTAAAATCGTTTGCTATTCCAAGGGCAACGACTGCTGCCGAATTTATCACCTCGGAGAACATACAGCCAGAAACTTCTGCAGCGTCCGTTGAGTCCGCCAACCAACTAGCTATCCCATCCATCCCGATTCCACCAACAAATATACGACCCGGACCACCGGGTATTGCCATCACAGGTACGGGGCCTGTGGTGTCAAAATCAAGATTGGTGGTGATCCCACCTAAACGACAAGTTTTTATCTCACGGCTGGCCCCTGACTCCACTATTAGTAATGTTACTGCTTTTATTCAAAGCAAAATAAAAGCCGTCGGCTTAAAGGTGGAGAAGTTTAAACTCTATTATGCCAGGGAGATAGCTTCATTCAAGATAAGCGTCTCCCCGACTGAATTTGTTACCATTTGCTCTGCCAAATTTTGGCCAGAGAACTTGATGGTGAAGGAGTTTAAGGCTATGAAGAAGAATTGGCCCCAATAGCTCTTAATACTAATCAGGCCAGTGCTCCATCCTCATCTTCCCAGTCTACCTCCACCCGTCCAAAAAACCAACTTCCTTTCTCTTAATCACCTACCAAAATCTTAGAGGCTTGCGTAGTAAGCTCAGCGCTCTGTATCGGGATAGCGTCGCAATTGCATCCCATTTAATTGTGTTCACCGAGACCTGGTCAAAGCCGGAAATTCTCAAAAAACTCCCTGTCTTCACCAGTTGTGGTTATTTCGTGCGTACTACAGGGCAGCCATCTAGGCCTCTTACTCTTTACACTCTTTATTAATGACCTGCCTTCGGTATTAACATGTATGTATGCGGATAATGTCCAGTACAAGAATGGTTTATCTCAATCAAGCTTGCAATCCGATCTTAACAGCTTTCAGTCATGGTGTTGAGCAAATTTGTTATACCTTAATGCTTCGAAATGTAAAGTAATAAAATTTCATCGCTCCAGCGACGCCTTTCTGGTTCCTTACACCAAAGACAATATAAATAGTAAGATAAATCTCGCCATACAAAATTTTTGGAGTCCATTTTGGCTGGGTGGCTTTTCGTGTGGCTTTTCACAAACAGAGAGAGACAGATAGACAGAGAGAAAGAGAACGAACCGCTCTCTCGTCCCATACGTGAGGCTGAGACTCAACTGTACGTGTGCACACATGTTAGGTCTGCTTGTTTGTATTGGTTGTTGACGACGCCGCGCTCAACGAAATACCGAATACCTTAGAATTCATTGCGGACTATGACACTATTTGAAGACGCTTGCTCATAATACAAAAAAATTAGTATTTTGTATACCCCTTATGTGCATTTTGTTTAATGTACTATATGCGAATATAATGAAGGAATGTACCTATGTAAAAATACATAATCTATGTAATAAACGACTTCACATTCGATAAAATGTCTGTTGGGTATTTGTGGGTCGACTTAATATGCAAAGAATTTTGAAGTTCTTATGCATGCATGTATGTGCGTTTGTACGTAAACTTGTGCAAAGAAGACAAAACAATTTGATACAATTTCTTGAAAGGCGAATTGCGTTATAGGGGTTGATTTTGCGATTGAACAGGTTGGATAGAATTACTCGATAATTTTAAAACCATAATAATTGTATACCTAATATCAAATGTTCAAAATGGGTCATATATTTAATGTAAATATATTACATTAGTATTAGTATTAGTATTAGTATATTAAAGAATTATATTATTATTACTATTTAAATGAATAATGCAATTTTATTATCCGAATGTCAATCGCCAACGAATTTTTTTCCCCCCTCCCCAATTCTCAGCAAATACATTTCTGTCTTGTTTACGTCTCGTCAAAATTCGGCAGCTCGGCACAAATACGCACACATAAGTGCTTGCAGCTCTGTATGTACTTACACATGCAAACTCATTCTCTCTTATCTTCTTCGTGCGAGCGAGACAGCGCGCACTTAGGCATATACAGAAAACTTCGCTGCTCACGATTGAAATTGTACGGGCGATACTCATCTTATTATTTATATTGTTTTTGCTTACACCCTAGGCGGGGATTCTCTTGAGGGAAATATCCTAGTTGATTATCTTGGTGTTCTTTTAGATCCCAAGTTAAAGTTTTCTGAACACATTTCTACCATGGTAAATAAGGCCATGATATCGCTTGTTCGTCCGATTTTAGAATATGGTTCTTGTGCATGGTGGGCCTTAATACAAAGTACAACAAATCTTTTTAATTTTCGCTCTATGCGTCCTCAACTGGGATGCAAGTGTGAGACTGCCGTCTTACTCTAGTAGATCGCTTTTAATAAACCTTCCATCCGTAGTTAACCGCAGAAAAATGCTTGGTGTGATTTTTGTGCACAACTTGATCAAAGGTGAGGTAGATAGCCCGGACTTGCTGAGCCGCATGAACTTCACGATATATACAAAAATATGTTCTGCTTGAACATTCTGCAAAGGGCCGGAAGTGGCATGGTTTTGTTTTTATTTTATATTTTCATATATTTTCTTTATAGTTATAATTACAATTACCGATGATCATTTTAAAGTAAATTACAGTGGATGGGGAAGTGCTATTATTTGCAATCTTCGCGCTACCTTAATTCTTCTTATGGCGTAGATTATAAATATTAACATCATTATTATTCCGATAATCAAGGCTGTATGTTCAGATACATAATGGAACTTAAGTCCTTTGAATTCGTGATGACCCTCTTTTAAAATTTTTATTTCGTTTCTTAACTTATCAATTTCTTCAGTATGGTTAGTTAATGGTACATTCAAAGGATTCCAAACAATTTTTGGTATCTTACTTATATTACTTATAAAAGAGGATGAAATGGCCTCGTAGGTTTCTGTATGAAGACTGTGATGAGGTACTAATATTTTATCATCGGTTCGCACAGTACAACCATTAATTATTGTTAAAATTCCTTGTGGAGGTAGATCAATTAACTCTTGATTTGAATTCAAACATTGAATTCTAGCATTACTGTTTACTGGAAATTTGAAAAGTCAACTACCTTTCTTTACTAATTCGGCCCAAAATGACCTTGTCTCTAAAATCTTTCTATAAACACAATTAGAATGACTATTTGGTTTGAATGGAGTTATCTCACAAGAATTATCATTAGCGATGCTCAAAGGCCAATTATCTTCACATACTATTTTATTTGCTTGCCATTTTTGACATTTGTTTAAAGTTGCATCAGTCATCGAATTATAGGAATCAATTTCGAAGTTATATACTAAGTACCTAGAGCTCAAATCTGCCTGAAATTATCCTAAAAAAATGGGATGGATGACTACCCAACAGTGGAATTCACATTCAAAATTAATTTGTTATATAGTAATTAATTTGTTATAATAGGCTATACATTTCTTTCAATTCCGTACCTGTTATTTTTTCTGGAAGAACTAATGTTTTTAATAACCTATCCTTTATGTTTGATATCTCTGCTTTTAACTGCATAGGTTTTAAAATATTTGGATTCAGTCTACCATGATTAATATCTAACAGTAGACTTATGACTCCTGCTTGGATTTTATCGCATTAATCAATCAATGAACTTAGTTGCTTTGTTACCATAAATAAGTTTATGGATTCTTTGTATACACAGTAACTTTCCTTTAACGCTTCCGTTATGTTTTCTATTCTAGTTCTCATACTTCTAAAATTTACGTTTATTTCCTCGGTAGTTCTTTTGAGAATATTTACCGATGACCCTACCACTGGCGTTTGCCTTTTAATTAAATCGTCTATATTCAGGCAGGTTCCGGGTTTCATTTACTTTTTCGTTTTACTTTTTCAACCAATTCGTTTTCTTTTACTTTACTTTTGAAGAGCTCCCTTTTTCACATATTCTTGTTGTCGATATGTTTCATCAATTCTGTTAAACAAAAACAGCTTATTTGGTTGTTTTGATACTTTTTATTTTGTTTTGAAGCAAAACGACGGCAGAGAGTGCTCGATTTGCGTAGATCAAGATTTTTGAGATGTAATACTTGTGTATTTAATTTTTCTGACGAACTGTGAGTAATAGCATTTAAATTGAAAATTGAATTGCTAATGGTAAAACAGTTAAATGTTGCAGTTACATTTTAAATTACATTTGACGTGAAACATCACCCTTCAGCAAACTGTTCTGTTATGCGCAATTTGCAAGCTGTTATTTGTATTTTTTAGCTGTAATTTAGTACTATTTGTGCTGCTATTGGCAAAAATTTATTTTTTGCCAGATCCAATAAACGCATCGATCGCTTTTGCCACGAATCCGAATAGTGAATTTGTCCTGACTAATTTTTTCCGAGTCAAATTTGAGGTTGGGTTACAAAAAAATTAATTATAAAGAAGTCACAAGCTAAATTGCCCTAGTAATAGTGCCAAATTTATCTTAATGGACCAATAAGACATCTTTTTTTTTTCCTTTTCCAATTAAAACCCGTTTACTTTTCGTTTCGCAAATATAAAAACTCTTTCGTATTTTGAGCGTAAGAGCGCCAATTTATTTGAACTCAAAAGTAAATGAAAAAATGTATGTGAATGTGAAACCCGGAACCTGCCTGATTACGTTGGTTTTCTAATAAATTGTTCATATTTCCTTCCAAAGTTTCCCCATCTTCGGCGTCCATTATTCCGAACAATATATGATAAAGGCAGCCTATAAACTCCAAGGGTGCTCGTTTCTTTCTTTTGTTATCTTGAGTCATAAAAAGTTTATTATTTTCTTCTAGATCTGCAATTTGTCTGTCAGTGCTATCAAAAACCTTATTGCATTGATATTCAAAAGTGTAAAGTTTACCGCACACTACTCTCATTTTCCCAATTAATTCTTTTCCCTTTTTTATCATATGTTCCTACGATCGGTTATTCTGAATACAGTGGAGTCCGAAATAATGCGTACGGTGAGTGGCCGTTAATTTTAAAAATCGTCTCTAAGAGAAACGCACCCTTACAGAGTGATCTCGTTCGCAAGCTAGCCAGCGATAGCGACAGGTCAGACCTAGGCGTGATAATAGGCTGCGATGCCAACGCTCACTACACCCAGTGGGGGTGTTAAGACCTTAAAAGAAAAGTCAAAACACTTGCGAGTTGAGATGTAAATTCAAACTGTTTTATTTTCAAAACTTATGCACTATATATAGGAAAATATAAGTTAATTAAAACTAAGACCAACGCTAAGAAAAGGAGGGATGTGCGGCACTTGTTCCCACGCTCATCCCTTATAATGACACCTACTAAATGCAAACCACATTTGTTAATAGATTTGGTTTGCCCATGTATATGAATTTATGGTCGAACTCTATGTGTCCCTTTTCTCAAGTGGCCTCCTTCAAGTGGACTGTATTGTTTATTGTTTGGCCTTTGTCGGTTCTTGTTCATGTTTTATGAACACACACCCTAGCAGTCATAAATTACTTATTTTATGTATGTTCCTCAGTTATATATATACTATGTTTATGCTATGAATTTCATGAATTCTGGAATACGTGAAATTAAAGTAGCCCCTGTTTATCCGACGGAGACGAATACATGAAATCATATCAGCAGAGTTTCCAGACGTGTAATTTGGCAAAAATTTTCAAGTAAAATCCTCCTCCTTCACCAGCGAAATAAGCCCAGTTAACTCGGCATCAGTCAAAAGGGATATTTTTGATTCCACACATATTTTCTATTAATCTTCTTGTTTCTTCGTCACTTATTTACCTTTTTCGCCCGGCGTTGCCACATAATTTGTACACCATTTCATGAATTCATAGTCAATTTTCGTGTGTTAACGAATACATGAAATGGTGTTTATGCACACACATTTTTCCGCATTGCATGAAATGATTTCATGAAATGAGCCTAGCATAAACACAGTAATAGATCAGTTCAGTGTGATACAATAATTATGTTCTGCTTGAACATTCTGCAAAGGGGCCGGAAGTGGCATGGTTTTGTTTTTATTTTATATTTGTATATATTTTCTTTATAGTTATAATTACAATTACCGATGATCATTTTAAAGTAAATTACAGTGGATAGGGAAGTGCCATTGTTTGCAGTCTTCGCGCTACCTTAATTCTTCTTATGGCAAAGATGATTAATATTAACATCATTATTATTCCGATAATCAAGGCTGCATGTCCAGATACATAATGGAACTTTTAATTCATGATAACCCTCTCTTAACAATTTTAATTCGTTTTTGAACTTATCAATTTCTTCAGTATGGTTAATTAACGGTTCATTCAAAGGATTCCAAACAATTTTTGGTATTTTACTTATATTATTTATATAAGAGGATGAAATTGTCTCGTAGGTTTCTGTATGAAGACTATGATGAGGTACTAATCTTTTATCATCGGTTCGCATAGTACAAACATTTATTATTGTTAAAATTCCTTGTTGAGGAAGATCAATTACCTTTCTTTTCTAATTCGACCCAAAATGACCATGTCTCTGATATCTTTCTATAAACACAATTTCAATGACTATTTGGTTTGAATGGAGTTATCTCACAAGAATTATCATTGGCGCTGCTCCAAGGCCTAGGGTTCTCGTTTCTTTCTTTTGTTATCTTGAGTCATAAAAAGTTTATTATTTTCTTCTAGATCTGCAATTTGTCTGTCAGTGTTATCTAAAACTTTATTGCATTGATCTTCAAAAGTGTAAAGCTTACCGCACACAACTCTCATTTTCCCAATTATTTCGTTTCCTTTTTTTATCATTTGAAAATACGGGTCCATATAATAATAAACTATTAGATCCCAAGGTGGGGCGACTACTTCTACGTCTCCCATCGGGTCCAGCTATATTGAAGTAGAACTGTTCATTTTTTAAATTGACCACTTCTCTTTTCCTCTGGCAGCTATGTTTACATTTGATACTTGGCCAAGTTTGAGTCCTAGTTTGGGTATTCGAAGTCTACCGCGAGTACTTCTGGCATCTTTTGGAGGCGTTTCTGAGTCCTTTTCTTCAGACTCAAGTCCAACTAATGGACAAACTTTAGTAATCGGTCTTTTAATCGACCCATCTTGATGTTTGATGGTAGTTACCCTGACTCTATCGGCCCTACCTTTATGTATATCTTCTGTTTTCCCCAACTGCCATATAGCTGGAGAACAGTTTTCATCTTTTATTAAAACTATCTGTCCTTTTTTAATATTCCGCATTTCTATTTTCCATTTATTTCTTTGTTAAAGAGGGTGTAAATAATCTTCTTTCCATTTAATCCAGAACTCTCTCTTCATTTTTTTTATTAATTCCCACCTATCCAGATTTCCAATTCTTTCATCTGGCACTTTTTCAATGGGGCCAAATATTGGCCTTCCAATAATAAAATGACCTGGTGTTAATACATCCAAATCGTCAATATCATTTGAAGCGGTATACAACGGGCGTGAATTCAGTACAGCTTCAATTTGACATAAGAGGTTGCCATTTCCTCATAGGTTAAATTATTGTCCCCAATCACTCTTTTTAAGTGATATTTCACCGATTTTAGCCCAACTTCCCAAATACCTCCAAAGTGAGGTCCTGCCGGGGGAATAAAATGACACTCGATTTGTTCTCTCTCTAATATTGGAACCACTTTTATATTGTCCTTAAGGGCTCTCTGGTATTCTTCGTCTAATTTACGCGAAGCTCCCACAAAATTGGTTCCATTATCCGAAAAGATTTTTTCACATTTTCCTCTTCTTGAAAAAAATCTTCCAAGTGCAGCTAGAAAAGCATCCGAAGTTAGATCGCTGACAACTTACAAATGAATAGCCTTTGTCGCCATGCACACAAATACGGCAATATATGCCCTATAAGATTTCTGCCCACGGCTTTTAGAACATCGGATATGGTAAGGTCCGGCAAAGTCTACCCCTGTATTTGTAAAAGGGTGTGACATTTTTTTTCTGTATTTCGGCAGATTTCCCATAATTTGTTCTGCCGTATTCTGCCGATACCTAGCACAGGTAACACACTTCTTAAGCTTTTGCTTTAAACTGTTTCTTAGCCCAAATATCCAATACTTTCGCTGGATATAATTTCGCATCAGATTAATTCCACCGTGCAATGTTTCCTTATGTGCATTATTGATAATTAAAGACGTTAAGTGACACTTATTTAAAATCAAGGGATGTTAAACCTCAAATTCTGCGCCGGAGTTTTGTAATCTTCCTCCAACTCGCAGTAATCCATCTTCATCTAAAAACGGATTTAAGCCCAATATTTTACTTTTTGTTTCTATTTCCTTTTTATTAACTAGGCTACCTATTTCAGAACTGAATTGCATAGCTTGTTGTTTTTTCAATATCAATATCTTGGCGATCTTAATCTCCTTGACTGTCAAATATGATGGAAATTCTTTATTTTCGGTTTTCATTTGAATAAACCTTAATATATATGCAATGCCTCTTTCTAGTTTATGCATACACGAGTATTTCTGTAATAACTCATTAATTATGTTAGCTTTATCGATTATAACGATTATTTTGCTGGCTATTATAATTGAAGAACCATCTACCTTTGCATACACTACGGCAGCATAAGCTTTCTCAGATGCATCGACAAAACCATGAATTTGCATCGGATTACTATGCTGAGAATTAAGCCATCTTGGTATCCGAATGCTGTCTAATGCTGTTAAACTGTCTTTAAATGAATTCCATTGATTAGTATCCTGATCTGATAGTTCTTCATCCCAATTTTTGTCTGACAACCAAAGTTTTTGCATAAACAATTTTCCAACAATTTTAACTGGAGACAACCAGCCTAAAGGGTCATACATCTTTGCTAATGTAGATAAGACTATTCTTTTTTTAGTTTTCTTAGTAGGTTCATTATGGAAGTTGAACCTAAACTCGTCTTTAACTGGCTCCCATTGAAGTTTTAATGCTTTGACGCATTCATTCTCTTCAATTGTAAATACTTTATTTTCTTCGTTATCTCTAACGTCCTCAACAATTTCTGGATATTTTTTATCTACTTTCTTAAGTTAAACCCAACCTTATCAAACTCCTGGGTAACTTCCTTTACATGCCTTTTGGCATCTAATATGGAATCAGCACCGCTCATCAAGTTTTCCATATAAAAATCATTTTTTATGATTTCTCTAATTGCTTTTTGTCAGCAGTTATCTGCTATTGTTACAAGCACCCTATTAGCTAAGTAGGGCGCTGAAGCTGTACCGTACGTAACGGTTGTTAGTTTATATTATTTTAATTTTTCGTTTGGAGCGTCTCTCCAGATTATTTGCAAATATTGCTGATCTTCTTCATCAACAATAATTTGCGGTACATTTTTTCAATGTCCGCCGATACTACAAATGTCCACTTTCGACATTTTACCATATTATCGAAGATATCTTTTTGGACTCTTGGTCCAGCCGACATGCTATCATTTTGAGCTTTCATTATTTAAGGTTTTTGCTGACGCATCAAAAACCACCCTGAGTTTTATCGTTAGATTAGAATCTCTTGTGACTCCTTGATGGGGTAAATAATATTTTTCCTATTTTTTGGACTCAACCATATGTCCTAAATTTTTATATTCATGCATGAACTTTATGTAATTTTTTTTTAATTTTTTATTTTTACTGAGTTTTTTTTCTAAATTATAAAATCGAGCCATAGCTTTGAATCTTCTAGATCCTTATATTTAAATGGTATTTTTACCACATACCTTCCATTCTCATCTCTTTTTGTGTTTTCCAAGAAATGTTTCTCACAAGCATCTTCTTCCACGTCAGTACTTTCGCTTTTCATTTCCCAGAAACGCTCTAAGTCCCCGACTTCAATTGTGTTCGCTACAATCAATTGATCACCTTTTGACTTGGTGCAACCGGATATAATCCATCAGAATTCTGTATTTTGACCAAGTAATCCATCTATTTTCACTACACCGTCTTTTACAATGTGGGCATACAAATCTAACCCAATTATTATATACACCCTACTTGGTTTATTAAAGTTAGGGTCAGCCAACACATAATCTTTCCATTTCGATTTATCAATCTTGAACGACTTTACAGGTAAAGCCTTCATAAGTTTTGGGAGAATGATTGCTTCAATATTAAGATGTTTTTTATCGGCATCCCGAGTTTTTACTGTTAAAGTTACCTTATACTTTGAAGTGGAAGATTCTTTCGATGACTCTCCACTCACCTCGGTGTTTTCCCTTTTGCGCGCTAATTTTAATATTTGTGCTTCTTCCCCTGAAATGATGGTACATTGTGACCCACAATCAATAAGAGCTCTATGGTTTTCATAGCCACCATTCACCGCTCTTACTTTTATAAGTACTGTTGCTAAGAACGCTTGTTTTTTTGTCAAGCAAGTGTTAACATTTTCAATTTTTTCATAGGGAATATGGAGCATCGTGTTATGGGGTTTTTTACAAATCCCACAAAACATTTCCGGGGAGCATTTCTTATACATGTCGTGCCTACAGCATCTTTTGCACAGGCGCTGATTTTGAATAACCTGGCCTCTCTCTATCGGACTCATTCTCTTAAACCTATAGCATTGCATTATTGTATTGCCTGCCATTTTACACGGCGGACAACTTTCTGTAATACTGCTATATTGCACCACTTTTTTCAGCGGTTTCTCTGCATCCTGCGATGAGTACAGAGTTGTTCCAGAAATTCCATTACATCGGGCAATGTTTGAATCTCTTTTGTCCTTTCTATAGGACTTTCATATAATTGAATGGCATCTTTATTAAATTTTCTCAAAATTATGTGGGCAAAAATCACATCAACTTCTTCTGTTAATTGGGACTTTAACTTTATTAAATGTATTGACTCATTTATCGAGTCAGAAAACAATTTAATATGTTTTGCTGAATCGTTGTCTAGCATTTGCAAATCTAGCAACCGATTCAGCTGATCTGAAAATATTTGCCGTTTATTTTCATACCGCTTGGTCAGTAATTCCCAAGCGGCATTATAATTTTCCAATGGCCCCGTTAATAAGTGAGCAACAATACTCCTTGCTTCACCCATTGTCGCCATTTTTAAATAATTGAATTTTAGAGATGTACTCATACCATCTCTATTATGAATTATTTCACTAAATGATTTTGAAAGCCCGTCCCACTCTTTTTCTTCTTCCGAAAATGTGGGTACTTCTGCCTTTGGTAGAACCGGGAAATCTTCAACTTCCTTCTTTGCTACTGACGCTTTACTAACGCTAGCTTTTTCCTGCATAACTTCCTGCATCTTTTTTTTCTAAGTTGCTTAACGTGTTTTGAATATCGAAGTCTAGCTCGGCGATCTGTTCGTCGAAGCTGTCATTTGTTTCATTAACATTAAAGAATTCCTCAAATTTTTGGTTTAGTCTTTTACTATAGAATTCAATCTGGCTTTTCTTAGGTTACACTCCTTTGTTCTTAGGTTACACTCCGTCTTCATTAGCGCGTATAGCTCAGAGACTATAAAAGCTAGAGGAACACAATTTTGTATCCAGACTCTTGTCTTATCACACTGTTACAAGTGTATTTCAAAATTTCGCCCCGCCCCCTTCCGCCAACTCCAAGGACGAAAATCTGTGGCATGCACAATTTCAAAGATAGGAAAAAACTTAAAACGCAGAATCATAGAAAATGACTATATCTATCAGAGTATTAAATCTGGATCAGATCGGATCATAAATATATCCAGGAGGACTCATACTTCCTACAAAAATGGAAACATCTAATATATAAAAATCTCCGAAAAGGTTGACTTAATTTTAATTTTTTTTGGGCTAAAACTTAATTTTATTACAAGCTCACATACATATATACTGACTGAGTACCGGGTACGTTCCCCCTCGTTTTTAAATAAGTTTTTAGATTTTCCACAAATGTATCAATACTGTCCGATATTTTCTCAAGCCTCTGGTCAATTTTAGGCTCCATATCTTCTTTCAAAGTTCCAGTCACCACTAACTTTTCTTTTTCTACTTTCCCTTTCGTCCAAGTTTCAGTAGTAGTTTCATCATAGCTCTTTTCTATGTCCTCTTTATTTTTCATCATTTTAATAAATTGATTTTTCTTGTAGTAGTCATGATCGACTACTCCACATATCAATAATGCAGTGTTATTTGCTGCAGCCTTTTTTAAGATCTCTTAGCCTACATATTACGTCACTGGTCACTGAGGACTTCTTCTTCTGCTGGTGCTGCTGCTGCTGCTGCTGCCGCTGCTTTCTCTGCTGCTGCTTGATGCTGTAGTTGACGCTGCCGGGGATGCTGCTGTTGGTCGCTGCCATCGTTGTTGATGCCGCTGCTGCGGTTGTTTACCGCTGCTATCTTCTGATGGCGTTGATAGCGATTCCAGTCTCGTATTTACGGCGCCGCTGTATTGGGACTGCTGATGTCTGATCCTTGCTCGCTGTCACAGATTTTGGCTGCTTGTTGTGGTAGTGCTTGCTTTTTTGATTTTGTTGTGGTTTTCTTTTTTTAACACCCACAATGTTATTTTTTTTCACTTAGTTAGTCGGTTTTATTAATTTTTTTTTTTTTTTTTTGGCCGTTTGCGTTTTTTTTTTTCTTTATTGGGGATTTATATTTTTTTTGTTTTCAATTTTTGTTCGATGTTTTAGGCGTCAAACACGCCCCTTTCGCGTAATATTTTGTTTTACACGACACAAAAAAAAATATTTTTATTATCTATTAAAAATACTGCCTGTATAGCATGAATTTTTTGTTTATTAATTGAAACTTACATTTCATTAATTTTTGTATACTCGATTTCTTACTACAATAGGGAAAACCAAAGTTTTTTATTTTTTCTACCTTTAGCTGTAGGTATACTAGACACTTCTGCAGTCTTTAAGGAGCTGGTTTAACTCAGTGCTCTTACCACAGGGGGAAACAACGGACAGTCTTGAAGGACCAAAATGTTAAGACCTTAAAAGAAAAGTCGAAACACTTGCGAGTTGAGTTGTAAATTCAAACTTATTTTTATTTCTCAGATTTTGACCTTATATGTAAATTTTACAGCATGTTCGAGGTAAAATCTTGTATTCTATTATTAAAGCTAGACCCACGGAACGGGTATATCGTAACCGTTTGGGGTGAACTTTTTATTTCATTTAAAAGTATTTTTGGACTACATTAGATACATACGGGGCTCCAGTCCACTTGACTCGGGCTTGTCTTGTGTGGCTTGAGTTCACAGATTATTCCTCCGCTCACTCCCTAGCAGTCATAAATTAATTATTTTATGTACGTTCCTCAGTTATATATAGATCATTTTTTGTGTTTACATCAGTGAACGTGCGAAGACTCTTGTTCTTTAACCCTAGTATCCAGCACTGCGGAAAATTACTGCCATGACTCTGCTATTTATTTCGTGTGCGGTCACTCTGATGAATCAGCTGTGTTTTGTAAACAGCGCCAAATTTGATAGTTCAATTAAAATTGAAAAAGGAGAAAAATTGACTCTGACGACGAATTTATTATGTTGGGGGCGGTAAATATTGTTTAAAACAAAATATAGGGGGAAGGACAACGTGGACGGAGACACCAAAATATCAAAATGATTCAAATGATTATTTTCCGTAATCCGCCAAAGACATGGCCTTGTCTCCACGGCTTTTATTAAAGAAATTTTCTCCTCACGTTAAGATTTGTATACTTTATTTTTGATTTTGCTCCCGATTTTCGACTCCATTTTTCAAAATCACTTTAGTAATAATAGGCAAATATATTTTACTGGCGGGAATACCAGCTGATCTCTCAGTCCACAATCGTGTCGATAGGCTAACTATCGATAGGAATCTGTGGATTTCGTTCAGCTTACTGGATACTGAGGCCTGTAAAACGCAACCGAAAAATTCCTGGCCCAGTTTTTTTTATATGGAGTTTGACAGTAATTTTTCGTTCCCGCGGTGCTGGACACTAGGCTTTAGATACAAAATATTTACATAATCTAAAATAATCTACTTACATATATAATAGTAATAAATGAAACATTTAACATATTTTTTTTTCAACGCCTAAGTGTCCAGCACCACCACCCACCCCGCCCATTCTTTAATAATTTTGTGGCGGGCAGGTCAGTTCGTCAAAATATGCCTATATATACAAGAAAAGTATTTCATGGTATTTGGAGTATTTTGACTGGCCCCTAGACTTTTGTTCAAATGGCAATAAAACTGAGGTTGTGTGCGTGCAAGTTAACGTACCCAATTATATTGGTCTCTTATACGAGTTATAAACAATCTTTCGCTCCCACATAACTTATAAAAAATCTTTTCTCACACCCCACCTAAAGTGGAAAACAATCTCGGCCAACTCTCGGCCCACTCTCGACCCACTCTCGGCCCACTCTCGGCCCACACCCGGCATTCTGCAGATTCTGCATTTTTTTGATGAAAAAATTAAAGATGAAACCACCTTAAAGGTAATAGAATCATTACCAGTCTTTAGTGGGGGAGGCTGCTGGAAACGGCTATGCAGTTGTATAAAAGGGGAAGCAAGCAATACTTTATTGCTTTGACCATTTTAAGAAATAAAATCACAGGGCTAGCGCATGATGCACTAACTAACCATGGAACCGTTTTAAACTTTGATGCTATACTAGCACGACTCGACTTTGTGTACAGTGACAAACGACCAATATACATCATAGAATAAGAATTAAGCGTTCTCCGACAAAGGAACCTTTCAATAATAGACTTTTATAATGAGGTCAATAAAAATATGACATTGCTAATTAACAAAACAGTCATGACTTATTTTAAGGACAGTGAGGTAACCAAAGAAACAAGTAACAAAATTAGAGAGAATGCCTTACTCATTTTCATGACTGGTCTCAACGGCGTTATTTCCGAATTACTGTTTTCATTAAACCCACCAGACCTACCAAATGCATTGGCCAAGGTGCAAGAACTACAATACCCAAAATACCTAAAGGTTCCACCAGAGACAACCAAAGGCTCCAACGGACCTTTCGAACAGAAAAAGAACTTCCAGAAAAATAATATGTCTTGGGGACAACCTTATTTTCTAAATAACAGACAACAAAATCAGGCCCCCGAACCAATAATAATCCCTACAAAGGAAATCATAATACTAACTATTACCGAGATTATAATACTAATAATTATTATCAGAGAAATAACAACAATTATAACCATGCCCAACAGAATAGAGACAACACTGGACAGAACAATCAGTTTAGCCCAAATTTACCGCTTAAACGAAAAGCAACTGACTTGTTGAATCAACCTCAACCGGTAAATAAAACCATGAGGGTGAACAATATTGAAGGGGATAATTTTTTAGATCAGCCCCCGAAGTACTTAATAAGAACAGACAAAAAATTAAATACAAATTTTAAGGTCTTAATAGACCTGTTACATAAAAAAAGGAATTTATAAAAATAAAACAGAATTGACAATTTATAAGAGGGTTGCCACTGTAAATGGGTTTTCGATAATTAAATATTTTAATATAATAACCATATTTAATACAAAAAAAGTATCATTTTTTCAACAATTTTAATATACCCCTTTACTCTTCGAGTACAAAGTATAATTAAAAGAATATATCATAGGTTGTGAAGTATGTAAAAAGAATAAATATAATAGACATCCTGTAAAAATTCCAAAAGGTGAAGCTCCCATTCCGACAAGAGAAGGTGGGCAATTACATATAGACATATTCTATGCCCAAAATCTGACATTTATAACCTGTATTGATCCCTATTCAAAATACTTGGTGGTAAAAAAGATTCAAAATAAACTAAATATTGAACATAAGGTATTGGAATTATTGCAACATTTTCCTTTAGCGACATCAATAGTGACAGATAACGAACCAAGTTTTACTTCAGCACAATTTAGATATTTCATACAACGAAGTTATTTAACTATTTTTTATGCTGATCCCAGGCATAGCACTTCCAACGGACAGGTAGAAAGAGTGCATTCCACATTAACAGAAATAGCACGATGTATTAAAGAGGAACTTAACTTAACAAGCCATACAGAAATAATAGTGAAGGCAGTGCAAGAATATAACATCACAATAAATCAAATGCCTTATGACATCTTATTTAATAAAATCCAACACGAAAATGTTCCATTATAACATAAAGCAGCTCAAATAAAATGCTTAAGGTACACAATAAGGATAGGAAAGGAAATGACTATACAGTAGGTGAAGTAGTTAATTAAAAAAAAATTCGGTGAAAGAAACAAACTACAACCCCGTTACAAAAAACAGGTAGTTATGGAAAATCATAACAACAAAATCATGATAAATAACAGAAACCGAATAATACATAAAGACAATATAAAACATTAAGAATATTTTTTTAATTTTTGCAGAAAATGTATGTAAATATAATAATACTGACTATACGCACAGCGATTACATGTTACTTAGAGACGAAAGGAACGTTTACACTTATGAATCCTACGCTGACCTTTATCACATTACAAAATTATGTTTTTAAAAGGAGATAATAAATATAGAATCCAAATATGTTAATAAATCCTGACCTAAACGCTGACCATTATGTTTTTAAAAGGAGATAATAAATATAGAATCCAAATATGTTAATAAATCCATAAATTCGAACGATGAATGGGAAATTAAAATGGATATTAACCCCAAAGATGAATAGAAGTGGTATTAATGAGTTGGGTATCATTTGGAAATGGGTAGCAGGTACCCCTGATCATGAGGATTTTATAAAAATTCAGAATAAAGTAAATGAATTTATTGAAAATAATAATAAACGATTTATAATGAATTGAACATTTTTTAAGGAAATTGAATTGCTATCGAACTCATTCAAAAATGTTATATTCAGTGAATAGACAATATTAAGAAAACATCGTTTAAAATTAATTACATTTGATCTGCTGAACTTGATTTACATTTACATTTACATTACGATTACGAAAAAGAGCCTGTTGAGCTATCAGATTTACTTGACATTGCAACTTTTAAAATAGTTCGAAACGCAGACTTAATAATTATTTATATAAAATACCCCAAAATTAATAATATTTTTAAACTATACCATGCAAAAGCCATCTCACAACATGATGGAAAATTAGTTATAAGCAAAAATATTTGCGAATGTGGGGGACGTTATTATCTAATGAATAATTTCAAAACAGAAACATTTAACAATTATGTGAAAATAAGTTTAGAAAATAATTGTTTTACGAATTTACTAAATGGCCTTAAAGCCAACTGCTCGAAAATAAGAGAAAAAATTAAAGAAATAGATTTCGTGGAAAATGGTGCCATATTAGTGTCAAGCACCAATAACAACACTAAGTTGTTAGGTACTTATCTTCTCATATTCAACAATACAATTATAATAAATAATAAAACCTATATAAATGAGAAGAATAAAATTTGGGAATACATATCGCAACATAGATACAGTAATTTTGATTTAGTTGATTATGTACAATCCACTTATAAGTTACTTTCCTTTGACAATGTTAATATTTTAAATCCATTTATAAAAATCGGGAATACTCGATTACCATTAACAACTATATTATTCATAATTTTCTTATTAGTACCGTTGTTTTATTGCGGTTAGAAATTAACCATATTAATCCACTCTAAAGCATTCATGAAAACCACACAAGATATAGTTGAAAACAATATTTTGCAAATATCAGAAGAAATCAGAGTTCTATCACCTCAAAATGTATCGTGACGACACATTGAAGAACGGGGGGAGTTAACGTACCCAACTACATTGGTCTCTTATACGAGTTATAAACAATCTTTGGTGTGCCCAGATTCAATCTCGATCTTTGGATTTCAATCTTTGGCTCCCACATTATTTATAAACAATCTTTTCTCACACCCCACTTAAAGTGGAAAAAAAACTTTTCTCACACCCGCCTTAATTGAAAAACAATCTCGGCCCAATCTCGGCTTTCGGGTAAACAATCGAACATCCAATTTTCGGGTACACAATTGAACACCCGGCTTTCTGCAGATTCTGCATTTTTGGTCTTTCACAATTCTGGATCTGGATGACCAAATCGAGTCAGTCCATTTGTTCATAGGAAAATGGTATCGAGCAGAGAACCATTTGGGGTTTCATGATGTGGAGATGGAATCAGTAGAGTAAGTCTTGATCTTGGATCTGAACAGAAAAGTTGACCTAAAACTAAAGTCGCCAAAATCGCGCCGATACATATCCGGTTGAACAACTAACCTCGAAACTGAAATTCTTTAAGTCTTTTAAGGCTCGATACGTTTTGTGAAGTAAAGTTAAATAATTTTACTTTTTAAAAACACAAATCGCCACCGGGAATGATTAATTTGCATATGTGTGAGCACTATAACAACACAACGGAATGGAGTGCAAAAAACAAAAACCAAACAAGCGGTTATGCAAACTTTGCGACGACGATATAATGAAATTAATAATGGTTGTCGAGAAGAGGGAATTTAGGGGATAAATAGGGAATTCAAAATAATTGATTGCATTTCTGTTCTGCAAAAACCGATCTACCCAATATTGCGGTGCTTTATCCGTGTATTGTCGTTCTCCAGCGCCACAGCACCCACAAATAATACATTTTTGCTGGCTTTGATACAAAGTTGGAGTTTTATCTGATTATATTTGTACACAGTGAAATCGTAGGGCATGCACACCTGGTCACACTCGGCCGCTAGTATTTTTATATGGAACTTTTCGCCCAGCAAACGTTTCGGATCTGAGTACTAGGCTATACGGTATCTTATGTAAAAATCTATAAATAAACGGTAAAAAGCGTGTTCCCACATGCCACCATCCATTTCGGGGATGGTCCGTAGTTCCATCAAAGACCATTGTTTAAAGGAAGATATCAAATTATCACCTAGGCTTATATTAAAAATCGCACGATAGGTTATTTTAGAATATAATGTTTCTTTTATTGTGTTTGGTGATCGGAGCTGCACTAACTCTAAGCAGAGAGGCCCGGCTGCAGCAGCAGCCGAAAGCTCTGATCAGGCAAAACGCAAAACGAGATCGCAAGCTTTAGCGGGGAGAGAGCTTATGACGAGAGAGATATTACATGTATTAGATAATAGCAAACAAATCCAAACAGTGATGCTCGATGGCATTTACTTTAAAATGATTATTTGTCGTTCTGCTCCGAACATCCTCCCCCCGTTGAAAGAGCACGGCTTTCAACTCCAGCGTCGACGGGCAGGACGGCTAGCTTCCCAACGGCTCTCTTCATTAGACTCGTCGCTGTTCGAACCATTGCGACTCTGATGATTCCATCCTTGCCTGGTATGGCCTCCTCGACACGGCCGAGAAGCCATTTGAGTGGTGGCAAGTTTTCATCCTTTAAGAGGACGACGCTTCCAATAC
Source organism: Drosophila helvetica (assembly GCA_963969585.1). Taxonomy (NCBI): domain Eukaryota; kingdom Metazoa; phylum Arthropoda; class Insecta; order Diptera; family Drosophilidae; genus Drosophila; species Drosophila helvetica. The sequence goes on along the minus strand of OZ018402.1, from coordinate 36,814,773 downwards.
TTATGTTTTCCGTAGAATCTCTCCACTTGCTCCTCTCTTGCAGCATGGACAGATACTCCATGCTCCACTTTCGCCAGAAGTTTTGTTGCATTTGGGACACCTGCTGCCAGCGACTTAGACGGTCAGCGTTGAGATGCGTGATGTCCGGCTCTGGAAACGTTGTGTAGCTCGAGCCCTTTAGAAAGTGAGCAGGCGTAAGAAAATCTAGACTGTCTGGGTCTTCTGAAATTGGATAAAGTGGTCGAGAGTTAAGAATTGCCGAAATCTCATATACGAGAGTGCGATGCTCTTCAAGGTTTAGCACTGATGCGCCGACGACTCGATAGAAGTGGTACTTTGCCGACTTGACAGCTGCTTCCCATAACCCGCCGAAATGAGGTGAACGAGGAGGGATAAACTTCCAGTCGATTCCATCGCTAAGGAAAAATGAAGCGATGACGGAGATGTTTGGCTCACTGTTAAACAACTCCTTGAGCTCTAGCAGTTCATTTCTTGCACCTACGAAATTGGTTGCGTTGTCCGTCCACAAGGTCCGGGGCTTGCCCCTTAGGCTGATAAAGCGTCTCAATGCTGCTATGAATGAGGCTGTGGTTAGATCCTTGACGACCTCCAAATGCGCGGCCTTTGTTGAAAAGCAAACAAATATTGCAATTTAGCATTTGCATGGTGGTCTATTTCGAACATCAGTTTTATGATAGAACGGCCCGGAAAAATCAATTCCAGCTGTGTGGAATGCGGGGTTTGGTTGGACTCGATCCGTCGGCAAGTCTCCCATCACGTGCTCAGCCAAAATTGGCTTAGTCCGAAAACATCGAACGCATTTGCTTATGACGCTTGCCACCAATTTCCGCCCTCCAACAGGCCAATATTTCTGACGAAGCGATGTAAGCAAAACCTGTGGACCACCATGTAAAAACTTTTAATGATAGAAAGTTATAATTGCCTTCGTGATCGGATGACCTTTCGGAAGCAATATTGGGTGCTTTGCATCGTAGTCCATATTTGAGTTTTGAAGCCTTCCTCCTACACGAAGAAGCCCATCACCACCGAGCATCGGGCGCAGAGAAAGCAACTTGCTCTTGGCAGGAAGTGCTGCACTAGCGTTGAGTGCGTTCAGCTCCTCAGCAAAATGAACCTGCAGGACACTTCTTATTAGAAGACGAGTGCCACCTGCAAGGTCCTGCACGGTGAGCGTGGCACCTGATCGAACATATTCCTTGCTTCGAAGGGAGGTAAAACGATAAATATATCCAAAGACACGTTGGAGCTTTCCAAACTAGTTCGTGTACTTGCTGTCACATGAGAGGTCCTTTGCAACTGCTCCAACCAATGATGTCTGTCGGCGCTCCGGTAGGTCAACAGCTTGCGGAACCTGAGCAGGCCATCCTGACGAGTCCGATAAAAGGTACGACGGTCCATTTAGCCACAATTTCAAATCTAAGAGCTCTATTGGAGAACATCCCCTCGATACGACATCACCTGGGTTAAGAGCTGTTGGGACGTGATGCCACTCCATGTCCTTGGTCAACTCCTGGATTTGCGGAATTCTGTTGGAAACAAAAACGTTAAAGTTTGATGGGGCTTCATGTATCTAAGACAACACGATAGTTGAATCCGACCAACAGTGGAAATCACAGGGAGATGAGAGACTTTGTTGCACACTTACGACGAGCTCAGCCAAAAGCAACGCCGCGGACAATTCCAATTTGGGTATGGTTAGCGTTTTTAAAGGCGCTATTTTGGACTTCGAGCACAGCAAGCGAGATGCGGTTTGCCGTTGTATATTCGATCTTATGTAAACGCAAGCTCCATATGCAGTCATGCTGGCGTCACAAAATGCGTGCAACTGGAGGGATGAGTTCGGCAGCAGACAAAACGTAGAAATTTGAAATTCTGAACTATGCGTAATTGCGATGTCAAATCAGACCAAACTGCCGACAAATGTTCAGGTAGTGCATCATCCCATTCTAAATCCTCCTTCCATAAATTCTGTAAGAATATTTTGGCTTTGGACAGAATAGGTGCTATCAAACCGAGCGGATCGTAGAATCTGGCTATAGAAGACATGACAGTGCGTTTGGTGGGCGGGCCTTTGGGCATGATTTGCGAAAAATTGAATAGTAGGTTATCCGAACTAGGATCCCATACCAAACCTAACGCTTTCGCTATATCCGTTCCATCATGAAACTTTAACAGTTTTTCCCTGTCATCCGTAGGCTCCTCTTCAAGCACTCTGGGCTCATTGGAACTCCATTTTCGTATAGGAAAGTGTCCTCTATGCAGGAGCTCTTTTACTTGACGACGGATCACATTCACCTCCTCTATTGTGTCTCCACCAGATATGAGATCGTCTACGTAGAAATCCCTTCTCACGACTTGCGCTCCTATAGGAAATGACGCAGCCTCGTCGTACGATAGTTGGTGCATGGCACGAATTGCCAAAAAAGCATCAGGCTTTGTTCCATACGTAACGGTCTCTAGCTTGTAAATCTTGATTTCATCAGTAGGCTTTTCGCGCCAAAGGATGCATTGCAAATATTCATCCGGGTGCGACATCCGAACACAGCGATACATCTTGCAGATATCTCCACAAAGTGCAATTCTGAAGAACCTAAAACGAAGCAGTGTGTTGAATATGGAACGTATGGTTTCTAGTGCTACCCCGTCTAGGCTAGCACGAAGATACTGGAACTTTTCCAAATTACTCAGCTCTTGCTCGTTGTCCACAACGGTCTTAAACATCGAGAAGAAGTTTGGCCAGTCTGCGTAGTCTCCCCCAAAACGAGCCAATACTAGATGCAGCAGCCTCGACTTCCGAGTTGATGCGTTGAGCGAAACTTCTCCAGCGAAATGATGAGTCATGGTGGTTGAGTTTGCACTGATCACCTTCTCCAGTGCTGCTAGCTCGCGATTTAGTTTTGCATCGATTTGCATGTACACGTTCGCGAACTCGCCTTTCCAAGCTGCTCTGTGCAGCGTTGAACTCGGAGTACATTTTTTCGTGGTGCTTTAATCGCGCACGCAGGTCAGCTTCGTCAAACTGAAGGATGGACTCATCCGTTAGGAATTTGTTCATCGCCACGAGTTGCCGCTAAATAGACATCGGTTTGGCTTTGTAAAAGTCCACCTCACTTGGCGCTGCCGTCAGAGCGCCGTCATGAACCATATCATGATTTTTCGCCATTTTTTAACGCCACAAGATTAGGTTTTACACACAAAAAAAGCACTATAAGAAGTTTTCCGAGGGGAACGATATAACACCCTATATGCGCAGGCTAGCCGAAACAGCTACAGCTACAAAAAAACGGTTTCGATTTCGTTCTGTCTTTGCCTCAACTTCTGAGGGCTTTGCGCTGCGCTTGCACTAATACACGCGCAACAAACCCGTTTCTTGGCGGGGATCTTTCACTCAGTTATAACACCGATTTTGTTTACATATGCAGCTATGGAACGTTAAAATGAACTTTGCACTGAGCTGCACCCAAATGCCGGTAATGCACAATGTCACTGAATATCACTGCAGTACGTTTTGCATGTGTTTGTTCTGTGTGTTTTATGTGCTTGGCACCGATTTATGCACAAACAGCTTGACCGAATAATAAATTGCCCGAATGATATCGACAATTTTCTTATTAAATCGTGGTACAGGCTCCAAATCACGTCGGGGTCACCAAGTGTTTAAAGGAAGATATCAAATTATCACCTAGGTTTATATTAAAAATCGCACGATAGGTTATTTTAGAATATAATGTTTCTTTTATTGTGTTTGGTGATCGGAGCTGCACTAACTCTAAGCAGAGAGGACCGGCTGCAGTAGCAGCCTAAAGCTCTGATCAGACAAAGCCCAAAACGAGAGCGCAAGCTTTAGCGGGGAGGGAGCTTATGACGAGAGAGATATTACATGTATTAGATAATAGCAAACAAATCCAAACAGTGATGCTCGATGGCATTTACTTTAAAATGATTATTTGTCGTTCTGCTCCGAACAACCATAGAAATAGTAAGAAGAACATCTCCATACCACCAAGAAATATAGCGACAGATAGTCAGAGAGACAGAGAGCGAACCGCTCTCTCGTTCTATATATGAGGTTGAGATTAAACTGTATTTGTGCACACATCTTAGGTCTGCTCTTTTGTATTGGTTTTTGACTACGCCACTCTCGAAGAAAACACTCATTACTTTAGAATTCAGTGGAGATTATGACTTTCTTTGAAGACGCTTGCCCATAATACAAAAAAAGTAATATTTTGTAAATCCTTGATATGCTAATTTTGTTTAGTGTTCTCTAAACGAATACAATTAGAATACATTAGATTAAATGTCTGTAGCGTATTCGTAGGTCGAATAAAAAAGCCCCACCCCAACTTCCAGAAAATAAATTTCTGTCTGAAGAAATTTTTTGGTCGTAATGTTTTGGTTTGTAAATTCGGCAGCTCAGCACAAAAACACACACATATGAACTTGCAAATCAGTGCGTACTCACACATGAAAGCTCATTCTATTTTTAGATCCGTGTGCTCTTCTCAACTTCTCAACTTAATTGAAATGAAATACATTTGGAAGACCATGACGAATACAAAAAGTGCCGTACCGTTTCTAAAACACATAAAACAATATCTTGTACATACATTTTTACTTGGATTGCAATTTACTTACAACCATCCACAGAATTCCTGGACATACTTTCATTCAAATAATTTAGCACTGCATAAAATTCTTCCTCATCAAATTATTTGGTTTTCCCTTCTGTCGAACGCCACCATAAATATTTTCAACAACATTTGTTGCTGTTGAGCCACATTCGAAACAATTAATACATTTTTTAAAAAAGTATGTGTTTAAAATTCACAATTTTCACAAAATTCAGAGCGCAAATTTTAGTTTGTTGTTGTTGTCAGCTGTTTTTTAATGGATGGTGGATGATGGATTGTGGCCTGTGGAAATCGAGATTTCACATCTTTCCTAGACGGTGCGTAAGGTTTTGCCGTTCCGAAAATTTCCCAGCTAGTTCCACTGTCTATTTTGGATGTTTCTAAACCGTACGTTTCTATGCAATATTTAGCCTATTGTTTTCAAAGGCGACCCTAAATATTTGGTATACACAGTGAAAAACTGAAATTCACTGCGAACTTGTAAACAATGACTGACAAGAAAAACAATAAACAACAACAAAAACACAGCACATTTAAATTTTAACAGTTAATAAACAGCCAAACAAAATTCCAGAGCGATCTTATGAGTTTTTGAAAGGATGGAAACAGAGCTCGTAAATAACAGTTGACCGTTTCTCGTTGTCCAAAAATAACTGTTATTTACAGACCCTTTGAGCAAAGACTCAGAGATGAACCGTTCACATCAGTCTCTGAGCAAATCGGTCTCTGCTCAGAGAAAGTCATAAAAGTCACTTGCATTTGTATGCGTGTATGTACATATGTGATTCTTACGACGCCGCTGTCGAAGCCTACACCCATTACTTTAGAATTCTTTAGCGATTATGACACTTGTTGAAGACGTTGACCCACAATATAAGAAATTACTTATTTTACATATAATGGATATGCTAATTTGGTATAATATACACTGCAAGAATACAATGAGCCAATGTATATATGTAAAAATACATAATGTATTTCATACATAACTTCACATTGGAAAATTTGTTTGTTGGGTATTCTTCGTCACATCAATAATCCTCGCAGCACTCATACCCATATGACATTGGACTTTGAAGCTGGACTAACTTGAAAAATAGAGACAGCCTTATGCAAAAAGCATGCAGTGAGAGCGAGACAGATATATGCGTCCAGTTGTTTTTCCAGTTGAGCTGGGAGCAGCGCTGCGGCAGAGATTATCGATTGCTATAGTTTCTAGATACGATTTTGCTGGCTTGGTGGCAATGTGTGTTGTATAATATCATAAATGCAGTGTTTATAATTCGTAAAAAGAGGAAGAAGAAGATGAACAAATGTAAACAAATATCAAAATGGCAAGCATATTAGATTTCAACAGACGAAAAATGCTTTGTGCAGCTTTTTTAATAGCTCAAAATAATAATATGATTGCGTGTCACATGCTGCAACAGCAGAACAAAAAAAAGAGAAAGATTTGGTCGTCGAAATGGCTATTGAAGGGCGAGTTAGAAGGTAAGTACAGGTAAACCTGCTTTAGGTGTTTGATTCTATATCGGGTATGCGAAGAATCCCAAACGTGAGGGGAGTTCTTAACAAGATTTATAAGGAACACTGTAGCTTCCTCCGTTCACAACATTTTTAGTAACAATTTTTGTACAGTATACAAATGCTTCCCGCCGCAAAACAAAACATATGTTCAACTACTGCGCGACGTTTACCAGCACTAATTTATCGATGTCTATCCTGCTATCTCTCTCTTCGCAGCAAATTTAGCAAAGTCTAATGTCATATGGGCATCAGCGATAACAAAAACAAAAAAAGCAAAAGACCGTTTACGCTGAGCCTTTAATTTGTTTGCTCTTTTGCGGACCTTAATGTGCGAGAGCTCAGTCGGATCGCTCTTTATGAGTTGTTATTGAACGAGCATAACACGAACAGCTCAATGGAGAGCAGTCAACCGAAAACCAAAACGAAGAGAAACGAAGTATTCTGCTCAGAGCGAGAGCGAGCATGCATGGTTTTTTCGGTTATGTTCGTGATCAGACCGCAAAGGGAAAAACGGTCAACTGTTATTGGCGAGCTATGGATGGAAATAAATAAGCAGTTTTTTGTTATTTTATTTTTTATTTATTACGATTTACACAATATTTTGCTATTGCAGATCGTATCTGTTCTGCTGACTGGTTATAATCAGCAGAAGTCTTGTTGGGATCGGGCTGTTCTCTCTGCTCTGCTGTTAAAACCTCCCAATTTAAATTAATACCGCCGTTGTCCACAATGTGCACTTCACTGCACATTCACCATGTAAAGTATGCAACGGCACGATATTATTGAGCCCATGTTCCTAAGGTGACTGTCAAGACCTTTTCCTAAATTATCCCAAATCGAGCCTTTAAATGACCAAACGCCTCGTTTTTTTCAGGCACATCTTCCGCTCGGAATATCCCGAACAGCTTCTACAAAACATAAGGGTTGTACTTCAGACTTTGATTGGATTTACCACAACCTTCCCCTTCATGCCTTTATTTTATTATTATTTATTATTAATTTTTTTAGTGCAGATACCCAGTCAAGAGGCTCATCCTCGTCCAAGTTGCGGCTTTCACCTTCTACTTCATCATCAATGTCACAATCCAACAACGTGAATAGTTTATGCATTAAAATATTTTGCTGTTGCACCACATATTTTTCCATTTTCCGCTCAAATACTCAGTATTTGTTATTGTCATCAGCTGTTAGACGGTAGACGTTGCCAGTGTGAATCGGAGTTTCATCGTCTGTAAAAAATCCCAACGTTCCCCCGTGACGGGCTCAGTTTGCTGAGGGTATTAGTATCCAGCAACTTATGCCTACTTTGTGTTTTTGGCAACAATTTATGCCGCTACCAATACAACCACTTCGTCATCAGAGTCAATTTCTCTCCTTTTTTAATTTTAATTGAAATATCACATTTGTTTGTTTCATCAGAGTGATCGACCACACAAACAAAATAAATAATAGATTCCTGGCAGTAATTTTCCTCAGTACTGGAGACGGGCCTTAATCCAAAATTACTGAAAAGATTTTGAAAAAATTATGAATTATTCGCAAAGTAGATACCCCTTTTAGTAGAAAACTTTTTTTTTGAGCCGTTTGGCAACCCTGCACTTTTGGCGGCCCCATAAAGTTAGCTGATTGATGACAACCCTGACATGTGTGAAATGGTGGGAATTTATTTCCAGTCTTTGCATTGTTATTGTTCAGTTAAATTTTCATGGGAAATAAATGTATCAAATGGAAAATAAACCTTTAGGTATGTAGAACCCATATTACAAAGAGTTAGTGACATCTTTTTGTGTGTGTGTTCTTTGCCTAGTGCTGCGTTTAGCTGGAAAATCTAACAAATTTAGTTGTGTGTTAAAGAGTAGTACTTCCGTGCGCCAGTTGGGGACTCGAGATAATAACGTTTAGTTAATCACTAAAGCCTAGTATCCAGCACTGCGGAAAATTACTGCCAGGAATATGTTATTTATTTCGTGTGTGGAACGAAACTGAATTAGTGTGACCAAGGTCCATTAAAAAAGGTCGGTCACTCTGATGAAACAAACAAATGTGATAGTTCAATTAAAATTAAAAAAGGAGAGAAATTGACTCTGACGACGAATTTATTGTGTTGGGGGCGGCTTATATTGTCGCAAACACCAAAGGCACCAACATGTCAAATTGATGAAAATGCTTATTTTTCGCGATCCGCCAAAGACAAAGCCTGGCCTCAACTGCTTTTATTAAAACAATCTTCGCCTCACGTTGAAAATTTGCATCTCTCTTTTTATTCATTTATTTATTCGCCAACGGATAAACCTTAACTGGCTAAACTAACTTATTTCTATCTTATACAATAAACAGTAAATAAAGAATAAAAAATTAATCAATAAACAAGAGAAAATGAGAAAGCAACCAACTGACGGCTCCTTTCCCATGGCAAAAATCTAATCGCATCCTACCAGGCAGAGCATTATACTGGCGAAGAGCCCTACTTATTGGCTTATTGTTTCCGTAGTTGGACCGGTGGAGATCAACAAGAAAGAGTAAATGGTCCCTAAGGCGGGTTGAAGGTAATCCTACTAAGCAGGCCAGGGCAATCAATTTTACCTTCTAATATATCATAGACAAATAACTGAGCTTTAATGGTCCTTCAATCCTCAAGAGAGGAGAGATGCACGAGACGACATCTGCACTCATAATATGGCAACGGACTGGAAAACTGCAAGGGCTGGAGTGCAAACTTAAAAAATTTCCTTTGCAATTCTCAACACGTGCGATCTGAACGACCACAGTGGGGTTCCAAACCACCGAAGCATACTCAAGGCGCGAGCGCACAAGAAATGCATAAAGACTTAGCCTCGTATATGGGTCCTTGAACTGGGATGAATTACGCATAACAAAGCAAAACATAGCATAGGCTAAATGTAGTTTAAATTCTCGTTAAAAATACATTTTGAATCGAACAAGATGCCCAGGTCAAGTGTCTCCGTCTGCTTTCTATCGAATATGAGGCATGAACATTGAATACACACTTGCTAAAGGACACAAAGTAACATTTGCTAACATTGAGAGGGAGCGATTTAAGTGTGCACCAACAAACGACTCCATCGAGGTCGCGTTGATGGAAGAGAAGATTTTGAGATCATCAGCATAAAGCAAATGCTCAGAAGCTTGAATGCTGAGACATATGTCATTAGGGAAAATAGCGAACAGTAACGGACCAGGAGCACTTCACTGTGGAAGGCCGTAAGTTGCCAGAAATGGGTCTGACTGCTTTTCATTCACCAACACAACATACTCTCGCTGCTCATGATATGACATGAACCAACTAAGCAAGTCGATTGAATCCCCAACCAATGCAGCTTGGCTACTAGGGCACAGTGGGAGACTTTGTCAAAGGCCTTAGCAAAGTCAGTGTACAACACATCAACTTTCAAAGGCATGTGTTCAAAAATTACAGAAGGCTACCAAATTAGTAGTCGTTGATCCACCTGGCATAAAACCACGCTGATTTGGGCTAATGTACGACTTCATGAGGAAAGAGATCTTTTTGTCAATGATGCGCTCAAAAAGCTTTGAGACATTGCTGAGTTTGGCCTATAACATTATATTTCCTGTGGCCAGAAATGACTTTTTCTGATAGATTCGGGGATTTAAAAATGTTTAAGCAATTATAGTTGTTTTTTTGGGACACAGTTTTTTTGAAAAGAATTTTTGAAATCTGGTATATTTTGCTCATGCTTTTTTTTAGAGGTGTTGCTCTAAAAAGATGATAAATGCGGATATAAATCGTACCCAAACACTTTGTAGCATTGTTGCCCTAGCATTTAAAGTCTCTGAGATATAGGCGCTCATGAAGACGGACAGACGTACGGACAGACAGACATAGCTATATCGACTCGGCTATTGATGCTGATCAAGAATATATATACTTTATGGGGTCGGAAACGCTTCCTTCTGGGTGTTACACACATCCATTTTTACAACAAATCTAATATGCCACTTTACTCTTCGAGTACTGGGGATAAACATAAAACAAAATGTCAAACTTGTCTGCAAAAAGCCCCCTTAAACTACTACTAGCCTACTACTAACCCGTAATACTTTACTTGACTTATTTTTTGTACAGAGATATCAAAAATATAGACTATACAAAGATATACGCTGACATAAGTTTACTTGACTGGAACTTAATATATGATAAATTATCTGTTCACTCAACTTGATCAGCTTCAATTTAATATTGATTATCTTTATAATCAGAATGTTCCCCTAAGGAGAGTAACTGCCAAGCATAAAATCAATACCTGATTAATACCCGTATGACATTAGACTTTGAAGCTAGACTAGCTGCAAAAATAGAGATAGCCTGAGGCAAAAAGCATGCAGTGAGAGCGAGAGAGATATATGCGTCCAGTTGTTTTTCCAGTTGAGCTGGGAGCAGTGCTGCGGCAGAGTTTATCGATTGCTATACTTTTTAGATACAATTTTGCTGGCTGGCTGGCTGTGTGTGTTCGAAAACATCATTTAGTTACAAATTGGGCCTCAGGTATTCGACTGATAGCCGGGATTCGGGATTAGAGACGACTACAAACATTAATTTTGGATTTTTTTTCTATCATGCTATCTCTCTCTTCACAGCAAATTAAGCAAAGTCTGATGTCATATGGTCATCACTAATGACATAAAACAAGGAATCGAAAAAAGAAACAAAGCTTTTCATAAATGGAAGGGATACAAGACTGGCCATCATTTTAAAATATACCAAGAAGAGAGACAGAGTGTAACTAAAAGAATTATCGCTGCCAAAACATCTTACTATACATCAAAACAAAATTACCTCGCAATTACCTCGAAACAAATATGGCAAGCCATAAAAAGTATAGGGATAGGGAAACAACAATCTTTGGCGCAAGCAGACATTAACGTGAAAGAACTAAATTTAAAATTTGCACAACCACCAGTACCTGTCATTACAAACCATACAAGACTAAGACCTGATAATCATAGATTTCCTAACTTTAACTTTATGTGCGTGAATTTGAGTGATGTCCTTGATTGTATTCTAAAAATTTAGTCTAACGCAACTGGTCTGGATGATATGAATCCGAAATTTATTAAACTTATACTTCCATACATAATTATGCCAATTACACACATATTCAATACGGCTATAATGACGTCTATATTCCCTGAAAGATGGAAAGAAGCTAAGATTATACCCATCCCAAAACTAAACTCAAAAGATTACAGACCAATATCAATTCTTCCAATGCTATCGAAGGCTTTTGAAATGTTAATGGCTATACAAATCACTGAGTTTCTCACAGGAAACAACATACTAAATGATAATCAGTCTGGATTTAGGAGAAATAGTAGCTGCACAACAGCCATCATAAAAATAGTAGAAGATATAAGAGAACGAATGGACAAGGGCAAAATAACATTCCTGACACTACTCGACTTTGACACCGTTGATCATAAAATCCTACTTGAAAAACTTTTCAATGAGTGCAACTTCTCTACAACGGCTGTTAAACTAATGACCTCATATTTGAGCAATAGATGCCAAACAGTTGTCGCAACAGCTGCTAACCCCCGAAGTCAAAATGTCTTGTCATATAAAAAAACAAAAAGAAGATTGACATAAATATTCTGAGACGGCTTCAAATACGAAAAGGCAAGCAACTTAGGGCTTATATTTAATAGAACATTATCATGGGTTTATCATGTAAACAGAACGTTAGGAAAAACATATGGAGTTTTAAGATCACTTAAATTAACGCAACGCTTTTTTTCCGGTTCAAACCCGTATGATGCTTGCCAAGGCATATCTCATTCCAGCTCTCATGTATTGCGTTAAAGTTTTTGGAAACTGCGACTCCAGTAGTAGACACAAATTGACAGTAGAATTTAATGATATAGCTAGATATATTTACGAATTGACTAGGAAAAACAGAATAACAAACATAGTTTTTACGATATTTTATCTTGTCTTTTTGAAATGGATGAACTTCAAAATACTAATATTATTACACAAAATAATTTATACTAAATAGCGGGCATACGTTTACGAGAAACTGAACTTCGTCAACTCCACAAGAACCAAAAACATAAAGAGTTCGATACAAAAAATTAAATTCAGAACGGCAATATTTTATACATGCGATTCGCATATGGAACCAACTGCCCCTTTATATAAAGTCATTGAACAACACAACGCAATACAAGAAAAACTTAAAAACATACCTAGAATCATAAAACATATATATATATGTAAGTAGATAACAAAAATATATAGCATAAACAATACAAAATAAATAAAAAACTCTGACTGACTTATGGCAAGGACAGTGAAGTAACCAAATAAACAAATAACAAAATTATAGAGAATGCCTTACGCATTTTCATGACTGGTCTCAACGGCGTTATTTCCGAATTACTGTTTTCATTAAATCCACCAGACCTACCAAGTGCATTGGCCAAGGTGCAAGAACTTCAAGCTAATAACAGACGGGCACAATTTGCCTACCAATTCAATAACCCACCAAAGAATCCAGGAAATACCCAAAATGCCTTGAGGTTCCACCAGAGACAACCAAGAGCCTACAACGGACCTTTCGAACAGAAAAAGAACTTCCAGAAAAATAATATGTCTTGGGGACAACCTTATTTTCTAAATAACAGACAACAAAATCAGGCCCCCGAACCAATAATAGTCCCTACAGGGGAAATCATAATACTAACTATAACCGAGATTATAATACTAATAATTATTATCAGAGAAATAACAACAACTATAACCATGCCCAACAGAATAGAGACAACACTGGACAGAACAATTAGTTTAGCCCAAATTTACCGCTTAAACGAAAAGCAACTGACTTGTTGAATCAACCTCAATCAGCCCCCGAAGTACTTAATAAGAAACGACAAAATATTAAATAAAAATTTTAAGGTCTTAATAGATACGGGAGCAACATCCTGTTACATAAAAAAGGGAATTTATAAAAATAAAACAGAATTGCCAATTTATAAGAGGGTTGCCACTGTAAATGGGTTTTCAATAATCAAATATTTTCATATAATAACCATATTTAATACAAAACAAGTATTTTACGAAATAGAGGGTATGGAAATAGATTTACTTATAGGATTTAATCTACTAAAAAAGATAGGAGCGGTAATTGATACCGAAAAAGGAATTTTAAGATATAATAATAACGAAGAGCAGACCGTTTCTCTAAATAAAATAACCCTTACAGAAGGGAAAATTATCCCTTCGTTAAAAGAATTTATAATACAAAAATATTTTGAAGCAGGAAAGGCAGAAAGAACGGATTTAGTACAGGTAGAAAGAAGTTTATATAGCTTGGGATCAAAGAATCCCGAGCATGCCGACGTAGAAATATCCGTCAATACAAAAGAAAATAGTTTGGGATCCAAATATCCTGAGCATGCCGTCGTAGAAATATCCGACTTAAATAAACATATAAATTCTGAATCGGAAATGATCAGATTGAACAACACACTCACTCATGAAGCGGAAAAATTTAGAGAAACTCAGGGAAAGAATGATAGATATAATACAAGGGGACCATGCAAATATAAATTTGCAGTTACCGTTTAGAACGGATATAAAAGGAGAAATAAATACTGAACATGATGGGCCGGTATATAGTAAGCAATATCCATATGCTTATTCGGTTAACGATTTCGTTAATAATGGAATAAGTAAAATGTTAGACGATGGTATAATTAGACCTAGTAGGAGCCCATATAATTCGCCAGTGATAGTTGTACCAAAAAAAAAGGAGTAAATAAAGATGGACCTCCTAAACATAGGTTAGTAATAGACTTTAAGAAGCTAAATGATAATACAATACCAGACAGATACCCCATGTAGGATCCTTCTGTAATTGTTTCCAATTTGGGGAAGGCAAAGTATTTCTCTGCTATTGATTTAGAATCGGGATTCTATCGGATATTGATGAGAGAATCAGACATAGAAAAAACATCGTTTTCCGTAAATAATGGTAAATATGAATTTTTAAGAATGCCAATGGGTTTGACAAACGCACCCAGAATTTTCCAAAGGGCAATGGACGATATACTTAGAGAACAAGTAGGGAAAACCTGCCATGTCTATATGGATGACATAATAATATTTTCAAAAAATATTAATCAGCACTATACAGATATAATTAGAATAATACAGATTTTACAGAATGCTAACATGAAAATTTCCCTTGAAAAGTCTAAATTTTTTCAACTAGAGACAAAATTCCTTGGGTACATCGTTTCCCATAATGTCATTAAAAGAGACCCGGAAAAAATAGATACAATACAGAAATACCCAATTCCGAAAAATGTCCGAGAGCTACGCAGTTTCCTAGGATTAACAGGGTATTATAGAAAATTCGTCCGGAACTATGCAACAATTGCCAAACCACTAACAAAGTATTTATGTGGAGTCAATGGGAAGATTTCAAAAATAGCATCAAAACGAGGGGGAACGTTGTGAGCCGCGTCTACCGCCGCGGCTCTACTTTATACCCGGTACTCAGTCAGTATATATGGATGTGAGCTTGTAATAAATTACATTATTACATGTTCGCAAAAGGGATAAATTTAGTTTTAGCCAAAAAAGACAAAAAAAAATTAAGTCAACCTTTTCGGAGATTTATATATATTATTTCCATTTTTGTTTACATACGTTTTTTACATCTGTCTTTTCTACATGTCTAAATCTACTTCCTACATATACAAACACGGCTGTGTGCGAGAGAGAGAGGGAATGAGTCTGCGCTTAGAAGGCCACTGAAATTTCATTTGTTCCTTCTGACTATATTTATGGTCCGATCTGATCCAGATTCAATACTCTGATAGACATGGTCATTTTCAAATACACTTGTAACAGTGCGATAAGACAGGAGTCTGGATACAAAATTGTGTTCCTCTAGCTTTTATGGTCTTTGAGCTATAGGCGCTAATGAAGACGGACAGACGGACAGACGGACGGACGGACGGACAGACAGACATAGCTATATCGACTCGGCTATTGATGATGATCAAGAATTATATACTTTATGGGGTCGGAAACGCTTCCATCTGGGTGTTAAACACATACATTTTTTGCACAAATCTAATATACCCCTTTACTCTTCGAGTACCGGGTATAAAAAGCCTTGATACAGTTGGATGAAACAGCAGTGGAAGCATTTAATTTTCTAAAAGATAGTTAAATTACACATATAGAATTAGTATAACCGGATTACAATAAAAAATTCACTCTAACCATAGATGCATCAAACATAGCAATAGGTGCAGTATTCTCACAAGAAGGGAACCCCATTACATTTATCTTTATGCCACAAACAAAAAACAATTATTAGCAATAGTGTGGGCACAGAAGAATTTAAGAAATTATTTATACGGAGTTAGTGTAATTGAAATTCAAACAGATCACCAAACATTGTCCTTTACCATGTCACAGAACAATCCAAATATAGAAATGAAACGGTGGTACTACTTTATTGAAAGTTTTGCACCAAAGATCATATAGTAGCAGACGCTTTATCTCAAATTCAATTAAATCATATAACAGACAGTGATGATGAGCAAGTGGAGTTAGATTCAGATTTAAATACCCAACATTCAGCAGAAAGCAGTTTTGAAAACATCATTCAAGAAACCTTTAAACCAGTTTAAGCAACAGTTACTCATAGCTCAGTTCATGAGCTAGTAAGAATTCATGAAAATACCCGACATATAACTGAATTTGGCACAGTTGAGAATTTACTGCATATTCATAAATTCAGCCAAACTTAACCACTGGAATACATTGCACATTAAAAGATCTATATGTTATTCTAAAAGTACTAAAGGATAATTTCATAAACAAATTTCTCTTCACGAAGAAGTAAATCCAAGATATTGAGAATCCAGAAGAACAAGCTTTAATTATAGAAGAAACACATTGCCGAGCACACAGTGGTTTAGATGAAAACTACAAACAGATAACTAAATTGTATTATTGGCCAAACTTATACAAAAGACGAGGGGGAACGTTGTTCTTACTACCGAACTTACGTTCGGTGCTTTATACCCGGTACTCAGTCAGTATATATGTATGTGAGCTAGTAATAAATTACATTATTACATGTTCGCAAAAGAAATAAATTTAGTTTTAGCCAAAAAAAAAAAAAAAATTAAGTCAACCTTTTCGGAGATTTATATATATTAGATGTTTCCATTTTTGTTTACATACGTTTTTTACATCTGTCTTTTCTACATGTCTAAATCTACTTCCTACATATACATACACGGCTGTGTGCGAGAGAGAGAGGGAATGAGTCTGCGCTTGGAAGGCCACTGAAATTTCATTTGTTCGTTTTGGCTATACTAATGATCCGATCTGATCCAGATTCAACACTTTGATTGATATAGTCATTTTCTATGATTCTTTTTTTTGGTTTCCCCGTATCTTCGAAAATGTGGATTCCACAGATTTTCGTCCCTTGTATGGGCGGAAGGGGGCGTGACCAAATTTTGAAACAAACTTCTTCACAGGAGTTTGGATAGAAAGTTTGGTTGATCTAGCTATTATAGTCTCTGAGATCTAGACATGCATTTCGAAATGGTTTTCTTCATTGTGGCTATATTTATGATTCGATCTGATCCAGATTTAACACTCTGATAGATGTTGTCATTTTCTACGATTCTGCGTTAGTTATTTAGTTTAAGTTTCTCGTATCTTTAAAATTGTGCATGCTACAGATTTTCGTCCTTGGAGTGGGTGGAAGGGGGCGTGGGGAAATTTTGAAATACACTTGTAACAGTTTGATAAGACAGGAGTCTGGATACAAAATTGTGTTCCTCTAGCTTTTATAGTCTCTGAGCTATCGGCTCTAATGAAGACGGAAGGACAGACGGACGGACAGACAGACATAGCTATATCGACTCGGCTTTTGATGCTGATCAAGAATATATATACTTTATGGGGTCGGAAACGCTTCCTTCTGGGTGTTACACACATCAATTTTTTCAACAAATCTAATATACCCCTTTACTCTTCGAGTACCGGGTATAATTACAAAAATATATCATAGGTTGTGAGGTATGTAACAAGAATAAATATAATAGACATCCTGTAAAAATTCCAAAAGGTGATATATTCTATGCCCAAAATCTGACATTTATAACCTGTATTGATTCCTATTCAAAATACTTGGTGGTATAAAAGATTCAAAATAAACTAAATATTGAACATAAGGTATTGGAATTATTGCAACATTTTCCTTTAGCGACATCAATAGTGACAGATAACGAACCAAGTTTTACTTCAGCACAATTTAGATATTTCATACAACGAAGTAATTTAACTATTTTTTATGCTTATCCCAGGCATAGATCTTCCAATGGACAGGTAGAAAGAGTGCATTCCACATTAACAGAAATAGCACGTTGTATTAAAGAGGAACTTAACGTAACAAACTACAACATGCCTTATGACATCTTATTTAATAAAATCCAACACGAAAATGTTCCATTATTACATAAAGCAGCTCAAAAAAATGCTTAAGGTACACAATATGGATAGGAGAGGAAATGAGGTGAAGTAGTTAATTAAAAAAAAATTCGGTGAAAGAAACAAACTACAACCCCGTTACAAAAAACAGGTAGTTATGGAAAATAATAGCAACAAAATCATGATCAATAACAGAAACCGAATAATACATAAAGACAATTGTTGAAATTTGAATTGTAACCATAACATGATCTGTGTGGCAACGCTAATTAACATAATGTACATGAACAGCGAGAGCCTATGTTATCTCTCGCCTCTCCTTTGAATTCTTATTCGTATGTATGCATCAAAAAACCGTGGTTGAACTGCAAGTTAAAATTTTGTTTGATGAAATTGCAAATAAATCGTGCACCAGTTAGAAAGTGACGTGTGGCAATTAAAACAAAATGAGTTTGTCTTTGCAAATTGAAAAATTGAGTGAAGACAACTACGATATGTGGTCAATGTCGATGCGTAGTGTATTGATCACAACGGATTTGTGCACATATGTTAGTGGTAAAATCGAAAGGCCACAGGAGGAAGAACAGTTGGCACAGTGGGACAAGTTTGACCAAAAGGCACTGGCATGCATTATATTAAATGTAAAACCAACGCAGTTGATGAACATTAAGTCATGCACAACGTCGAAGCAAGCGTGGCAAAAATTACGCGATGTTCATGTGTCAGTGGGACCAGTGCGGAAGGTACAGTTATACCAAAAACTTTTGCGGCAAAATATGCAAAACGGTGATAACGTGCTACAATATGAAAACTCTTTCGTGGAAATTACTGAAAAGTTAGCCGAGCTTAATATCGAAATTCAAGACGAGCTAAAAGTAATAATTTTGTTGTCAAGCTTGCCCAGCGGTTGGGAAAATTTCGTCGTGGCGATAGAAACACTCTGCCCTCGTTTGAAACGGTAAAAGTAAAAATACTTGAAGAAGGAGCACGTAAAAATGAAAGAGACGATCGTGAACTTGATGTACAGGCTGTGTACGCACACACACAGACTCAAACGAGGGGGAACGTTGTGAGCCGCGTCTACCGCCGCGGCTCTACTTAATACCCGGTACTCAGTCAGTATATATGTATGTGTGCTTTTAATAAATTACATTATTACATGTTCGCAAAAGGGATAAATTTAGTTTTAGCCAAAAAGACAAAAAAAAATTAATTCAACCTTTTCGAAGATTTTTATATATTAGATGTTTCAATATTTGTTTACATACTTTTTTTACATTTGCCTTTTCTACATGTCTTTATCTACTTCCTACATATACATACACGGCTGTGTGCGAGAGAGAGAGGGAATGAGTCTGCGCTTGGAAGGCCACTGAAATTTCATTTGTTCCTTCTGACTATATTTATGATCCGATCTGATCCAGATTCAATACTCTGATAGATATGGTCATTTTCTATGATTCTGCTTTTTTGGTTTTCCCGTATCTTCAAAATTGTAGATTTTCATCTTTTGTGGGGGCGGAAGGGGGCGTGGACAAATTTTGAAATACACTTGTACTGACGTGATATCACAGGAGCATGGATTGAGAGTTTGGCTTCTCTAGCTCTTATAGTCCCTGAGATCTAGGCGGTCATCTGGGCGAATGGGCACAGCGCCCACCCCTGTGTATGAGAGAGAGCGAGAGGGAACGATGCATTTCGAAATGGTTTTCTTCATTGTGGCTATATTTTTGAATCGATCTGATCCAGATTCAACGCTCTGATAGATATTGTCATTTTCCACGATTCTGCGTTTAGTTTTTTCGTATCTTTAAAATTGTGCATGCCACAGATTTTCGTCTTTTGAGTGGGCGGAAGGGGGCGGGGCGAAATTTTTAAATACACTTGCAACAGTGCGATAGGACAGGAGTCTGGATACAAAATTGTGTTCCTCTAGCTTTTATAGTCTTTGAGCTATAGGCGCTAATGAAGACGGACAGACGGACGGACGGACGGACGGACGGACGGACAGACAGACATAGCTATATCGACTCGGCTATTGATGCTGATCAAGAATATATATACTTTATGGGGTCGGAAACGCTTCCTTCTGGGTGTTACACACATCAATTTTTTGCACAAATCTAATATACCCCTTTACTTTTCGAGTACCGGGTATAAAAAGATTGGGGGAGTTTAGCGACGAGTTTTTTTATTATTATGAAGGGAAATCGAGTTGTGGCATTTGCTATGAAATTTGATGCAATATGAGGCGCATGAGAGAGATGAATAGAGAGTACAATTTCAAATAATTTAAAAATTGTAAATATTTGTTCATATGAAGGAGAAACATGCCTACAGTGAGCCAAACCAATTTTTTGGTCTCATGAAATTATTAATTTTATTTCTGAAAATTTAGAATAGTTTTTCTAAATGCGAAACCGGAAAAAACTTTGGGTGGCTGTAATTTTATTTAAGAGGCGGGACGAGAGGAATAATACGTGCGCTCGATCAAATCAATTTCAACGACTGTCTAATTCCAATTTTTCTCTAGCCTAACTAACCTACCTTGGCAAAGCGGGGCGAATTCGCCAAGAGCGAGAGAGTAAGCTTTATTGCGCTCCCGCCTTGCCCTAAACTAACTTACACTAGACTTCATACAATTCAAATTAGATTCCACAATTATTTACAAAAAAAACAGACGAGAAACGACGAAACACCGGCCCCGTTGAAGGCCTGCACAGCTTCAAGCCAATGGCAGCGGTGCCAACTTGTGGATGGCCCGCCGGAACTCTGCTCCGTCACTCCTCCTTAGGTCTACGACCCTGACCATGCCGTCCTCCCCTGCGTGCGTGGCGATGATCCTCCCGACGAGCCACTCCTGCGGCGGAAGATTGTCCTCGGCCACGAGGACGAGGTCTCCTTCCTCTGGGTTGGGTTGCTGCTGGTGCCATTTGCCCCGAATTTGGAGCCCCAGGACATATTCGCGGGACCATCGCCGCCAAAACGCTTGCCTGACTGACGAGACAAGTCGCCATCGCCGCAAGCAGCTGAGACTCTCCTGGTCGGGAGTCCGCAGTGCTGGGGGGGCGATGAGCGACCCGCCTATCAGCAGGTGCCCGGGCGTTAGTGCCTCGCCGTCGCTTGGGTCCTGGCTGAGAGCTCCCAGCGGCCTGGAGTTCATTGCCGCTTCGATCCCGACGAGGACTGTGGCGAGCTCTTCGGCGTTTAGGAGCGCGCTGCCTACCGCCCGTAGGAGTAGGCTCTTGGCAGTTTTTACACCTGCCTCCCAAAGGCCTCCCATGTGAGGCGCTCGTGGCGGTATGAACGCAAATTCGCATCCGCTTTTTGATGCGAATTCGCGAACTGCGTCCCCCTGCTCCTCTATTCTCATCCGTAGAGCGCTGAGGTGGCGGCTGGCTCCGACGAAGTTCGTCGCGTTGTCGCAGTGCACGATTTGGGGATATCCTCGGCGCCCGACGAACCTTTGAAAAGCCAATAAAAAAGAGTCAGTGGACAGATCTGATACAACTTCTAGGTGAACCGCTTTGGACGCAAAAAAAAAACAAAAAGCGCGATGTATGACTTTTATGGGGGCCTTCCTCGAATTTTCAATGTCGTATATACTGGTCCACAAAAATCCACGCCGCAAATTGCAAATGGGCGGAGAGCACGGAGTCGATCTGCGGGCAAATTCCCCATAAGTTGAGTCAGCAATCGAGGCTTGCATTTAAAGCAGCGCATACATGATCGGACTGTCTGACTGCAGACCTCCTGAGCGTTCACTATCCAAACACTCTGTCGGAGGATGCTCACCAGTGCTCGTGGGCCGACATGAAAATTCGCATGGTGCAGATGACGCACGTAGCTCCGCACAAATTGGGAGCGCTTTGTCAACAGCAAAGGAAACTTGGCATCATATGATATAGGAGCTTTAGCTAGTCGCCCCCCTACTCGCAACAACGAAAAAGTACACCAAGTACCTGTGTCTTCATGGATTAATGTGTTCAACCGCTGAAGACTAGGACCAACTCTAGATCCTTTCCGAACCTTTTCGATTTCTTCTTTATACTCGTGATGTTGTATAATCTCAACAATTTTATGGAAAGCTTCATTATATTCGGTCGGTGAAACAATTTTTCCAAACTTTATAGTTGGGTCTTTGCATTTTCTTATGAAGCGGAACATATATGCAAACACTCTAAGCAACTTGAGGTGTGACGAAAAGCCTTCGATGACATCTACCAGCTCTGAACTTTGCACAGCGGCGGTCAGTCCGACCGCAGCCTTCCTCTTCTCCAGCTGAGCGTCTTCTGGATGCTCGAAATGAGAGTTTTTGGGCCAGTTTTCTTCGTCATCCTTCAAAAATAATGGTCCTTCGAACCAGATTGACTGGACGATTTCGTTGACGTCACAACCTCTTGAGAAAATATCTGCTGGGTTCTGTTTCGTGGGTACATGCCGCCACGTAGCTTCATCTGACCACTCTTGAATCTCAGCCACTCTATTTGAAACGAACGTCGACAACGAGGATGGATGAGATCGAATCCAATGAAGAGTTACTTCGGAATCCGACCAATAAACAGTTCGTTCGATAGGGACCTTTAATAGGGGCTTGATTCTGTGACAGAGATCTGCAAGAAGGTGAGCGGCACATAACTCAAGCCTTGGGAGCGTTTTGGTCTTGAGCGGCGCTACATTTGACTTGGAAGTCAATAACGATATTTTAAAACCTTCTGCAGTTTTGCTACGTATATAGACGCACGCTCCATAAGCTCTCATGGAGGCGTCAGCAAAGGCATGTATTTGCACTGGTGACATCGGATCGGTAAACACGAACCGAGGTATGGATATCTCTTCCAAGTGAGACAATGTGTTTTTCAACATATTCCATGCTGTTTCTAAATCCAGCGGAATCGACTCGTCCCAATCTAATTTGTTAAGCCAAAGTTCCTGCAATAGGATCTTGCCTGTTATGATGATAGGGCTTAAAAAACCAAGGGGGTCGAATAACTTCGATGTCACCGATAGAATGTTCCGTTTTGTCGCTCGGAGACCCATGACTGAATCGTCAATTTTAAATTTGAAGGCATCTTCATTAGGCAACCATGAGATTCCTAACGCCTTAGTCGACTCTGAGTCCGAGATCGTTATGGGCTTTGCTGTGCTCTCAGATGCGGTGATCTCAGGTGAGTTTGAAAACCACTTTGCCAACTCAAAACCTGCAGTCTGAAGAACCTGAGACACTTCGGACTTAATTGCCCTTAGCTCCTTTACGCATGCAGCACCAGTCAACATGTCATCGACGTAAAAGTCGGATCCGATAACGTCAGCAGCTTTAGGGAATGAGAGCTTTGAGACTCACTCAACCTTTTTAAACAACGGATAGCCAAAAATGGGGCTGGTCCAGTCCCATAAGTTACGGTGTTAAGCTTGTACAATCTCAAGGATTCAGATGGGTCTCTTCTCCACACTATGAGTTGAAACTTCCTATCAGCTTCATTCACCATTACTTGGCGATACATTTTTTTAACATCGGCAGTCAGGGCAAACCTGTGCCGAGTATACCTGAGTATAGCTCCTCTTGAATGGTAGGTCTGACCATCAGAATATCATTCAAGGCCACCTGAGAGGACGTCTTGGACGACGCATCGAAAACGACGCGAAGCTTGGTAGACGTACTTTGGGGCCTTAGAACACACTGATGTGGAATTACATAGTGTGGAGTTGAAGGTATCGTATTGTCGGTAGGAGACATATGGCCTAAGGAGAGGTACTCTTCCATAAACTCCAAGTACATTTTCTTCAACTCAGGGTCACGATGCAATCTTCTTTCAAGCGACAAAAACCCCCGTTTAGCAACCTCAAAGGAGTTGCCTAAACAGCTCGGATCTGATTTAAACGGCAGCCTTATTTCAAACCGACCTGATGGCAATACCTGAGTCGTCTTCCGATAGTAATCTTCACATAACTTGTGCTGAGGCGTAGCAACTTTCTTTTGAGATGGCATTTCTTCCAGTGACCAAAACTTTTGCAAGGTCCGATCGATAGACACTAGCAACTCTTCACTGCAACTCAAACTATTTGTAATTTGGGGAACAGAACTTTTGGGAACATATCTTCCCGAAACAACCCAGCCAAGAAGGGTCTTCTGAAGAGTTGGATAGTCCGGACCTTGCTTAATTTGACCAACAGCTAATAGTTCAAAAAATGATTCTGCTCCTATCAGCATATCTATTCTTGTGGCTTGTTGAAATATGGGTCTGCTAGAGGTAGGTTCTTTGGGATTCTCCAGTCACTCACATTCACTGACTGGTCAGGATGATAACCTGAAATCGATTTCAAAATCCAAAAATCGAAGGAGAACTCACTACCATTTAATCGCGACTTCACCACCGTATGTATTTTATCTTTTACTTGAGAATTGGATTCACCAATACCAAGCAAGCTAATACATGACTCCTCTTTACGGATCTGTAAGCGGTAAGCAAGGTCCTCTGTTTTGAAATTGGTTTGAGATCCAGAGTCCAGAAGAGCTCTGGCCAGAATGTGGTCACCGCTCTTCGTTCGGACACTTACGATCGACGTAGCCAGAAGTACCCTGTCCAACGATGTCGCATGCAGAGCATGGGACGTGGAAGGTTGATCCTGGTTTGAAGGAGGAGAGGCACTCTCTTGGGGTGGTGGCAACGCGAGACTATTAGCAGACACTGTGTATCGATGCAATAAGGTGTGATGTGAGCGGCCGCACACACGACATTTATTGGCCTTGCATCTTACAACAGCGTGGCCTTTTTGCAGACAATTAATGCATAAGGGTGCAGATTTAGCGAACTCGAACCTTTGCATGACCGAGAGTCGCAAAAATGGAGTGCATTTCGACACTACATGGTCGTCCGAATTGCAATAGCTGCAAGTTCGCTGAACTCTGTTGGTGGAATGAGAAGAACAAGCAAATGAGCTACGATTATGCTGCTTGATTGGTACAACCTTGTCCGGCTTTGGCTTCGTCGACTCTTCAGCAGACAAATACTGGTATCGACGATTCAAAACTTTCTCAAGGTCGGACCAAAGCGGCAACTTTTCGTAAGTCAGTTGTTCATCCCACTTTTGTTTAGTCACTGGGTCGACTCTGTTCAAAACGAGATGAATGAGCATTGCATTCGAGATTTTGGTATCGTCTCCTATCGACAGTAATGAACCATAAATCGATGAAACAGTATCGATGAGGTTCCTGAGGGACGATGCGGACTGCTGCGAGATTTTTGGCAGATTAAACAATGTGGAAATATTGTTTGTAAAAATCAGATACTCGTTATCATATACTCGTTTGAGACTATCCATGGCCTTTTCATAGTTAGCTTCGGTGACTTGGAACGCCTTAATTGTTCCTAATGCTTCATCAGAGAGGCACGAGATCAAGTGATCTCGATCACCGGTATACTTGCGTCGCTATGAACTAGAGTCTCAAAAAGGCTGATGAAATTTTTAAAATCCGAATGCTTACCACTAAATTTTGGTAATGCCAATTTCGGAAGTCGAGCACGAGTTGGGGCACCACAGGCTGGTATTGTTAGCGTCGTATCGCTTGATACATCAAAGGCGCAGATAAGCGACATTATCTTTGCCTTAGTAACGATAGATAACTCTTCCAACTCGGCTGCGAATTCATCGTCGCCATCTAATTCTTCTATTTTTTCTTGTAATTGTTTAGCCTTTTGGATTGACTCATTCAAGGAATCGAGCCTACATTGTAGCTCTGTCAATTGTATAGGAATCGAACCTTCATCTAATCGTACTTCTAAGCGGCGAATGCTTTTAACTTGACTTTGGAGCTTAGATTTCAAGTTTTTAAGAACTGACTTATTGTCTTCTGCCATATTTTTTATATTTATAATATGCTCAAACAAAGAAAACAAATAAATAAATAAATGTTTAAAGCAAGAACGGCAATCGAAAACAAATAACAATTGAACTGCGCGATGTATCAATATATAATATGGTTGCAAGTGACAGCTGAAAACCATATACCCTCGAAAAGCAGGGTAGCGCGTCACTGGTAAGTAACACCCAAAAACAATATACCCTCGAAAAACAGGGTAGCGCGTCACTTGGCGTTCCGTTAAGATCAAGCGCGCCAAACGAAAAATATTCTCCCAACAAATACAACGCAAGCAACGGTGGAAAGGCGAAAGCGAAAACGAGAGAGTGCACCGATGCTGCTGCTTGTATGTATGTATGTATGTATAGATATATGTAAGTGTTATACGCCGCGGCTTGGGTTAACGAACCAACCTTTTGGCGAGATTCAAACAACGAAAAAGGGTAAGGGGGGGGGGGGGGGGGGGGGCGACAGTGATTGCAGTAAACAATAAATAACGGTTGCATCCAACTAGCGGTTCACATAGGTTATGATATATGTATAATGTATGTCAATAAATATGTATGTGCGTATATTGTTGGTGTTATATGTGTATATATTTGCAAGAATATTATAGTCTAAATGCATGCAATTCAAGCTCTACTATGTCATACGTCTGTGCCAAGAATTGAAAGCGAGGTGCAATTTATCTAGCACAAGACAATTTAAAAAAGATTATATCTGTCTTCAGCTCTAGCTTTCAATTATTGCACAAATACCTCTGGCTCTGCGGTTGGATCTTTACGTCCAGCTGCTACTTTCCTCTTGCAGTCCGTGCAGGGCATCCCTCGGCGGTAGCAGAAACGAACGGCGAAGATTAGGCTGGGTATTTCGCGACCGACACGATTGCTTAAGCAAGGTTTTAATTGCTGTTTTTGTTAACACACAACAACACGACGCGGGCAACGATACGTTTGATTCTGGTAAAAAGAATTATGTATATATATATGTATATATTTGAACCACCTTTAGGCACTTCTTTACGTGTCACTGTCACTTTTATTTGTTGCCTTTAATTTAATTTACAGTCCACCCGGGGGCGCCATGAAAATTTAGAATAGTTTTTCTAAAATACGAAACCAAAAAACTTTGGGTGGCTGTTATTTTATTAAGAGGCGGAACGAGAGGAATAAGTGCGTGCGCTCGATCAAAATCAATTTTAACGAATATATAATTCAAATTTATCTCTAGCCTAACTAACCTACGTTGGCAAAGCGGGGCGATTCGCCAAGAGCGAGAGAGTAAGCTTTATTGCGCTCCCGCCTTGCCCTAAACTAACTTACACTAGACTTCATACAATTCAAATTCGATTCCACAATTATTTACAAAAAAAACAGACGAGAAACGATGAAACAATTTCCAAGTATGGGGCACCTTATATAGCCCGTTGTGAGCCCCCTGTTTTTGCATGTGTTTGGTCGAGAAACTGCGTAATATAATTGTCTATGTTTACGTGACATATTTTAACACTGTTTTTATGTATTTTACGTCAAGTCAACACCGGCAGAATCATTTAATTAAATATATTCATATCAATAAATTAATTTGATAAAAAATGAATTTTAACTTTCTAAGCCATAAGCAAAGCGCATCAAGAAAGAGGAGGCCAGTGACGGCTTTTAATTCATATAGATAAGTTTGTGTAATCTGCTCTTGGTCAAAAGTTATGAGGCAATCAAGAAGCGGGGCCCATAACTGGTATGTTTCCCCCATGTATTTCAGGGGAAACGTGCAAAAAAGCTTGGAAATCGTTGAGGGATGAAAAATAGTTGTTTGTATTTCTGTTCTGCAAAAACAGATCTACCCAATATTGCGGTGCTTTATCCGTGCATTGTCGTTCTCCAGCGCCACAGCACCCACAAATTGCTGGCTTTGATACAAAATTGGAGTTTTATCTGATTATATTTGTACACAGTGTAATCGTAGGGCATGCACACCTGGTCACACTCGGCCGCTAGTATTTTTATATGGAACTTTTCGCCCAGCAAACGTTTCGGATCTGAGTACTAGGCTATAAGGTATCTTATGTAAAAATCTATAAATAAACGGTAAAAAGCGTGTTCCCACATGCCACCAACCATTTCGGGGATGGTCCGTAGTTCCATCAAAGACCATATAAATAGTAAGATGAACATCTCCATACAATTTTTTTTAGGTGGATTTTTGCTGTGTGGAATTAAATTTAAATTCCATCACGAAATATAGAGACAGATAGTCACAGAAACAGAGAGCGAACCGCTCTCTCGTTCTATATGTGAGGTTGACATTAAACTGTATGTGTGCACACATCTTAGGTCTGCTCTATTGTATTGGTTTTTGACTACGCCACTCTCGAAGAAAACCTTCATTACTTTAGAATTCATTGGAGATTATGACTTTCATTGAAGACGCTTGCCCATAATACAAAAAAAAAAATATTTTGTAAATCCTATATATGCTAATTTTGTTTAATGTACTCTAAACGAATACAATTAGAATACATTAGATTACATGTCTGTAGCGTATTCGTAGGTCGAGTGAAACAGCCCCACCCCAACTTCCAGAAAATAAATTTGTCTGAAGAATACAGTGCGTACTCACACATGAAAGCTCATTCTATTTTTAGATCCGTGTGCTCTTCTCAACTTCGTGCGAGCGAGACAGCGCGTATTTAGGCATATAAAGAAAACTTCGCTGCTCACATAATAAAATTGTATTTCGGTCCAATCGGGCTGTTCAGTTTGCTCACTTGAATTCAGCAAAACCCAATTCTCATGAATGGAGCTGTTGTGAACATATAAAGGCCTTTGACAACCCGCATAGTTTTGGAAAGGTTGAACCTGAAATCCGAGTCCCCGATCAGCATTACTGGTACCGACACTCTGCAAATTTCCTTGGATTGTTCCTCCAATATTGCCGACGCTTCGATCCGTTATGCAAGGATCAACATGTGATATAATGTCGAATCGTTGCCTCTTCCTGTAGAGTTGATATTCACTTACATAAATATATATCTGAAGTAAATTGAAATGAAATACATTTGGAAGACCATGACGAATACAAAAAGTACCGTACCGCTTCTAAAACACATAAAACAAGATCTTGTACATACATTTTTACTTGGATTGCAATTTACTTACAACCATCCACAGAATTCCTGGACATACTATCATTCAAATAATTTAGCACTGCATAAAATTCTTCCTCATCAAATTATTTGGTTTTCCCTTCTGTCGAACGCCACCATAAATATTTTCAACAACATTTGTTGCTGTTGAGCCACAGTCGAAACAATTAATACATTTTTCATATATGTATTTAAATTAATTAAAATTAAAAAAGTAGAGAAATTGACTCTGATGACGAATTTATTGTGTTGGGGGCGGCTTATATTGTCGCAAACACCAAAGGCACCAACATGTCAAAATGATGAAAATGCTTATTTTCCGCGATCCGCCAAAGACATAGCCTGGCCTCAACTGCTTTTATTAAAACAATCTTCGCCTCACGTTGAAAATTTGCATCTCTCTTTTTATTCATTTATTTATTCGCCAACGGATAAACCTTAACTGGCTAAACTAACTTATTTCTATCTTATACAATAAACAGTAAATAAAGAATACAAAATTAATCAATAAACAAGAGAAAATGAGAAAGCAACCGACTGACGGCTCCTTTCCCATGGCAAAAATCTAATCGCATCCTAGCAGGCAGAGCATTATACTGGCGAAGAGCCCTACTTATTGGCTTATTGTTTCCGTAGTTGGACCGGTGGAGATCAACAAGAAAGAGTAAATGGTCCCTAAGGCGTGTTGAAGGTAATCCTACTAAGCAGGCCAGGGCAATCAATTTTACCTTCTAATATATCATAGACAATTAACTGAGCTTCAATGGTCCTTCAATCCTCGAGAGAGGAGAGATGCACGAGGCGACATCTGCACTCATAATATGGCAACGGACTGGAAAACTGCAAGGGCTGGAGTGCAAACTTAAAAAATTTCCTTTGCAATTCTCAACACGTGCGATCTGAACGACCACAGTGGGGTTCCAAACCACCGAAGCATACTCAAGGCGCGAGCGCACAAGAAATGCATAAAGACTTAGCCTCGTATATGGGTCCTTGAACTGGGATGAATTACGCATAACAAAGCAAAACATAGCATAGGCTAAATGTAGTTTAAATTCTCGTTAAAAATACATTTTGAATCGAACAAGATGCCCAGGTCAAGTATCTCCGTCTGCTTCAAAAGAGGGAGGCTATCTATCGAATATGAGGCATGAACATTGAATACACACTTGCTAAAGGACACAAAGTAACATTTGCTAACATTGAGAGGGAGCGATTTAAGTGTGCACCAACAAACGACTCCATCGAGGTCGCGTTGATGGAACAGAAGATTTTGAGATCATCAGCATAAAGCAAATGCTCAGAAGCTTGAATGCTGAGACATATGTCATTAGTGAAAATAGCGAACAGTAACGGACCAGGAGCACTTCACTGTGGAAGGCCGTAAGTTGCCAGAAATGGGTCTGACTGCTTTCCATTCACCAACACAACATACTCTCGCTGCTCATGATATGACATGAACCAACTAAGCAAGTCGATTGAATCCCCAACCAATGCAGCTTGGCTACTAGGGCACAGTGGGAGACTTTGTCAAAGGCCTTGGCAAAGTCAGTGTACACCACATTAACTTGAGAGTGCCTTTCAAAGGCATGTGTTCAAAAATTACAGAAGGCTACCAAATTAGTAGTCGTTGATTCACCTGGCATAAAACCACGCTGATTTGGGCTAATGTACGATTTCATGAGGAAAGAGATCTTTTTGGCAATGATGCGCTCAAAAAGCTTTGAGACATTCTGAGTTTGGCAATTGGTCTATAACATTATATTTCCTGTGGCCAGAAATGACTTTTTCTTATAGATTCGGGGATTTAAAAATGTTTAAGCAATTATAGTCCTTTTTTTTAGACACAGTTTTTTTGAAAAGAATTTTTGAAATCTGGTATATTTTGCTCATGCTTTTTTTAGAGGTGTTGCTCTAAAAAGATGATAAAAGCGGCTATAAATCGTACTCAAACACTTTGTAGCTGCAGCTTACTCAAGAAAAGACGAACAAAAAATATTTTTTTAGCTCTGTTTTAGTTTCATTAATTAGGCGTCGTTTAAGGTAGTTTGTAAAAATAAACGGCTAAGTTGCAGCCGTTTGACCAAACCTGGGCATGCCGAATTTTTCCGATAAATTCCATTAGTCGACATATAACAGTTATTTTTTTTTGCAAAGAATACCAAAAATAACTGTTTTTAACGGTAAAATGGCATTTGGGATGATACCTATCGGAATTTAACGGAAAAATTCGGCATATGAAGGTTTTCATCTGTCTTCTCTACATTTCTACATCTACATACGTCTTAGCTACAAATCGTGGAAATATGTGCGAGAGAGACAGAAAATGAGTATGCGCTTGGAAGACCATTGAAATTTTATTTGCTCCTTCTGGCTATAATAATGATCCGACCTGAGCCAGATTCAAAAGTCTGATAGATGTGGCCATCCTCTATTATTCTCCTTTTTTAGTTTTCTCGTATCTTAAAAATTGTGCATGCCACAGATTTTCGTCCTTTGTAGGAGCGGAAGGCGCGTGACACTAGTCACTACACTAGTATTGAAGTGATATCACAGGAGCATGGATAGAAAGTTTGGTTGCTCTAGCTCTTATGGTCCCTGAGATCTAGGCGCTCATCTGAACGAACGGGCATAGCACCCACCCGGTGTGCGAGAGAGAGCGAGAAGGAACGATGCCTTTTGAAATGTTTTTCTTTTATTTATGATCTGATCTGATCCAGATTCAACTATTTTATAGATATGATCATTTTCATGATTCTGCGTTTTTAGTTTTCTCGTATTTTTAAAATTGTGCATTTTCGTTTTTTGAGTGAGTGGAAGAGAGCGGGACGAAATTTTGAAATACACTTGTAACAGTGTGATATCACAGGAGTCTGGATGCAAAATTTGGTTGCCCTAGCATTTATAGTCTCTGAGATATAGGCGCTCATGAAGACGGACAGACGGACGGATAGACAGACATAGCTATATCGACTCGGCTATTGATGCTGATCAAGAATATACATACATATACATACACGGCTGTGTGCGAGAGAGATAGAGGGAATGAGTCTGCGCTGGGAAGGCCACTGAAATTTCATTTGTTCGTTTTGGCTATAGTAATAATCCGATATGATCCAGATTCAACACTTTGATAGATATGGTAATTTTCTATGTGTTCGGCTTAGCGCCGACCCATGGCAGCATAAAGAGAACTTAGCGCTGCGTTGCTTGCTCCGCTCTACGCTCTTAATCGCTTCATCGCCCGTTCTCGCCTCGTTCGTCGTCCAACAAGAGCTGTGAGGGAGGCTCATCGTCCAAGCAGATCACTGTAAATTGTATCGTCGTCGTCGTTGTATACAACTGCTCTCGAATATAGCATCTAATCGCAACAATCGCCTTGCACACACAAATAAATCTACATACTTAAATTGCAACCAATTGTGTTTTGACTAAATATTTTGACAATTACGCTGCTGAAGAAGCTCAGTAGCTCAACAATAGAAGCTTCCAGTGAACAATTTGAGTTGCTGTACCTCACTGATCAATTGAGATAATAGGTCAGCGCCACATAACTCCAACTTGGGTACCGTCAATACCTTGAGAGGGGCGACACGAGACCTCGCACACAAAAGTTGCACGTTCGCGCCATTCTTGGTCCTTGAGACGATATAAATACATGCGCCATACGCGTCTAGGCTAGCGTCACAAAACCCGTGAACTTCCACCTGTGAGATGGGACTCAATGCGAGACGAGGAAATCTAAAACGCTGAGGGGTAGACAAATTCTCGCAGAAAGTGGTCCACGCCGACGAGAGAGACTCTGGCAAACTCTCATCCCATTGGAGCCGCTCCTTCCACACCAGCTGAAGGAAAATCTTTGCCTTTGAAATGACCGGCCCAATCAGTCCTAGAGGATCATAAAAACGAGCGATTGTTGACAACATAGAGCGCTTTGTCGGGTTTGACGACAGCCGTGTGGGTACTACTGAAAAGAGAAATTCATCGGATGCAGGCTCCCAAGCCAATCCAAGGGCCTTTGTAAAGTCTGTGCCATCGTCGAACCTCAGCAGCGTTTCCTTATCCTTTTCAGCAACTCCCTCAAGCACGGCAGGAACGTTGGAGCACCATTTTCGAATAGGGAAGTTTCCCCGAGCCAATAACTGGGAGGTCTGCTTCAACTTCTCACGGACTTCCTCAACAGAGCCTCCTCCAGTCATCAAATCATCGACATAGAAATTGGAAGTCAACACTTCAGAGCCAATCGGGAATGACGATTTTTCTTCTTCGGCCAATTGAAGCATCGCACGAATTGCGAGATAGGAAGCTGGCTTGGTTCCATACGTTACCGTGTCGAGTTTGAATGTTTTTATATTTTCATCAGGCGAATCTCTCCATAAGATGCACTGCAGGTAATTATCCGGCTCAGTTACCCGGACACATCTGTACATCTTGCAAATATCACCAGTCAGCGCAATTGGGAAAGTACGGAACCGAAGTAATGTATGCAGAAGCTTTGGTTGAATAGTGGGTCCAGCCATTAGAACCTCGTTTAGAGAAAACCCCGTTGATGTTGTGGCAGATCCATCGAACACAACCCGCAATTTGGTAGTTGTGCTGTCCTCCTTAAACACGCAATGATGTGGCAAAAAATAGCGACAGCGACTGGTCAGTTCAGATTCCACTAACGACATGTGATTAAGCTCTAGGTACTCCCTGATGAAAGACGAGTACTGAGATTTTAGCTGCGAACGACGCTCAAGTTTCCGCTCCAAGTTGAGAAACCGGCGATATGCTTGCGTGTGCGAGTCACCCAAGATATCCAAACTTCTCTTGATGGGCAGCTTCACAGCGAATTCTTCAGATGACAGGCGCGAGAAATTAGCCTTGAAGTGTTCCTCACAATCGATATCCTCCTGCTTGACCGTCACCGACGCTTCTGTGGAACTTTCTATCTCCCAGAAACGCCTCAGAAGCATATCCACTTGATCGAGGGACTCATGACCGGCGTCAAATGAGCACCGAGACCCCAGTAAGGCTGTTTTACATGTTTGCTGGCTACCTCCTGAAACCACCCATCCAAGCCGAGTCTTCTGAAGTGATGGCAAGCCTGTTGCCAATTTGATTTGTCCAACACACAGAAGGTCGAAGAACAGACTAGCCCCAATGAGCAAGTCAATACGCTGAGACCTGAAGAACTGCGGATCCGCCAGTGGTATGTTCTGCGGAATTTTCCAATTAGAAACGTCGATTGAAAACCTGGGCTGCTGCTCGGTGATTGTGGGTGCTACTAATGCGACGAAACTGCTACTGTAGTCAGAGGCTTGCGACTGCAAATTGAGGAACACTGTATAGCCCTCTGATGCGAAATTAGTGTCCCCAAGTCCCGATACTGCGGCCGATGACATGGTCTTTTTTAGTCTAAGTTGCTGAGCGAGACTGGAAGTTATGAGGTGCATTTGTGAGCCGGAATCTAAGAGTGCCCGACATGGCACGAGCGATCCAGCACGATCCTTCAAAAGAACAACTGCAGTGGCTAAAAGCACAACATCACTGCAGGAATTCTGAGCTATCAGAGCGGTGGCTGAAGCCTGTGAACGGGACTCAGGGTGTGGTGACGGCGAGAAAGCTGAGTCCGATTGCGAGCGTCTGGCATCGAAATGTAATAACGTGTGATGTTTGATACCACAGTGGCGACACGCTGATGACCTGCAAGTGCGAATTTGATGGCCAGCTTTCAGGCAATTCAGGCAAAGACCAAGCTTCTTCACCTCTATTTGGCGCAGCGAAGGTGAAAGATTTGCAAAAAGGGTGCAAGTATAAATACTATGGCCAGAAGTGTTGCAGAAAATACAATCAAGAGCTAGCGATTCAGTGGCTACAAACGAACTTTTTCTGTTATGTGTTTTTTTAAGATTTCCCACCTGAACGCCAGGCGCATACATTGCCCTAGTTTGCTCCTGATTCTCCAACTTCTGACATCTTTGCTCCAGAAACTCTATGAATTGTTCGGCTGTGGGCATGCCATCCAACGACGGAGTATCCTCCCACTGGGCTTGTGTGGCACTGTCCACCCTTTGCAGCAGGCTGTATATTATAACGCAGTCAGCAACTTGTTCCTTTGTCCCCATACTCTTCAAGGCTCGCAGATTTCCAATAGCAGTATCTGTCAAGAATCGGAGTTGAGAAACAGACGACTCCTCGACGCGCTGCACACCCAGCATGTCAGTGACATGTGCCTGAAATATTAAACGCTTATTATTAAATCGTCTGTTCAGCAAGTCTAGAGCGATGGGATAGCTGTCGTGGTTAAACTCTAGCGACGAGACCGTGTCTAAAGCTGGTCCTTTCAGGCAGGATCGTAGGTGTTGCAGTTTCTCCACGTTCGTCAAGTCCGGATCCTTGTCAATTATGGAGGAAAACATGCTCCAAAAGGCGGAATACTGCAAGTAGCCCCCACTGAACTCCGGAAGTTTTAACTCCGGCAGGCGATGCCGATGCTGCAGTAAACCCGTAGCTGAATTTTCTCCAATATGGTCAGTTCGCATTGTTGAGCAAGGGAGCATTGTGGACTGCCGCTTGTTTAATTCACACCTAATGCTAATCTCAAGCCTGACCACGCACTCGTAAAACTCGTCTCTTAAGGGACTATAGATCTCATCAAGGTTGATTCTTTCCAGGGCATTATGGTGCTCGTTGAACGAAGCGGCCAGATCCATTAGAGACTTTAAACGCACGTTCAACTCCTCCTCACTGAGTTCACCAATCTTCTGCTTGCCGACGGCATTTCCAATCCTCTTTGCTGTCGCTAGCAAGGCTCTCACCTTATGCTGGTAATACTCGATGTCCGAGGGGGGAGCGAGAGGAGAGGGGGCCATTGCGAGTGTTCAATATAGGAAAACGCAGAGGTTAATAGCCGGTGAATAAAAAAATCAAACAGTTTGAGAGGCACTACACAATTGATCGCAGCGTTTGAACACACGGGCTTGCCGTTTTCAAGACCAGCAGTGAGAGTTTGTAATTTGCCAAAAACAACAATAGCATCCACACTGAGAAACGAAACACGAAATCGAAACGAAACAGCAAACAGAAGACAAAGCTGACGACGCGAGAACAGTTATTGTTGCTTATGCACAACCAAACCGAACAACCGTGGATATAATTATTAATGTTTTTTATTACGTCGGGGGGTCACCAAAATGTTGAGCTACTGAGCTTCTTCAGCAGCGTAATTGTCAAAATATTTAGTCAAAACACAATTGGTTGCAATTTAAGTATGTAGATTTATTTGTGTGTGCAAGGCGATTGTTGCGATTAGATGCTATATTCGAGAGCAGTTGTATACAACGACGACGACGATACAATTTACAGTGATCTGCTTGGACGATGAGCCTCCCTCACAGCTCTTGTTGGACGACGAACGAGGCGAGAACGGGCGATGAAGCGATTAAGAGCGTAGAGCGGAGCAAGCAACGCAGCGCTAAGTTCTCTTTATGCTGCCATGGGTCGGCGCTAAGCCGAACACTATGATTCTGTGTTTTTGGTTTTCCCGTATCTTCCAAAATGTGGATTCCACAGATTTTCGTCCCTTGTATGGGCGGAAGGGGGCGTGAGAATATTTTGAAACAAACTGTTCACGGTTTGATATCACAGGAGTTTGGATAGAAAGTTTGGGTTACTCTAGCTTTTATAGTCTCCGAGATCTTTGCATGCATTTCGAAATGGTTTTCTTCATTGTAGCTTTATTTAAGATTCGATATGATCCAGATTTAGCACTCTTATATATATTGTCATTTTCTACGATTCTGCGTTAGCTATTTAGTTTAGTTAGACATCAATAGTGACAGATAACGAACCAAGTTTTACTTCAGCACAATTTAGATATTTCATACAACGAAGTAATTTAACTATTTTTTATGCTGATCCCAGGCAAATCACTTAAAATGGACAGGTAGAAAGAGTGCATTCCACATTAACATAAAGCAGCTCAAAAAAAATGCTTAAGGTACACAATAAGGATAGGAGAGGAAATGACTATACAGTAGGTGAAGTAGTTAATTAAAAAAAAATTCGGTGAAAGAAACAAACTACAACCCCGTTACAAAAAACAGGTAGTTATGGAAAATCATAGCAACAAAATCATGATCAATAACAGAAACCGAATAATACATAAAGACAATTGTTGAAATTTGAATTGTAACCATAACATGATCTGTGTGGCAACGCTAATTAACATAATGTACATGAACAGCGAGAGCCTATGTTATCTCTCGCCTCTCCTGTGAATTCTTATTCGTATGAATGCATGTACATATCTCATCTTTTTAGTTCTGAATAAACCATTTATGTATACAGACGTCGTTCGCTCTTTAATACGCGAGAAGCGCATATTACAATAGGTTATGGGCCCAGATCACCGAAAGATTGGGCGTGTATTAAAGACATTTTAACCGTGTATAAAAAACCGTGGTTGAACTGCAAGTTAAAATTTTGTTTGATGAAATTGCAAATATATCGTGCACCAGTTAGAAAGTGACATGTGTCAATTAAAACAAAATGAGTGTGTCTTTGCAAATTGAAAAATTGAGTGAAGACAACTACGATATGTGGTCAATGTCGATGCGTAGTGTATTGATCACAACGGATTTGTGCACATAAGTTAGTGGTAAAATCGAAAGGCGACAGAAGGAAGAACAGTTGGCACAGTGGGACAAGTTTGACCAAAAGGCACTGGCATGCACTATATTAAATGTAAAACCGACGCAGTTGATGCACATTAAGTCATGCACAACGTCGAAGCAAGCGTGGCAAAAATTACGCGATGTTCATGTGTCAGTGGGACCAGTGCGAAAGGTACAGTTATACCAAAAACTTTTGCGGCAAAATATGCAAAACGGTGATAACGTGGTACAATATGTAAACTCTTTCGTGGAAATTACTGAAAGGTTAGCCGAGCTTAATATCGAAATTCAAGACGAGCTAAAAGTAATAATTTTGTTGTCAAGCTTGCCCAGCGGTTGGGAAAATTTCGTCGTGGCGATAGAAATACGCGACACTCTGCCCTCGTTTGAAACGGTAAAAGTTAAAATACTTGAAGAAGGAGCACGTAAAAATGAAAGAGACGATCGTGAACTTGCTGTACAGGCTGTGTACGCACACACACAGACTCAAAAAAACAACGGTTCGCGTTCGGAGAATTACGGCGCCAGTCGAAAAGACAGCAAACGAGACGGCAAGAAATCCAACGAGCATCGCGAGTTTCGAGGAAAATGCTACAAATGTAAACAAAGCGGGCACCGCGCATCTGAGTGCAAAAGCAATAAAGAGAATTCGAAACAGTGCGCAAGGGATGAAAGTTCTAACTGTTTAATGCACAGCTGCGTCTCTACACAGCGAAAAAATTCTTGGTGTATCGACAGTGGAGCAACATCGCATATGTGTTGCAATAAAGATTTGTTTGAAACCTTTAAAAAGACAAGCACAACAATTATGTTGGCTGCAGAAAAGTATATTGAGTCCCCAGGCTTTGGAACTGTGAAAATTAAATCTAATTAAGCAAATATAGAATTGCGAAACGTGTTGTATGTGCCGGATCTAAAAATGAATTTTTTGTCGGTGAGCAAAGCAGCCGAGTTCGGGAATATCACAACATTCGGAAATGCAGAAGCTTTAGTGCGAAATAAACACGGACATATAATGTTGCGTGCGGTACAAAAAAAACAATTTATACGTGTATGGAGTTGAAAAAACACATGATACTGAGTACATAAACAATGAATTTACAAATTTTTTAAGCACGAGCGGAATAAAAAGAGAACGGTACCTTACACACCTCAGCAAAACTGCGTTGCTGAGCGCGCAAATCGTACAATCGTTGAAATGGCCAGGAGTATGTTAATTCACGCAAATTTAAATGAATTTTTGTGGGCCGAAGCAGTACACACTGCAGTCTAGATGTTCGACTAGAGCGTTAAATGGATGCACCCCCTTCGAGGCTTGGAATCAGCGCAAACCATCGGTAAACCATCTGAAAATATTTGGTTCACGCGCATTTGCAATGGACAAAACAAAAAAAGGCCAATTTGTTGCCAAAGGAAAAGAGTACATTTTTGTTGGCTACTCTTTTGCAGCAAAAGCATATCGATTATATGACCCAGATAGTAGTGGAACGCCGAGATGTCAAGATTGTGGATGGTGAGTTCGTCAATGAAGTAAATGATATTCACGAAAATGGAGATCAGACTGAGGATCTTGCTAAAATTATCATACGCTTTGAGTCAAACGAAGAACCTGTGCAGGTACAAACTGTTGATGAGCCCGAAGACGAAACGGAAGGCAACGTTGACAACAGCGATGATGAGGAGGAGGAGTACTTCGTAAGTGCAAGCGATCCAGAACAGAGCCGAAGCTCAGATGAAGACATCCCACAAATACGTGGCCCAGGAAGGCCAAAAATCATTCGTACTGGTCAACCTGGCAGACCAAAGAAACAGTACAATGTTCTCAACAATCTAAGCTACTCCGATGACATTGAAACTCCACGGACCGTTGCAGATGCGTTGCATGGCCACGATGCAGAAGAATGGAAAAAATCTATGCAAAAGGAATTTGATGCACTCGTGTCAAAAAATACATGGACTCCTGTTAATCTTCCGTCGGGACAAAAGGCCATAGGCTCAAAATGGGTCTGCAGAATCAAACGCAACAAATACGGTGACATTGAAAGGTTTAAGTCGAGACTTGTGGCACAAGGATGTAGCCAGCAGCATTCTCCAGTGATACGCTATGAGACAATCCGAATGTTATTTGCGATCGCTGCAGAAAAGCAGTTACACATGCATCAGGTGGATATCTCTAACGCGTATCTCAACGGTAAACTCCTTGAAGTCGTCTATATGAAGCAACCCTCAGGCTTTATAGATGAGCAGAACCCGGAAAAGGTACTCAAACTTCAAAAGGCTATCTACGGGCTGAAGCAGTCCGGACGTGTCTGGAATGACACATTGAACGAGGTGCTGGTTAACATGGGCTTTAAAAGAAGTCAACACGAGCAATGTCTATACGTCAAACAGAATCAACAAGGCTTCAGTTATATAGCAGTTTACGTCGACGACCTGATAATCATCTGTCCTAAAGAGAAGGACGTCAGAGCGATCAAGCAAAAGATCGCATCCGTATTTGAGATGAAAGATGGAGGCCAGCTCAACTTTTTCCTAGGCATGGAATTTCATCGAGAAGGCAAACAAGGCGCCCTCAAGTTATGCCAGACAAAGTATATTGAAAGCGTTTTGGATACTTTCGGTATGCTGGATTGCCGTCCAGTCGCAACACCACTTGACCCAGGTTTTCACGTTGGTTGTAAAGATGAAGAATGTGCAAAGGTAAATATGACATATTATCAATCACTAATTGGTTCGCTCAAGTACTTAGCAGTTTTGAGCCGACCCGACATTCTTCATGCTGTAAGCAAACTATCACAGCGAAACCAAGACCCTCATGTGGAGCACGAAACTGCAGCTAAGCATGTGTTGCGCTATTTGCGCGGCACTAGGAATATGAGCATCATCTACCAAAAGTCTGGAGCGCCAGTAAAAGGATTCGCCGATGCTGATTGGGCCAACGACAAGCTGGACCGAAAATCATAGTCTGGATACGTTTTCTTCCTAGCTGGTAGTGCGTTTTCATGGACATCAGCAAAGCAGAGTGTCGTCGCCATGAGCAGCACCGAAGCAGAGTATGTGGCGCTATCAACAGCTGCTAGAGAAGCAGTATATCTACAAGAGCTGTTGCAAGAGATTGGATACTCAAATCAAGAGCCGATGACCATCTATGGCAGGGGTGCCCAGGCCTATGCTCTTGGGCTCGCTTTGTTTTTGTTTTTACTCTTGGGATGGGAACTCACAGAACGTATACATGAACGGCACCAAGAATAAAAAAACCCAACACATGCAAAAATTATGTGAGTGTATGCTATGCGTGGAACCGAAACCGTTTCTGTTTGCTTGTGTGGGTCGTCGTTGCTCGCGAACGCAAACTGACCAACAACAATTTCGATGCTTTTGTTGTTTTCTTACTCATTTTGCTTCTGCCTTATCTTCGAGCTTGCACTGAAAAAAACATTTTTGTGTCCAACCTGCCGGCAAAATGTTTAATAGCGCATGTTTGAGTACATTTTTTTTCGCTCAAAACTATTTTTGCGAATGGCAGTGCATTATATATCCTACAAAATTGATTTTGAATACAAAATTTAATCATTTGATAAACCTTATTTTTCACATAAGGGAAAATGTATGCAAACATTTTTCTTCCAGTGCACAAATTGAAATACAAAAAATCGGGCGCCTCTTGGTATTAGTGTTTTTCTTTGTGAGTGTTGGTGATTGCTCTTCCGTATGCTGGCTTTGGGCACCCCTGATCTATGGTGACAACCTCAGTGCGCATCATATTGCGAAAAATCCTATTCACCATAAACGCACAAAGCATATAGATTTAAAATATCATTTTGTTAGAGACAAAGTAGAAATAAAAATAAATAATAAAACTTGAATACGTATCCACACAGAAAAACGTTGCCGATGTATTAACCAAAAGTTTATGTAAGCAAAAGCATTACGGATTTGTAAAATCGCTTGGATTAATTGATTAATACATTGTAATCACATAATATTATTTTTAAGCAAAAGTGTTGAAATTTGAATTGTAACCATAACATGATCTGTGTGGCAACGCTAATTAACATAATGTACATGAACAGCGAGAGCCTATGTTATCTCTCGCCTCTCCTTTGAATTCTTATTCGTATGTATGCATGTACATATCTCATCTTTTTAGTTCTGAATAAACCATTTATGTATACAGACGTCGTTCGCTCTTTAATACGCGAGAAGCGCATATTACAATAACAATATAAAACATTAAGAATATTTTTTTTATTTTTGAAGAAAATGTATGTAAATATAATAATACTGACTATACGCACAGCGATTACTTGTTACTTAGAGACGAAAGGAACGTTTACACTTATGAATCCTACGCTGACCTTTATCACATTACTAACTTAAGTTTTTATAAGGAGATAATAAATATAGAATCCAAATATGTTAATAAATCCATAGATTCGAACGATGAATGGAAAATTAAAATGGATATTAACCCCAAAGATAAATAGAAGGGAAATTAATGAGTTGGGTACCATTTGGAAATGGGTAGCAGGTACGCCTGATCATGAGGATTTTATAAAAATTCAGAATAAAGTAAACGAATTTATTGAAAATAATAATAAACTATTTATAATGAATTGAACATTTTTTAAGGAAATTGAATTGCTTTCAAACTCATTCAAAAATCTTATATTCAGTGAATAGACAATATTAAGAAAACATCGTTTAAAATTAATTACATTTGATCTGCTGAACTTTATTGATACCATAACCCTTTCAGAAATAAACATTCTTAATATAAAAATTTTAAATAAAAATGAAATAGATGACATTTACGAGCACGAAAAAGAGCCTGTTGAGCTATCAGATTTACTTGACATTGCAACTTTTAAAATAGTTCGAAACGCAGACTTAATAATTATTTATATAAAATACCCCCAAATTAATAATATTTTTAAACTATACCATGCAAAAGCCATCTCACAACATGATGGAAAATTAGTTATAAGCAAAAATATTTGCGAATGTGGGGGACGTTATTATCTAATGAATAATTTCAAAACAGAAACATTTTACAATTATGCGAAAATAAGTTTAGAAAATAATTGTTTTACAAATTTACTAAATGGCCTTAAAGCCAACTGCTCGAAAATAAGAGAAAACGAGGGGGAACGTTATGAGCCGCGTCTGCGCCGCGGCTCTACTTTATACCCGGTACTCAGTCAGTATATATGTATGTGAGCTTGTTGTAATTTATTACATGTTCGCAAAAGGAAAAAATTTAATTTTAGCCAAAAAAAAACAATTTAAGTCGATCCTTTTCGGAGATTTTGATCTATTAGATGTTTCCATATTTGTTAACATAAATTTTTTACATCTGCCATTTCTACATGTTTTTATCTACTTCCTACATATACATACACGGCTGTGTGCGAGAGAGAGAGGGAATCAGTCTGCGCTTGGAAGGCCACTGAAATTTCATTTGTTCCTTCTGACTATATTTATGATCCGATCTGATCCAAATTCAATACTCTGGTAGATATAGTCTTTTTTCTATGATTCTGCGTTTTTGGTTTTCCCGTATCTTCAAAATTGTAGATTTTCATCTTTTGTGGGGGCGGAAGGGGGCGTGGCCAAATTTTAAAACAAACTCGTCTCGGTTTGATATCACAGGAGCTTGGATAGAAAGTTTGGTGGTCTCTTATATAGTCTCTGAGAACTAGGCGTCAAAAAATTCGATCAGGCATAGCGCCTACCCCTGTGTGTGAGAGAGAGCGAGAGGGAACGATGCATTTCGAAATGGTTTTCTTCATTGTGGCTATATTTATTATCCGATCTGATCCAGATCATTCTCTATAATTCTGCGTTTTTAGTTTTCTCGTATCTTTAAAATTGTGCATGCCACATTTTTCGTCCTTGGAGTGGGCGGAAGGGGGCGGGGCGAAATTTTAAAATACACTTGTAA
Source organism: Drosophila helvetica (assembly GCA_963969585.1). Taxonomy (NCBI): domain Eukaryota; kingdom Metazoa; phylum Arthropoda; class Insecta; order Diptera; family Drosophilidae; genus Drosophila; species Drosophila helvetica. The sequence continues at coordinate 36,771,475 of OZ018402.1, read as the reverse complement.
CAGTGCGATAGGACAGGAGTCTGGATACAAAATAGTGTTCCTCTAGCTTTTATGGTCTTTGAGCTATAGGCGCTAATGAAGACGGACAGACGGACGGACGGACAGACGGACAGACGGACGGACAGACAGACATAGCTATATCGACTCGGCTATTGATGCTGATCAAGAATATATATACTTTATGGGGTCGGAAACGCTTCCTTCTGGGTGTTACACACATTAATTTTTTGCACAAATCTAATATACCCCTTTACTCTTCGAGTACCGGGTATAAAAACAAAGAAATAGATTTCGTGGAAAATGGTGCCATATTAGTGTCAGGCACCAATAACGAAAACAACACGAAGTTGTTAGGTACTTATCTTCTCATGTTCAACGATACAATTATAATAAATAACAAAACCTATATAAATGAGAAGAATAAAATTTGGGAATACATATCGCAACATAGATACAGTAATTTTGATTTAGTTGATAATGTGCAATCCACTGATAAGATACTTTCCTTTGACAATGTTAATATTTTAAATCCATTTATAAAATTCGGGAATACTAGATTACCATTAACAACTATATTATTCATAATTTTCTTATTATTACCGTTGTTTTATTGCGGTTACAAATTAACCATATTAATCCACTCTAAAGCATTCATGAAAACCACACAAGATATAGTTGAAAACAATATTTTGCAATTATCAGAAGAAATCAGAGTTCTATCAGAACCTCAAAATGTATCGGGACAACACATTTAAGAACGGGGGGAGTTAACGTACCCAATTACAATAGTCTCTTATACGAGTTATAAACAATCTTTGGTGTGCCCAGGTTCAATCTCGATCTTTGGATTTCAATCTTTGGCTCCAACATAATTTATAAACAATCTTTTCTCACACCCCACTTAAAGTGGAAAAAAAACTTTTCTCACACCCGCCTTAATTGAAAAACAATCTCGGCCCAATCTCGGCTTTCGGGTAAACAATCGAACACCGAGTTTTCGGGTACACAATTGAACACCCGGCTTTCTGCAGATTCTGCATTTTTGGTCTTTCACAATTCTAGATCTGGATGACCAAATCGAGTCAGTCCGTTTGTTCATAGGAAAATGGTATCGAGCAGAGAACCATTTGGGGTTTCATGATGTGGAGATGGAATCAGTAGAGTCAGTCTTGATCTTGGATCTGAACGGAAAAGTTGACCTAAAACTAAAGTCGCCAAAATCGCGCCGATACATACCCGGTTGAACAACTTACCTCGAAACTAAAATTCTTTAAGTCTTGTAAGGCTCAATAAGTTTTGTGAAGTAAAGTTAAATAATTTTACTTTTTAAAAAAACAAATCGCCACCGCGAATGTTTAATTTGCATATGTGTGAGCACTATAACAACACAACGGAATGGAGTGCAAAAAAAAAAAACCAAACAAGCGGTTATGCAAATTTTGCGACGACGATATAATGAATGGTTGTCGAGAAGAGGGAATTTAGGGGATAAATAGGGAATTCAAAATAATTGATTGCATTTCTGTTCCGCAAAAATGGATTTATCCAAAATTGCGGTGCTATATCCGTGCATTGTCGTCCTCAAGTGCCACAGCGCCCGCAAACAATACATTCCTGCTTGCTTTGATACAAAATTTGAATTCTGAACTGATTTTATTTGTGTAAGCCTAGTACTCAGTTCCCTGCCAGCAGAATCAGGGTTGATATTCGTATGGAAACGATAAAAAGATTTTGCCAGCGGAATGGTTCCGCTAGGGTAATTTTGCAGGTAGTACTCAGTTCGACAATATTAACTGCCTATATATCATGGAAAAGTATTTCATGGTATTTGTGGTTTTCTGCTAGGCACGGCGAATTATATTATCCCAGCCTATAATAAAGTGGTGTGCGTGAATGTGGGTATTATTTTTACACTGCGGCATCATTGTCGAAGGTGCGGAAAGTTGATGCGAGGCGTTTACACCTAAGCCGCATCTTTTTCGTATCATTTTGTCAGCTGTTCGGGCTGCTAAAGTAAACAAACGCTGTGAGTAAGAAGAAGAAACGAAATTCATTGAAATTTAAAAAAATTATCAAAGTAATGAGCGATTTACTTTTTAATTTGGAAAACGGTGCATTTGGGAGTTTTACTACGAGCACCCAATTGTTTATGGAGCTTGTTAAGAATGAGTCCGATGTACATATGTGAAGCTATCTTTGCTCCATCAAACAAAAATTGTGTGCTGACGACTTTAATTTTCAAGTGGCACTTTTAAAGTTGGAATCAGTGCATCCCAAAAGATCTTTGTAAGTTGTTGTGTTACCATTTTGTTGTTTGCTATCCGATTTCTATCAATAAAATTTTAATTTAAATGTTTAGGATCGGCTTGGCGGTAATTGTTTGAAAAAAAAAAGATGTTTCCTCTCAATACCCCGTCGATACCCCGAATAATTTCAGTATTTTGTAAAAATACTACACAGAATACGGCAACACTAGCCAATGATGCGCCACATGATTAAAGATGCGGCCGCATCATTGTCTTCTTCTATCGACAGGGCTCTTACCGGCATCATTGTCGCATTTTCCATTTAACGGAAAAATGCAATGATGCGCCCCAGTGTAAGTCGGGTATTACAATCGAAATACAAGGAAACCAAACCGCTATGGAGTTCAAAAAGCAAAATATAAAAAGATTGGGGGAGTTTAGCGACGAGATTTTTTATTATTATGAAAGGAAATCGAGCAGAGCCATTTGCTATGAAATTTGATGCAATATGAGGCGCATGAGAGAGATGAATAGAGAGTACAATTTCAAATAATTTAAAAATTGTAAATATTTGTTCATATGAAGGAAAAACATGCCTACAGTGAGCCAAACCAATTTTTTGGTCTCATGAAATTATTAATTTTATTTCCAAGTATGGGGCACCTTATATAGCCCGTTGTGAGCCCCCTGTTTTTGCATGTGTTTGGTCGAGAAACTGCGTAATATAATTGTCTATGTTTACGTGACATATTTTAACACTGTTTTTATGTATTTAACGTCAAGTCAACACCGGCAGAATCATTTAATTAAATATATTCATATCAATAAATTAATTTGATAAAAAATGAATTTTAACTTTCTAAGCCATAAGCAAAGCGCATCTGTCTTGTTTTCCTTTCATATTTCTAAAATTTTCGTGTGTTTTTCAAGGGGCCCAATACAGGCTATATAATTTGTATTTTTAAAAAATGATCACTTAAGTGAATTCTTGGTAACATTCTTCTATTTGAAGGAATCAATTAATTTTCTTCACTGACGTTTACCTTAGATAGCTTTTAGCTGCTAATTCATATAGATAAGTTTGTGTAATCTGCTCTTGGTCAAAAGTTATGAGGCAATCAAGAAGCGGGGCCCATAACTGGTATGTTTCCCCCATGTATTTCAGGGGAAACGTGCAAAAAAGCTTGGAAATCGTTGAGGGATGAAATTTAGGGGATAAATAGGGAATAAAAAATAGTTGTTTGTATTTCTGTTCTGCAAAAACAGATCTACCCAATATTGCGGTGCTTTATCCGTGCATTGTCGTTCTCCAGCGCCACAGCGCCACAGCACCCACAAATAATACATTTTTGCTGGCTTTGATACAAAGTTGGAGTTTTATCTGATTATATTTGTACACAGTGTAATCGTAGGGCATGCACACCTGGTCACACTCGGCCGCAGCAAACGTTTCGGATCTGAGTACTAGGCTATACGGTATCTTATGTAAAAAATCTATAAATAAACGGTTAAAAGCGTGTTCCCACATGCCACCAACCATTTCGGGGATGGTCCGTAGTTCCATCAAAGACCATATAAATAGTAAGATGAACATCTCCATACAATTTTTTTTAGGTGGATTTTTGCTGTGTGGAATTAAATTTAAATTCCATCACGAAATATAGAGACAGATAATCAGAGAGACAGAGAGCGAACCGCTCTCTCGTTCTACATATATGTGAGGTTGAGATTAAACTGTATGTGGGCAAGTTACCCAGCCCACTACCCAAGCCTTCTTACCCGATTTATAAACAACTTCTAATTGGGAACTTCTTACACAGTTCTTCCATTAGGTTCCATTAGGTCTCCAATTCCTAATGAACTTTCCCACTCCAATAGACGTCATATCACTTCACACTTTTCATTAAGTTCCAATTGCGCCGTTGGCCGCCCGATATTTGTTTGGTTTATTCAAATTTCACAATTGAGACCAAATTCTCATCATCCTATTCTCCGACTCTGTTGAGCCAATCTCTTAAGCAGATCTTGCTTCTCTTAATCCGAGGTTTGTTTATTGGGAGCCGACCCTTGGTCGCCAGTCCGTTTTTGAAATCGAAAAAGAACAGTTGAGTAATAATAGAGCAGTGAGTTTAGACACTAAGAGTGAACTGTAACATAGTGAAAAATAAATAAAAAAATATATTTTTTTAAACTATTCACCAAGGAAATATTTAATTGGCGCCCAACGTGGGGCCGCACTTTAGTGTTCCGAAAAAATAGGCTTTAAAACAAATAACATACAGTTCTAAAGTAAACAAAGGAACTTGTGCGGCAACAACAAAAAAACCCTTTAACCGAAAGTGAGAGTTCGCGTTAAAACAACCTTGTAGAGGAAATTAATTAATGGAATAATCCTCTAAGATTACAGCATTCTGAAAATTAGTGATTATAAAAAACTATTCTCACAGCTCTAAAATCAAAATTTACGTCAAAAACTATCATCGAAATCAAAATAATTAAAAAAAACCCAAAAACGGATCATCATCAAAATCTAAATCAAAAACAAAAAAACAAACGAAAAACTTCGAGGAAGGATGACCCCAAACCATACAATTAAGAAGAAGAAAAACTAGACGAACCATAAAGAGGAAAAATCTAGAAGGACGACCCAAATCAGGATCATCAAGCCAAAAGGAAGAAAAGAAGACAACTCGTGAGCGATAATATTTTTTAAGAATAAAATAAGAAATAAAAAAAAACCCAAAGTAGAGGAATTAATAAACGACTTTAAAAAAATCCTCACCATGACGCCACCTTCACCAACAGCGGCTTCTAGCAGCCACGCAAATAGCTCAACATTGAATGTAAGCGATTTGATTAAACATATCGTTAATACTGAGTTGAATCCTTTGAAAGATGAGATCGTGAGTTTAAAATCACAGTTAAATGATAATATAAAAAAGGTTGAAGATTATCAGGTAGAAGAAATTGATCCAAATATTAAATGTGAAACCTCTTATGAAATCATCAAATCAGTCAGGGAATATAAAGGAGAGGAAGACCAGTACGTCAGTTGGAGGGAATCAGCAGAAATAGCCATGGGGCAATATAAAAAAGGTAGCGATAGATTCTTCTCAGCATTATCAATCCTGAGAAACAAGATAACAGGTATGGCAAATGATGCCTTAACTCATAACTGCACAGTATTAAACTTCGATGCCATAATGGCAAGATTGGACTTCGTCTTCAGCGACAACGTCCCATTCATATAATAGAACAAGACTTAAGTGTTTTAAGTCAAGGGAAGTTATCCATAATGGACTATTATGGACTAATTAATAAAAAACTTACCCTTCTAATAAATAAAACTATAATGACTTATGGCAGAAACAAACCCATTACCGCCGAAATGAATGAAAAACATAAGAAGACAGCACTAAGGGTGTTCATAACCGGCCTTAACGGCCAAATTTCAGACGTAATCTTTTCTATGAACCCGCAGGACTTACCAAACGCCATGATAATAGTGCAAGAGTTAGAAAGCAATAATTTGAGGGCAAAATTTGCAAGCAATTTCATAACAACACAACAGAAAAACTATGAGACAAACTTATTTGGGCAACAATACTCAAATATTATACACAGACAAAACAGCAATAATAAATATGATAAAAATCAAAGGAATGCCAATAACTTAAGGTTTCACCAACCCGATTATAACAACAAAAATAATTATAACAATTTTAACCAGAATAGAAATAATACTTGGAACCAGGGCAGATTTAATAATTCCCAACAAAATAATCAAAGTCAGTGGTATTCGTATAGACCTCAACAGAATAAACCAGAACCAATGGAGGTAGACGAATCTATACAGGTTCAGAATAGGCCTAGGTACAACAACTATCAGGGCCATAATAATTATAACAATAACAATTATAATCAAAATAAATGGTTCCAAAATAAAAAGCCAGAGGCGCAGAACAATCAGCAATTTCATCCACAAAATAAAAGGGAAGCCACAGGTACTGTTAACTAACCGGTTAACAAAACAATGAGATTGAATAATATCGAAGAAGATCATTTTTTAGGAAAGACTCCGGAGTAGGATTACCCTACATTATCCGGACTGAAAGAAAGATAAATAAAAAACTTAAAATATTAATTGACACCGGGGCAACCTCCTGTTACATCAGAGGAGGAATATATGGAAATAAAAACGAACTTCCCATATATAAGAAAGTGGCCACAGTAAATGGATACTCTATAATTAAATATTACCACATGGTAACAATATTCGATACGCGTTATACATTTTATGAAATAGATGGGTTAAATTCAGTCTTACTTATAGGTTACAACCTATTAAAAAAAATCGGAGCTGTAATTGACACAGAAAAAGTGGTAATAAGGTATGGGGGCAAGGAAGAGAAATTAATTTATGATTATGACAGCTCTTTAAACCAACTTTCTTTATCTGGAGGAAAAACCATCCTTCCATTAATGGAATATATAATAAAAAAATACTTTGATGAAAAGGCCAAAGTCAGATCTGAGTCTGAAGAGGCAAATCAAAGTTATACAAGTTTGGGATTTAAAAATCCTGAACACGCCGTCGTTGAATTATCCGACAAACATGAATTAAATAAAATGAAAAGTTTGGGATTAAAAAATCCTGAACACGCCGTCGTTGAATTATCCGACAAATATGAATTAAATAAAATGAAAAGTTTGGGATTCAAAAATCCTGAACACGCCGTCGTTGAATTATCCGACAAAGACTCAGATCTGAGTCTGAAGAGGCAAATCAAAGTTATACAAGTTTGGGATTTAAAAATCCTGAACACGCCGTCGTTGAATTATCCGACAAACATGAATTAAATAAAATGAAAAGTTTGGGATTAAAAAATCCTGAACACGCCGTCGTTGAATTATCCGACAAATATGAATTAAATAAAATGAAAAGTTTGGGATTCAAAAATCCTGAACACGCCGTCGTTGAATTATCCGACAAATATGTATTAAACAATGTGAATGAGTCAACTTCAAATCAAAGAAAAGATTTGGAGGACAAAATATTAAACATTATTAATAAAGAGCACTCAAAAATAAACATGCAAATTCCTTTTAGGACAGATGTTCGCTGCGAAATAAACACAGAAAACGATCGGGCTATCTATAGCAAACAGTATCCCTATGCTATGTCCGCTTCAGATTTTGTGAACTCTGAAGTTAGTCGCATGCTAAAAGAAGAAATAATAAGGCCAAGTAAAGGCCCTTATAATTCCCCTGTGTTAGTAGTACCAAAAAAGGGTTCAAAACTTAGGTTAGTAATAGACTATAAAAAACTAAATGAGAATACCATTCCAGATAGATACCCAATGCAAGATCCCTCAGTAATATTGTCAAACCTTGGAAAAGCTAAATACTTTTCCACAATAGATTTGGAATCTGGATATCACCAGATTCTTATGAAAGAATCAGACATCATAAAAACCGCCTTCTCAATAAATAACGGAAAATATGAATTCCAGAGAATGCCATTTGGACTAACAAACGCACCCAGAATATTCCAACGGGCAATGGACGACATATTAAGAGAACAAGTCGGTAAAACATGTCATGTATATATGGATGACATTATTATATTCTCAAAAACAATTGAACAACACCATAAAGACCTAATTGTCATAATTAATATATTGCTGAACGCAAACATGAAAATTTCGATTGAAAAATCAAAGTTCTTCAAATTAGATACAACCTTTCTTGGTTACGTTGTATCACACAATGTAATAAAAACAGATCCCGAAAAAATTGACACAATGGTAAAATATCCAATACCAAAAAATAGCTTCCTAGGCCTTACAGGCTATTACAGAAAATTTTTACAAAACTACGCAAAAATTGCGAAACCTCTTACAAAGTATTTAGAAGGTCAAAACGGAAAAGTATCCAAAAAAATGTCCCGAAGAATTTCTATACAGTTAGATGATTCAGCTGTAAGAGCTTTCAACGAGCTCAAAGATAATTTAATTGCTCAAATCGAGTTAGTACAACCAGATTATAATAAAAAATGCACTTTAACGACCGACGCTTTTGACATTGCGATTGGTGCAGTCCTATCCCAGGAAGGAAAACCAATTACATTTATTTCCAAAACTCTAACCAAAACAGAGCAAGTATATGCAACTAATAAGAAAGAACTTTTGGCCATAGTTTGGGCATTCAAAAAGTTGCGTAATTATTTATATGGTGTTAACAACATCGAGATATACACAGACCATCAATCACTTTCTTTCGCAATTTCTCAAAAGAATCCAAATATAGAAATGAAAAGATGGTATTCATTCATTGAAAGTTATTCACCCAAAATAATATATAAGCCAGGGGCAACAAATGTAGTCGCAGACGCCTTATCAAGAATACAGATTAACAACTTAACTGACAGTAACGAATCGGTCTCAGATCAAAGCACTCAGCATTCAGCAGAGAGTAGTTTTGAGAATGTTAAACAAAAAAACCCGAAAACCCTTAAACCAGCTTAAGCAACAATTGCTAATAGCAACGGGGAGGTATACAATACATGAGTCGATTAACATATTTGGAAATACAAAACATATAATAGAATTTGATACTACGGAAAATTTGGTATCAATCTTAAGAGAATACATTCCTCCTAATATAGCAATAGGAGTACACTGTACATTAGAGGACTTCTATAGAATTCAAATTCCTCTTATGAATAATTTCACTAATAAGTTTTTGTATACAAGAAGATTTGTTCAGGATGTAGAAAATCCTGGAGACAGAGCGGTAATAATCGAAGAAACTCATTGTAGAGCACACAGGGGATTAGACGAAAACTATAAACAAATAAACCGATTATATTATTGGCCGAATTTATACAAAAAACTCAAGGAATATGTTAAGAACTTTACAATTTGCAACCAAAATAAATATAATAGACAACCAGTACAAATACCTATCAAACAGGCACCTATCCCAAATAAGGAAGGAGAAAATTTACATATGGATATATATTATGCACAGAATTTAATATTTATAACTTGTATAGATTCTTATTCAAAATATTTAGTTGTAAAAGAGATTCCGAACAAGCTCAACATCGAAAATAAGATTGCAGAAATTCTGCAACACTTTCCATTAGCTAAAACTCTGATGATAGATTATGAACCAAGTTTTACTTCCTCCAAGTTTGCACAAAGATGTGGGATAAATTTATATTATGCAGATCCTCGAATGGACAAATAGAAAGGGCACATTCTACACTTACAGAAATTGCTCGTTGCATAAAAGATCAACTTAATTTGGTTGATTATTCAGAAATTATAATTAGAGCAGCTCAAAAGTATAACTTGACAATCCATTCAACTACTAATCAAAGACCGTTTGACATTCTGTATAACAAAATCAAGCATGAAAATATTCCCAAAATATTAAAATTAGCGCAAGAAAAAATGTTACAGGTTCATAATAAAGATAGGAAGGAAAAAGACTATCACGTAGGTGAGGTCATTTATGAGAAAAAACATGGAGAGAGAAATAAACTAAAAGCCAGATATAAAAGACAAGTAGTTAAAGAAAACTTACCTAATAAAATTATTATAAATAATAGAAACCGTTTGATTCATAAAGATAACGTCAAATTATAAATTGTCTCAAATTACAGAAAATGAATTTAACAATATTCGTATTATTGATGGTAACATCAACCAAATAAGAAATAATGGATTATTCAAATCACGAATTTTTGATTTACAAGGATACAAAAGATGTCCTTACTTATGAATCATATGCCGACTTATTCCATATAACTAATTTAAGTTATTATAAAGAAATAATCAATTTGGAAACAGCACACATTCAGAATAATAACCAGAATTTACTTTGGGAAATGACATACGATTTAAATATTATCAGAACTCTTATCTCACAAATAATACCCAATAGAATTAAACAAGGTATTAACGAAATAGGCACAGTTTGGAAATGGATAGCCGGGACCCCTGATCATGATGAAATCATAACAGTGCAGAATAAAATTGATGATTTAATCCAGAATAATAATAATCAATTTGTCATAAATTCTAAATTATTCAAAGAAATACAAACTATATTTGAAAATTTTAAAACAGCCTTTAGAAATCAAGAATTGCCACTACGAAAACACCGTCTTTGTTTGCTCACTTACGATCTTATGAATTTGATGGATACAATTACATTAGCGAAAATTGATGTATTCAATACAAAAGTTTTAAACGAAGAAGATATCAAAGAAATTTATAAACATGAACATAAACCCGTCACTATTACTGACCTGTTGGATATTGCTGAATTTAAAATTGCAATAAATCAATAATAACCAAATAATAACTAACCGTTGTGAAGTATACAATTCCAGATCCATTTCACATAAGGATGGAAAATTAGTAATTGATAATCAGGTTGCTAAATGTAATAATAAGTATTATGTAATGTCAAACTTTAAATCAGAACTTTATAATAATTATTGCAACTTAAACCCTGACAGTACTTGTTTCACAAGATTGTTAAATGGAGAAAAATCTATATGTAACAAGGTCAGAGAGAATAATAAAAAAATTGATATAATCCAAGAAGGTGCCATTTTTATTAATGGACACAATATTGTAAATGACAGTCATTTAGATGGGTCATTTTTAATAACCTTTAATGATACTACTATAATTAATAATGTAGCCTATTATAATATTGATAATAAGATTCTAAATTACCTCACTGCTAAACAATACAACAATTTTTTAATATCCGAATATTTTATGTCGAATGATTCGGAACTTGCATTTGATAATATCAACATATTAAATCCATTTATTCAAATTAAACAAACTCAAATTCCGATTACGTTAATATTAATAACATGTACTATTATATATTTAATTATCAGGATTTTGATCAAGTTTAGAAAATATCTAATATGCAAACCACGGAAAATTAGTTTTGAAATAAACCTCGAAAATAATATGTCCGAAAATGAAAATTCCGTTGAAGATGAAATTAGAGTCCAATTGACCAATCATCTTAATTCAATTTACCCATCACTTCCGATGAATCGGGACGATCCAATTTAGAATGGGGGGAGTTACCCAGCCCACTACCCAAGCCTTCTTACCCGATTTATAAACAACTTCTAGTTGGAAACTTCTTGCACAGTTCTTCCATTAGGTTCCATTAGGTCCCTAATTCCTAATGAACTTTCTCACTCCAATAAGACGTCATATCACTTCACACTTTTCATTAAGTTCCAATTGCGCCGTTGGCCGCCCGATATTTGTTTGGTTTATTCAAATTTGACAATTGAGACCAAATTTTCATCATCCTATTCTCCGACTCTGTTGAGCCAATCTCTTAAGCAGATCTTGCTTCTCTTAATCTGAGGTTTGTTTATTGGGAGCCGACCCTTGGTCGCCAGTCCGTTTTTGAAATCGAAAAAGAACAGTTGAGTAATAATAGAGCAGTGAGTTTAGACACTAAGAGTGAACTGTAACATAGTGAATAATAAATAAAAAAATATATTTTGTAAACTATTCACCAAGGAAATATTTAATTTGCACACATCTAAGGTCTGCTCTTTTGTATTGGTTTTTGACTACGCCACTCTCGAAGAAAACACTCATTACTTTAGAATTCATTGGAGATTATGACTTTCTTTAAGGACGCTTGCCCATAATACAAAACGAGGGGGAACGTTGTGAGCCGCGGGATAAATTTAGTTTTAGCCAAAAAAAAACAAAAAAAAATTAAGTCAACCTTTTCGGAGATTTATATATATTATTTCCATTTTTGTTTACATACGTTTTTTACATCTGTCTTTTCTACATGTCTAAATCTACTTCCTACATATACATACACGGCTGTGTGCGAGAGAGAGAGGGAATGAGTCTGCGCTTGGAAGGCCACTGAAATTTCATTTGTTCCTTCTGACTATATTTATGATCCGATCTGATTCAGATTCAATACTCTGATAGATATGGTCGTTTTCTATGATTCTGCGTTTTTGGTTTTCCCGTATCTTCAAAATTGTAGATTTTCATCTTTTGTGGGGGCCAAATTTTGAAATACACTTGTACTGACGTGATATCACAGGAGCATGGATAGAGAGTTTGGTTGCTCTAGCTCTTATAGTCTCTGAGATCTAGGCGCTCATCTGGACGAATGGGCAAAGCGCCCAACCCTGTGTGTGAGAGAGAGCGAGAGGGAACGATGCATTTCGAAATGGTTTTCTTCATTGTGGCTATGTTTATAAGTCGATCCGATCCAAATTCAACACTCTAATAGATATTGTGATTCTCTACGATTCTGCGTTTTTAGTTTTCTTGTATCTTTAAAATTGTACATGCCACAGTATTTCGTCTTTGGAGTGGGCGGAAGGGGGCGGGGCGAAATTTGGAAATACTCTTGTAACAGTGCGATAGGACAGGAGTCTGGATACAAAATTGTGTTCCTCTAGCTTTTATAGTCTTTGAGCTATAGGCCCTAATGAAGACGGACAGACGGACAGACGGACGGACGGACGGACGGACAGACAGACATAGCTATATCGACTCGGCTATTGATGCTGATCAAGAATATATATACTTTATGGGGTCGGAAACGCTTCCTTCTGGGTGTTACACACATACATTTTTTGCACAAATCTAATATACCCCTTTTCTCTTCGAGTACCGGGTATAAAAAGTAATATTTTGTAAATCCTTTATATGCTAATTTTGTTTAATGTACTCTAAACGAATACAATTAGAATACATTAGATTAAATGTCTGTAGCGTATTCGTAGGTCGAGTGAAAAAGCCCCACCCCAACTTCCAGAAAATAAATTTGTCTGAAGAAATGTTTTGGTCGTAATGTTTTGGTTTGTAAATTCGGCAGCTCAGCACAAAAACACACACATATGAACTTGCAAATCAGTGCGTACTCACACATGAAAGCTCATTCTATTTTTAGATCCGTGTGCTCTTCTCAACTTCGTGCGAGCGAGACAGCGCGTATTTAGGCATATAAAGAAAACTTCGCTGCTCACAAAATGAAATTGTATTTCGGTCCGATCGGGGTGTTCAGTTTGCTCACTTGAATTCAGCAAAACGCAATTCTCATGAATGGAGCTGTTATGAATATATAAAGGCCTTTGACAACCCGCATAGTTTTGGAAAGGTTGAACCTGAAATCCGAGTCCCCGATCAGCATTACTGGTACCGACACTCTGCAAATTTCCTTGGATTGTTCCTCCAATATTGCCGACGCTTCGATCCGTTATGCAAGGATCAACATGTGATATAATGTCGAATCGTTGCCTCTTCCTGTAAAGTTGATATTCACTTACATAAATATATATCTGAAGTAAATTGAAATGAAATACATTTGGAAGACCATGACGAATACAAAAAGTACCGTATCGCTTCTAAAACACATAAAACAATATCTTGTACTTCATTTTTACTTGGATTGCAATTTACTTACAACCATCCACAGAATTCCTGGACATACTTTCATTCAAATAATTTAGCACTGCATAAAATTCTTCCTCATCAAATTAATTTATTTGGTTTTCCCTTCTGTCGAACGCCACCATAAATATTTTGAACAACATTTGTTGCTGTTGAGCCACAGTCGAAACAATGAATACATTTTTCATATATGTATTTAAATTAATTAAAATTAAAAAAGTAGAGAAATTGACTCTGATGACGAATTTATTGTGTTGGGGGCGGCTTATATTGTCGCAAACACCAAAGGCACCAACATGTCAAAATGATGAAAATGCTTATTTTCCGCGATCCGCCAAAGAAATAGCCTGGCCTCAACTGCTTTTATTAAAACAATCTTCGCCTCACGTTGAAAATTTGCATCTGTCTTTTTATTCATTTATTTATTCGACAACAGATAACCCTTAACTGGCTAAACTAACTTATTTCTATCTTATACAATAAACAGTAAATAAAGAATAAAAAATTAATCAATAAACAAGAGAAAATGAGAAAGCAACCGACTGACGGCTCCTTTCCCATGGCAAAAATCTAATCGCATCCTAGCAGGCAGAGCATTATACTGGCGAAGAGCCCTACTTATTGGCTTATTGTTTCCGTAGCTGGACCGGTGGAGATCAACAAGAAAGAGTAAATGGTCCCTAAGGCTCCTGGCAGGCGTGTTGAAGGTAATCCTACTAAGCAGGCCAGGGCAATCAATTTTACCTTCTAATATATCATAGACAAATAACTGAGCTTCAATGGTCCTTCAATCCTCGAGAGAGGAGAGATGCACGAGGCGACATCTGCACTCATAATATGGCAACGGACTGGAAAACTCTGAGCTTTTTTGAGCTCTGTTTTAGTTTCATTAATTAGGCGTCGTTTAAGGTAGTTTGTAAAAATAAACGGCTAAGTTGCAGCCATTTGACCAAACCTGGGCATGCCGAATTTTTCCGATAAATTCCATTAGTCGACATATAACAGTTATTTTTTTTTGCAAAGAATACCAAAAATAACAGTTTTTAACGGTAAAATGGCATTTGGGATGATACCTATCGGAATTTAACGGAAAAATTCGGCATATGAAGGTTTTCATCTGTCTTCTCTACATTTCTACATCTACATACGTCTTAGCTACAAATCGTGGAAATATGTGCGAGAGAGACAGAAAATGAGTATGCGCTTGGAAGACCATTGAAATTTTATTTGCTCCTTCTGGCTATAATATTGATCCGACCTGAGCCAGATTCAAAAGTCTGATAGATGTGGCCATCCTCTATTATTCTCCTTTTTTAGTTTTCTCGTATCTTAAAAATTGTGCATGAGACAGATTTTCGTCCTTTGTAGGAGCGGAAGGGGCGTGACACTAGTCACTACACTAGTATTGAAGTGATATCACAGGAGCATGGATAGAAAGTTTGGTTGCTCTAGCTCTTATGGTCCCTGAGATCTAGGCGCTCATCTGAACGAATGGGCATAGCACCCACCCCGGTGTGCGAGAGAGAGCGAGAAGGAACGATGCCTTTTGAAATGTTTTTCTTTTATTTATGATCTGATCTGATCCAGATTCAACTATTTGATAGATATGATCATTTTCATGATTCTGCGTTTTTAGTTTTCTCGTATTTTTAAAATTGTGCATTTTCGTTTTTTGAGTGGGTGGAAGGGAGCGGGACGAAATTTTGAAATACACTTGTAACAGTGTGATATCACAGGAGTCTGGATGCAAAATTTGGTTGCCCTAGCATTTAAAGTCTCTGAGATATAGGCGCTCATGAAGACGGACAGACGTACGGACAGACAGACATAGCTATATCGACTCGGCTATTGATGCTGATCAAGAATATATATACTTTATGGGGTCGGAAACGCTTCCTTCTGGGTGTTACACACACCCATTTTTACAACAAATCTAATATGCCACTTTACTCTTCGAGTACTGGGGATAAATATAAAACAAAATGTCAAACTTGTCTGCAAAAAGCCCCCTTAAACTACTACTAGCCTACTACTAACCCGTAATACTTTACTTGACTTATTTTTTGTGAATGTTAAAAGCAAAGTAATGTTATATGATCAATTGTCTGTACCTGGATACTCAAAACATGACTAAACATTTATGACCTATGATTTGAATTATGACGAAATCGACACTCCTTCATTCTACAGAGATTTCAAAAATATAGACTATACAAAGATATACGCTGACATAAGTTTACTTGACTGGAACTTAATATATGATAAATTATCTGTTCACTCAACTTGATCAGCTTCAATTTAATATTGATTATCTTTATAATCATAATGTTCCCCTAAGGAGAGTAACTGCCAAGCATAAAATCAATACCTGATTCATAGCCGTATGACATTAGACTTTGAAGCTAGACAAAAAAGCTAGCTGCAAAAATAGAGATGGCCTTAAGCAAAAAGCATGCAGTGAGAGCGAGAGAGATATATGCGTCCAGTTGTTTTTCCAGTTGAGCTGGGAGCAGTGCTGCGGCAGAGTTTATCGATTGCTATACTTTTTAGATACAATTTTGCTGGCTGGCTGGCTGTGTGTGTTCGAAAACATCATTTAGTTACAAATTGGGCCTCAGGTATTCGACTGATAGCCGGGATTCGGGATTAGAGACGACTACAAACATTAATTTTGGATTTTTTTTCTATCATGCTATCTCTCTCTTCACAGCAAATTAAGCAAAGTCTGATGTCATATGGTCATCACTAATGACATAAAACAAGGAATCGAAAAAAGAAACAAAGCTTTTCATAAATGGAAGGGATACAAGACTGGCCATCATTTTAAAATATACCAAGAAGAGAGACAGAGTGTAACTAAAAGAATTATCGCTGCCAAAACATCTTACTATACATCAAAACAAAATTACCTCGCAATTACCTCGAAACAAATATGGCAAGCCATAAAAAGTATAGGGATAGGGAAACAACAATCTTTGGCGCAAGCAGACATTAACGTGAAAGAACTAAATTTAAAATTTGCACAACCACCAGTACCTGTCATTACAAACCATACAAGACTAAGACCTGATAATCATAGATTTCCTAACTTTAACTTTATGTGCGTGAATTTGAGTGATGTCCTTGATTGTATTCTAAAAATTTAGTCTAACGCAACTGGTCTGGATGATATGAATCCGAAATTTATTAAACTTATACTTCCATACATAATTATGCCAATTACACACATATTCAATACGGCTATAATGACGTCTATATTCCCTGAAAGATGGAAAGAAGCTAAGATTATACCCATCCCAAAACTAAACTCAAAAGATTACAGACCAATATCAATTCTTCCAATGCTATCGAAGGCTTTTGAAATGTTAATGGCTATACAAATCACTGAGTTTCTCACAGGAAACAACATACTAAATGATAATCAGTCTGGATTTAGGAGAAATAGTAGCTGCACAACAGCCATCATAAAAATAGTAGAAGATATAAGAGAACGAATAGACAAGGGCAAAATAACATTCCTGACACTACTCGACTTTGACACCGTTGATCATAAAATCCTACTTGAAAAACTTTTCAATGAGTGCAATGACCTCATATTTCAGCAATAGATGCCAAACAGTTGTCGCAACAGCTGCTAACCCCCGAAGTCAAAATGTCTTGTCATATAAAAAAACAAAAAGAAGATTGACATAAATATACTGAGACGGCTTCAAATACGAAAAGGCAAGCAACTTAGGGTTTATATTTAATAGAACATTATTATGGGTTTATGATGTAAACAGAACGTTAGGAAAAACATATGGAGTTTTAAGATCACTTAAATTAACGCAACGCTTTTTTTCCGGTTCAAACCCGTATGATGCTTGCCAAGGCATATCTCATTCCAGCTCTCATGTATTGCGTTAAAGTTTTTGGAAACTGCGACTCCAGTAGTAGACACAAATTGACAGTAGAATTTAATGATATAGCTAGATATATTTACGAATTGACTAGGAAAAACAGAATAACAAACATAGTTTTTACGATATTTTATCTTGTCTTTTTGAAATGGATGAACTTCAAAATACTAATATTATTACACAAAATAATTTATAACGAGGGGGAACGTTGTTAAATACTTTCTTTTGCAGCAAAAGTTTCTAGCTATTCGTTTCTATTAGTTTTAATTGGCAAAAGGCGCCACTGTGCGACAGCATTAATACAACGCAGACTGCGAAAGATTGTGCTTATCAGCCCCAGCCTTCTGGGGAACGCCCATAAAGAAGTTATTGCCGATGCAAGTGGGGGCTGGTGGTGGTGGTGGTTCGTTGGTTCGTTGCTGCCAGTATAAATGGTCCCGCCTGGCTCTGGGGATCTTACAGTTTTGTTGCAATCTCCTGCGCGAACAGAACGTCCAGAAATCATTAGAAAATGCATCATCCTTTGCCAGCTCTCTGCTGCCTCCTTCTGCTTGTGGTTTTCACCTGCTCCAACGCCCAACGTACGTATTGAGGATTTCTCTGCTCGGGATCGTATGTTGACTATAGATTTTATTTTTAGATATATCTGAGGAATATCTGTATGCCATAAGGCTCGATCTGGCGGATGACCAGGCCGCCGGAGACTATAACTACGATCAGCAGGGCGACGATTGGGAGGGTCTATGTCAGACCGGAGCCGCACAGTCACCTATTGCTCTCAATGAATACGAAGTAAATTTTAATCTTGACAGAATCGGAGAATATAACCAGCTGGTGAAATGTTTTACAGATCGACGTAATAGATGTTGAACGCATTCGTTTCCACTATTATAATGAAAGCCTGCAAACACCTCTGGTGCTGATGAACAATGGCCACACAGGTGAGCGATGGACTGAATCATCTTTTGAGCTAGGGATTGAATTTGAATTTGATTTTGAACAGCCAACATGGTCATACCACCCACCCAGCTGGGACCGCGTGCATCCATCAATGGTGCTCTTCTGCCGGGCACCTTTGAAGCCCAGAGCGTGCACTTCCATTGGGGATCGAGAAACTCCACTGGCGTAGAGCATTTAGTTAACTATAATACGGGAAATGCATCGGTGGAGATGCACATCGTGCACAAGAATACACGCTATGAAACCGTCTCGGAGGCTAGTCAGCATCCGGACGGCCTCGCCGTGCTCGGCGTGCTGATCCGATCCGGACAGAGGCAAAACTCCAGGAATTCCGGCCTCACCAAGATCTTCAATCGGTTGCCTCGCATTGTTAACTACAACACTAATACCACCATAATAGGTCGTTTGAATGTTGAAAAGCTGCTGGGAACTGTTGTAACGGGAGAGTTTTTCACCTATAATGGTTAGTAAAACTTCGATATTGGTATCTCCCACTCTATCTCATCTATTTTTAGGATCCCTGACTACGCCGAACTGTGCCGAGGCTGTTACGTGGATTGTGTTCCCAGATGTTGTTGAACTGCCGTATCGACAAATTGAGAAACTGTTTAACCTAAAAGATTCACGCTCCATGCCCTTGATCAACAACTATCGAAAATTACAAGACAGAAATGATAGAACGTTTAATAATTTAATGTGCTCTACTTTATACCCGGTACTCAGTCAGTATATATGTATGTGAGCTTGTAATAAATTACATTTTTACATGTTCGCAAAAGGGATAAATTTAGTTTTAGCCAAAAAAGACAAAAAAAAATTAAGTCAACCTTTTCGGAGATTTATATATATTATTTCCATTTTTGTTTACATACGTTTTTTACATCTGTCTTTTCTACATGTCTAAATCTACTTCCTACATATACATACACGGCTGTGTGCGAGAGAGAGAGGGAATGAGTCTGCGCTTAGAAGGCCACTGAAATTTCATTTGTTCCTTCTGACTATATTTATAGTCCGATCTGATCCAGATTCAATATTGTGATAGATATGGTCATTTTCTATGATTCTGCGTTTTTGGTTTTCCCGTATCTTCAAAATTGTAGATTTTCGTCTTTTGTGGGGGTGGAAGGAGGCGTGGCCAAATTTTGAAATACACTTGTACTGACGTGATATCACAGGAGCATGGATAGAGAGTTTGGTTGCTCTAGCTCTTATAGTCTCTGAGATCTAGGCGCTCATCTGGACGAATGGGCACAGCGCCCAACCCTGTGTGTGAGAGAGAGCGAGAGGGAACGATGCATTTCGAAATGGTTTTCTTCATTGTGGCTATATTTATGAGTCGATCTGATCCAGATTCAACACTCTGATAGATATTGTCATTCTCTACGTTTTTAGTTTTCTCGTATCTTTAAAATTGTGCATGCCACAGACTTTCGTCCTTGGAGTGGGCGCAAGGGGGCGGGGCGAAATTTTAAAATACATTTGTAACAGTGCGATAGGACAGGAGTCTGGATACAAAATTGTGTTCCTCTAGCTTTTATAGTCTTTGAGCTATAGGCGCTAATGAAGACGGACAGACAGACATAGCTATATCGGCTCGGCTATTGATGCTGATCAAGAATATATATACTTTATGGGGTCGGAAACGCTTCCTTCTGGGTGTTACACACATTAATTTTTTGCACAAATCTAATATACCCCTTTACTCTTCGAGTACCGGGTATAATAAATAGCCGGCAAACGTTTACGAGAAACTGAACTTCGTCAACTCCATAAGAACCAAAAACATAAAGAGTTCGATACAAAACATTAAATTCAGAACGGCAATATTTTATACATGCAATTCTCATATGGAACCAACTTCCCCTTTATATAAAGTCATTGAGCAACACAACGCAATACAAGAAAAACTTAAAAACATACCTTGAATCATAAAACATATATATATATGTGTAAGTAGATAAAAAAAATATACAGCATAAACAATAAAAAATAATTAAACAAGGGAAAATCTAAAATAAGGTAAAGGTAAAAATAAATATAAAATAAAGTAAATGAAATAAATTAAATTAAATTTTAAGGAATGCATAATATTGTCTAGACCTAAGCCTAGTAATCAGATAAGCAAAATTTTCTTACGCAAGAATCAGGGATGATATTCGTATGGAAACGATAAAAATGCATGCCTGAAATTTCTTGCGCAAGAATTTTGCAAATGAGTATTCAGATAAGCAAAATAAATGGCCGATTAATACTGGAAAGACAACCATATATACTAGAAAAGAAAAGGTGGTATTTGCTGGGCTCGACTGAAAGATAGAATTATTCTATATTCTGTCGTCATCGACACTCGTATATCGACATCAACATGAAGAAGACCAATAGCGAGCGGCTTGGGGAGTTCTGCCAGAAAGCGACAGCTGGCTAGAAATTTGCAATATGGAAAACAAATTTAATCTCATTAAAGCCGATTATATGGATATTGTAATTTATCAATTTTAAACCCGATATTCATTTTATTCATTTATAATTTGATAGATATCTTATGATTTATAAAATATTGCGGAGCATTCTATGTTCATTGTCGTTCTCCAGCGGCACAGAGCCCATGAATAGTACATTCCAGCTTGCTATTTGACAAAATTTGAATTTCCAACTGATTTTATTTGTAAGCAAACAGAAAACAGTGTAACTGTAGAGCATGCACATCTGGTCACACAGCAAAATATAGAAAACTTTCTTGCGCAAGAATATTTTGCTTAGGGTGCGTCTAACACCTCCTCTGCAACGCTTCGTTTTGGCACAATCTCTGTCCTTACGAAACACTTGGAAAAGGTTGGGATCGAAGTCCTCGTTGTCGAAGAAGTTCTCGTTGATCCAGGTTTCAACCAAAATTCAACCAAGATGTTGCCAAGTATACAGCTTGAGCCTTAGTGCGCATACCCGATATGTTTTCAAAGAAAATTCGAATGGATTTGGCTCCGTTCATCAGCATGGTCCCAGGAAATGGCGGTGCCGTCCGGCTAGCGGCCATGGAAGTAGGATCCAGAGCAGGGTCAGGTAGCGCGAAACCTGCCCGCCCATCGTAGTCCGAAATAGCAGTGCACCATCGTCGACCAGAAGATTGGGCCACCAATCCAGGTGCTGCTGCTGAATAGAATATTCCATTCAAGAGCGAAAGCCGGGCTTCTGACTATCCCCAAATGTCGAGTGCAGCGATGGCGCAAGCAAAGCACACGAAGAACTGCATTGGCGTTTGTTGTTGTAATGATGACCTAGTATCTATCAGACGTCCAGCAGCAGCCGAGCGAAAATCTTACAAAGCGCAGTGCGAAAAAAAAATATTTTGTTGGTGTTCCAAAGAATGCCAAATATGAAGCAGCAACGGGCCGTTGCTCATTGCAAAGATGCGAGAAAATGTAAGAGAAGCGGCGATCCAGAAACCGTAGGCGCCACTGAATGGGGGTTTTTCGAAGTGGATGGAACTGAAACTTGCTGAGTCCGGAGTTCCGCCATGGCACAAGTGTTGGCAGATTTACAGCCGTCAGATCAGCTACCGGCCGCTGCCTATGCACAAAGCGGGAAACTCTTACCGATACTGGCCAGAATTTGTAATCAAAGACCATCGGGAATAAAGGCTCAGGAACCCCAAGTTTGAAATTAACGAATTTCAACTAACTTCGCACAGGAAATTTCGGCCTAGGACACCTTGAGCTTATCGGCAGCAAATTTCACCACTGCCTCTGGCTTCGTCGCGGCCATATGAATGTATTTTCTGCTCTGCAATACATTTAATTGCTCACATCTCGGAGCAACACCAACAAAACGCTTAGCAGTTTTGTTCCGGTTCTTACTTTCTTTCTTTCGGACTGTAACGAAGGCATCCGAATCAGAAGGGAGAGCTTTGGCTGATCCCGGGTTAACGACCGCAGTCGAAGTGACGGCCACTAGCCGTGGAGACAGCAAGTCAGTCGCCGGTATGGAATTGTTGGCATCTTTCTTCGAAACAACCGGCTTCACCCTTTTAGAGCCTGACAGCCTGAATATCTGATTTGAGATCCCGATAATGGCTTTCAAGCTTCAGCACCTTGTCACTGAGTTCATCAATTTTTCAGTGCGAGTTATTTGCCACCACACAGTTATCACACTGCCACAGCAGGTAGGCAGATTTATTATAAGTTTAATAGCATCTGAGGGCAAATCAATGCACCACAAATGAAACGCACTGCAGCACAACGACGAGCAGCGAAAAGCGTCAAATCAGCGAAGCTGAGCAGCAGTGATGTTCAAATTGCATTCAGAGCATTGATGAAGAGACATAGCGAAAACACGACCGAACGCAGTGAGAGCTGACTAATCAATCAATTTTTGACTACATTTTTCACAATCACTTCAGTAATAATACGAGCATATATTTTACTGGCGAGAATACCAGCTGATCTCAGCGTCCACAATCGTGATAAGCTTCGTCAAGGAGCCGTGCTTGATATATGGAGCAACAACGATCGCAGCACCGATGCTGTAATTGATTTTATATTCGAACAAATTGACAAAAGCAGCGTAGAACATATTCCAATTATAAAAAAATTTTAACAAATTTGAGAATGAGAAATTTGCGATGAGAAAATCGAATGAGAGATCGTTTTAAAGAAAAGCACGCAAAATGGCTTTCAATTAATATTAGCATAATGGTCAAAGTATTTAAACGCAAAAATTCCAAGTACCGCAAAGACCAATGATTGATCAGACATTATTCGTCCCATGATAGATAATTTTGAAAAGATTTTGTGGTTTAATCCATGTCCCCAGTCTGTTAGATTCTGCAGAATCGGCACCTCTGGCCCCTAACCATACAATATACAACGAATATGTCGCCAACGAACATGCTGAGGACGCCACCAGGGTCTTCGGCTCTGGCTTCCGGCTCGCACCGCTTCATCATGAGCCAACCAGCGCAACAGTGCATTTGCCATTCATCTCGATCGCGAAAATTCGGGAGAACGTACACATCTAAAATATTATGCGCTGGCATGTGTGAAGACGCACAAACCTACACGTAAGTGTAGGGCGTAATTGCGCCAAGTTGAAAACATGTGTTTGCAGGGGCTTCGATCGATTTGGAGGAATCCCAAAATATTGATTCGTGGAAGCCGTCGGTGAAATAAGGAGTCGATGGCCAAGGGACCGACGCACATGGCTGCGTGCACAGGCTATGTGCCAAAGAATACATTTTGGAAAACAAATATTGTGATTTTATTTCCGAATCGGATGGCTACCCAGTTTTGTCTGTTTCCTTCATTATCGTTCCGCCTCCCCAACCTTAAAGGCCCGCCTCGTAATGCAATTCATTAGTTCTGATATTTTCTCTGATAGGCAGAAAAGGGCAGAAAAAGCGGAAAAAAACATAACTTCTTACAAAAATTACAAAACGCATAACGCAGCCATAGTTGAGCCATGAATCGAGAAACATAAAGATAATACTTAAACTCTTACAAGCATTTGCTCTTGCCGGTCAAGCTGCTCAAGCTTTTTTTGGTTTTGTTTGATGTAAAGAATGCACTAGTCAACACGACATTTCCGATGTGGCCAACAATTACTTTTTCTGATAGATTTCGGGATTTACATTTTTTTTAAAAAGAATTATGTTTTTTTTTTGGTTTTGTTTTTTTCAAAGAATTTATTTTTTTAATGTTTTTTTCAGAGGTTGTGCTTCTTTTTCGCATAACTTAAGTATCTTATATCTGGTTGCATAGAACTTTGCAGTTCTGAAAAGCTGACAAAAGCAGCTATAAATGCGATCCACGTTGTAACTGCAGCTTAACGTCTGGAAGATATTAAGCTTTCAAATTCAAATGTGATCGTTTTTTGCGGTATTTTTTTGCGAAATTTTGACTTTGAAAACTCAGGAAAAGTCGAAAAATATTTCTTGGCCTGTCTTTTTGGCTTTAGATAGGTACATTAATTAGACGTTGTTTAAGGTATCGTTTGTAAAAATCGATGAAAAAACGGCGAAGTTGCAGCCGTTTGATCAAACCTTTTTGTGCCGAATTTAGCCGTTAAATTCCGTTAGTCGACAAAAATACCACAAATCTGTGTTTGGAATGGAATGGCAGAATTCGTTATACGAAGGTTTGGTCAAACGGCTTTTCTTCTATGCCAACAAGGAGGATACACAAAACATTAGATCACAAAGATTTCATTCGAAATATGTTAAGCTAAATGTTTTTAATTTAACCGATTCTCAAAAGAGTATAGGGGTATAATATATTTGTGGTGAAAATGTATGTATGCAACGCACAGAGGGATGCGTTTCCGACCCCATGACCCTGACCCCATATATAGCAGAGAGTAAGGTATAGTGGCGGACACTGTGGTTTTTTCCATCTATCTCTCTCAAAAATCAATATCTGAAAAGCTGACAAAAGCAGCTATAAAACCAACTCAGACGCTTTGTAGCTGCAGCTTAAAGTCTGGAAGATATTAAGCTTTTAAATTCAAATTTGATAATTGTATTTTTTCCAAAATTTTGACTTTGAAAACTCAGACGAAAAAAAACTATTTCTTGGCCAACATTTTTGGTTTTAAATAGGTACATTAATAAGGCATCGTTTAAGGTATCGTCTGTAAGAATCAATGAATAAACGGCTAAGGTTGAGCCGTTTGACCAAACCAAATTAAGAACTATGCTGCATTCAGAACTGCAATACAGGCAGATGTAAAAGCTACCTGGAAAAAACATGAAAAAATTTACCAATCTTCAAAAATTATTTAAAAAAAACTAAACCATAATTTTTAAAAAAAATTAAAATCCCGAAATAAATCAGAAAAAGTCATGTTTGGCCACAGTGGAAAAAAAGGGTTCAATTTTTTCGATTAGTGGTATCGGTATCAGGTATAAAGAAGTCGACGTAATTATATTAATTTCTTACTAAATGTAACAGAAATTCGAGTATTCAAGATTCTAGAAGTTTGTGAACATGCAATGCTGACGTTGTATTTTGCATTTTAATAAGTACTCATTCTTGCGTATTGTCGTTTTTTTTTGTCAAAAATAATTAAATAATTGTATGATATAGTTCAAGTTACGAAAATGTGGAAAATTGTAATATTATTTATTTTCTGTGTTTTATCGAATCTTAATGCTTATTACTTTGAAAATGAATCTATGTTAGATATTGATAGTGAATTTGACCAATTTAAGGTAGGAACAAAATTGACTGAATATAAGAACCGAAATTTATGTATAAATATTTTTTATAGAAGATAAATAATAAAAAGTACATTCGTAGTTTTGACGAAGTGCGTAGTTTCAAGGCATTTGAGGTAAACTACAAAATAATAAAGGACCATAATAAAAACTATCACGACGGTCAGACTACCTTCAGATTAGCAGCAAATAATATGGCTGATATGGTAGGTATAGACTTTTTCTCATGTTATGTAACTGAAATAAGTAAATTTAATACAAATTTGTACATCCGCTCGTGAATATAATACACATTTTATACAGAAACCCATCTGGCGGTATAATTTTCCCGACTTACTAAGAAAGAACACTATGCAACAGGATTTTTACTCAACGAGCCAAAACTACATTTTCTGATAGATTTGTAGCTTTAAAATGTTTTAATTAATTATGGTTTTTTCAAGCCATTGTTTTTTTAAATGCACCGTATACAAATTTTATTGGAAGCTCCTTTTTCACCAAACTTAAGTATCTTACATCTGGTTTTAAAATACTGCAATTCTAAAAAGCTAATACATTTAGCTACAAATTTAACCTCAACACTTTGTAGCTTTAGCTTACTGCCTGGGACATATTAAGCTTTCAAATGTATGATTTCTTGTGGTATTTTTTTTTTACATTTTGACTGTAAAAACTCAGGAAAAGTCGAATTATTTCTTGCGTTTTCAGCGCATTTGCCATCAATCTCGATCGCACAAATTCGGCAGAACGTACACATCTAAAATATTATGCGCTCGCATGTGTGAGTACGCACAAAACCTACAATTAGGTGTAAGTGTGTACTTGTGCCGAGACGAAAAAATGTTTATAAATTTTATTTTTCTTCGAAAATCAATTTCCGATCGATTGGTTGGATAAAAAAATATTTAATGCATTCATATTTAATTTCTTAGTTAAATGTAGTAATTTAAGCATAAAGTAACAGATTAATTTCGCAAAAGGATTTTCGGTCCCCCGCCTCAAGTTATTAATAAATTTGAGACAGATCTGAAGAAATGTTGACAAATCGTTGCAGTGCACAGTTACACATATACATGCATATGCACGTACTAGAAAATGTTTTGCTTATTTAGGACAGGGCTCGGCACGGCCCTATCTAATGAGTATAGCAAAAGTCTCTGCTGCTGCGCTGCCGCTCACGGACAGTATAAAAAAAAGCATACCTTCGTGTGGCTTCGGCAATGCGACTTCGGCTCTTGCCATCTTGCTCTTTAGCTTCAGCCGTCGACAAAAAAAGACTACGCTGCGCAACTATTTAATGAAACACTGCGAGAAAAATTCACTGAAAAGTGCGAAGAAAATTTTTTTTCAATTCAACATCTGACCATCTGATCATTTAGCCGACTTATTGCGCATTAAAGAGTAGAATGGTGACATAGACTTGGACACTACATCAAAAACGAATTTATGAGAAATTTTGTCATTCAGGAGCGCTTGAAATTGTATTCCAGTTTCAAAAGGAAGCTATGTTTTTATTATTTTATTTTATTATTTTATTTTCTTTCAATTTTTATTTTGCACGACAGTTTCAGCATGAAACATTTGCAATTGAACTAAAAATAGTTATTCCCAGTGTAAAGCAGGCATGCTCGGGTTTCTGCTACACACACCAGTGTATTGAATGTATGCGTGCCGAGCACTGATTTAGACCAGTGCTCGGCACGCATACACTCAACAC
The DNA here is from genome assembly GCA_963969585.1 of Drosophila helvetica. Classification (NCBI taxonomy): domain Eukaryota; kingdom Metazoa; phylum Arthropoda; class Insecta; order Diptera; family Drosophilidae; genus Drosophila; species Drosophila helvetica. The sequence goes on along the minus strand of OZ018402.1, from coordinate 36,743,960 downwards.
GCTCGTGTGTGTAGCAAAAACCCGAACATGCCTGATGGCGAAACCGTTTTACTGCTTTACTCTGCGACAAAATTTTTAGTTAAATGGCAAATGTTTCATGTGGAAACTGTCGTATAAAATAAAAATTAAAATAAAATAAAACAAAAATAATAAAATAATAAAGAAAACAGCTTCCTTCTGAAATTGGAAAAAATTTCAAGCGCTCATGGATGAAAAAATTCCTCATATAAACGTTTTTGTTATATTTTCCAAGTCAATTTCACCATTGTACTCTTTAATGCGCAATAGGCCGGCTAAATGTTGGTCAGATATTGAATTACGTAGCTTTGTTAAAATTATTTTCATGCTGGAAAACGCCACCTCGCAATTGTACGTCGTTCCGAACATTGAGTACAGCTTGTACATTTCAGCTTTCAGGTTCGGATACTTTATGTCTTCAATGCGTACCCAAAATTTGTCTCCAGTTTCAAAAGGAATTTCCAGATCATCCCGCAACTTTAAAAGCTCTTCCTGTATTTCAAAATCCAAATCTTTCAATTCACAACTAAGTGGAAAATCATGAACGTAAGCCATATTTCGAATCATATTCAAGTCTTGAAAACGATTTCCCATGTTTTCATGCAGCGACTTCACAATCGCTGTGAATTCTTTAATTTCTTGAGAAATATTGATTTTATGTTCAGAGCATATAATCGTTGTTTTTTCTAAACTTACCAAAATATCGTTTTCCAATTGACGAATCAATAAGGAGAGTTTTCGATCAAAATGTTGAATGGATCTTACTAATTCGAAAATTTTTTTATCTTTCCCATGAAGGTAGAGATTGAGATCATTTAAAATAGCTGTCATGTCACAAAGGAAAGCAAAATCCACTAAAAAATCGGGATTCTCAAGTGCTAAAATAAGATCATCGGTGTCCCTTCCGATGGTTTTCAGAAAACTGGTAACCTCTTTTCTTCAATTAAAAAGGCGCTCCAAACATTTTCCTCTACTAAGCCACCGTACTTCCGTGTACATTAATAGATCTCCATGCTCTGCGTTTAGATCCTGAATGAACTCTTTAAACCAGGGCTCGGCACGGCCGATACTAATGAGCATAGCAAAAGTCTCTGCTGCTGCGCTGCCGCTCACGGACAGTATAAAAAAAAGCATACCTTCGTGTGGCTTCGGCAATGCGACTTCGGCTCTTGCCATCTTGCTCTTTAGCTTCAGCCGTCGACAAAGAAAGACTACGCTGCGCAACTACTTAATGAAACACTGCGAGAAAAATTGTTCACTGAAAAGTGCGAAGAAAATTTTTTTTCAATTCAACATCTGACCATCTGACCATTTAGCCGACTTATTGCGCATTAAAGAGTAGAATGGTGACATAGACTTGGACACTACATCAAAAACGTATTTATGAGAAATGTTGTCATTCAGGAGCGCTTGAAATTGTTTTCCAGTTTCAAAAGGAAGCTATGTTTTTATTATTTTATTTTATTGTTTTATTTTCTTTCAATTTTTATTTTGCACGACAGTTTCAGCATGAAACATTTGCAATTGAACTAAAAATAGTTATTCCCAGTGTAAAGCAGGCATGCTCGGGTTTCTGCTACACACACCAGTGTATTGAATGTATGCGTGCCGAGCACTGCTTTAAACTTTCTATGCGTTAAAGCATTATGACCCCCTCTTATTTTATTAATTATCTTAACACATATGTTCATGATGGAAATCATTTTCAACTCCTTAGCAAAGAGGGCTTCCTGATGTATTACACAATGGAAAGCCGGGCAACAAATACCATTCTTTTTCAATATACCTACAAGGCCTTTGTTAGTTCCAGTCATTACCTTTGCTCCGTCTGTACAAATTGAGCTCAATTTTGTTTTTTCAGCTACTGCGAAAACTTTTGACAAGAGTGTTTCAAACAAAACTTGTCCCGTAACGTGGCCGTGAAGAGATATTACATCAAAAACTTCTTCAAAACAAGACAAATTTTCGTCGACAGTTTTGATGCATATTATAAGCTGGCAAATACTATTTATGTCCGTACTTTCATCCAACGATAAAGAATAATATTTGCAATTAACCAGTCTTTTCTTAGCAGAAGTATGAATGAATTGGCTTATTTCTTTTGTTCTACGTGTCAGGGTACGTGGAGATAGCGGTAGGTCCTCGCAAAGTTTTATAATTTCTTAGCCTTTGTCTCCAAAGGAACTTAGGACATCACACATAAGATTCTTAAAAAATATCCCATCGGTGAAGGGACGGCATTGCTTTGCTAATGCTAGTGCAATGGTATAGGATGCTTTTCCTATAGCTAAGCTTTCTTCATCTTCCGCTACATATAAAAAGAAAAATTTTGCTTGCAATTCCAAAACTTTTTGGATGCGCTCAACCCCTTCTAATTCTTTATACCCGCCATGTTTGTTATTGAAATGTCTTTCAATAGCAAATGAATCGCATTTGCAGGCAATATAATAACAAATAACGCATTGCGCATCGCCATCCATATTTTGGATGAAAAAAAAATTTTCTTCCCACTTCTCGTTGATCATACTTTTCTCCCAGTGTTAAATCAAACAGTTGCGCAGCGTGGTCTTGCATTGTCGACGGCTGAACAGCAACTGAAAACATTTTACTGCACACGCAGTCTAAAAAACGAGATAGCAACAGCCGAAGTCGCATTGCCGAAGCCACACGAAGGCTTGCTGCTTTTTTATACTGTTCGTGAGCGGCAGCGCAGCAGCAGAGACTTTTTCCTATCCTCATTAGATAGGGCCGTGCCGAGCCCTGATTTAGACCAATGAAAATTACTCTTATGTGAAGTCATGGATAAAATACATTCACGTTCCGCTTTTCACTTTCGAAAAACTTTCTGATTTACTTTTGAAAGCGCAAAATTGTATTGTAATAAACGAATAAGCGGAGTAATACTCTAGTTACAGCTCTGCATAACAGGGGCTTTTATTGGCAAACGCGTGATATTGCGTTCTGAGATGACGATGTAAGCAACCCAATTTTGGCAAACGACAGGAAAATTAAGGAAAGAAACTTGTGGCCACAGAGGGTTGTTTAAAGTATTTGCTTTTTTTTATATTTTGTATCTTTTCCTTCATGCATAATTTATACCTGACTAAATTGTATTTTTAGATCAGCTGGTTGTGGCTTTATTAGTTCTGAGATTTTCTCTGGTAGGCAGAAAAGGGGCGTAAAAATCGGAAAAATCTCATAAGTTATTATTACAAAAATACGTTTTCGGCAAAACGCATAACGCAGCCATAGTTTAAAAAGGCCATAAATCGAGAAACATAAATATAATACTTAAACGCTTACAAGCACTTGCTCTTGCCGGTCAAGCTGCTCAAGCAGGGTCTTTTTGATCTTTGCACATTAATTCAAATGCTATCTAAAAATAACTTCGATTATTCTATTCTAGTAAACAAATAAGAACTTTTTTTCCCACTGTGAACCAAACCAACTTTTTCTGATAAATTTGGGGATTTAAAAATGTTTAAGGCATTATGATTTTTTTTAAGGTGTAGTTTTTTTCTATATTTTTTAGAATTGCTTCTTTCTTGCACATAACTGAAGTATCTTACATTTGGTTGTATTGAACTTTGCAATTCTAAAACGTAGACCAATGCAGCTAAAAATCAGACACAAGCATTTTTTAGCTGCAGCTTACCGGCTAGAAGATATTAAGCTTTCAAATTCAAATGTGATCGTTTTTTGCGGTATTTTTTTGCGAAATTTTGACTTTGAAAACTCAGGAAAAGTCGAAAAATATTTCTTGGCCTGTCTTTTTGGCTTTAGATAGGTACATTAATTAGGCGTTGTTTAAGGTATCGTTTGTAAAAATCGATGAAAAAACGGCGAAGTTGCAGCCGTTTGATCAAACCTTTTTGTGCCGAATTTAGCCGTTAAATTCCGTTAGTCGACAAAAAATACCACAAATCTGTGTTTGGAATGGAATGGCAGAATTCGTTATACGAAGGTTTGGTCAAACGGCTTTTCTTCTATGCCAACAAGGAGGATACACAAAACATTAGATCACAAAGATTTCATTCGAAATATGTTAAGCTAAATGTTTTTAATTTAACCGATTCTCAAAAGAGTATAGGGGTATAATATATTTGTGGTGAAAACGTATGTATGCAACGCACAGAGGGATGCGTTTCCGACCCCATGACCCTTACCCCATATATAGCAGAGAGTAAGGTATAGTGGCGGACACTGTGGTTTTTTCCATCTATCTCTCTCAAAGATCAATATCTGAAAAGCTGACAAAAGCAGCTATTAAACCAACTCAGACGCTTTGTAGCTGCAGCTTAAAGTCTGGAAGATATTAAGCTTTTAAATTCAAATTTGATAATTGTATATTTTCCAAAATTTTGACTTTGAAAACTCAGACGAAAAAAAACTATTTCTTGGCCAACATTTTTGGTTTTAAATAGGTACATTAATAAGGCATCGTTTAAGGTATCGTCTGTAAGAATCAATGAATAAACGGCTAAGGTTGAGCCGTTTGACCAAACCAAATTAAGAACTATGCTGCATTCAGAACTGCAATACAGGCAGATGTAAAAGCTACCTGGAAAAAACATGAAAAAATTTACCAATCTTCAAAAATTATTTAAAAAAAACTAAACCATAATTTTAAAAAAAAATTAAAATCCCGAAATCAATCAGAAAAAGTCATGTTTGGCCACAGTGGAAAAAAAGGGTTCAATTTTTTTTGATTAGTGGTATCGGTATCAGGTATAAAGAAGTCGACGTAATTATATTAATTTCTTACTAAATGTAACAGAAATTCGAGTATTCAAGATTCTAGAAGTTTGTGAACATGCAATGCTGACGTTGTATTTTGCATTTTAATAAGTACTCATTCTTGCGTATTATCGTTTTTTTTTTGTCAAAAATAATTAAATAATTGTATGATATAGTTCAAGTTACGAAAATGTGGAAAATTGTAATATTATTTATTTTCTGTGTTTTATCGAATCTTAATGCTTATTACTTTGAAAATGAATCTATGTTAGATATTGATAGTGAATTTGACCAATTTAAGGTAGGAACAAAATTGACTGAATATAAGAACCGAAATTTATGTATAAATATTTTTTATAGAAGATAAATAATAAAAAGTACATTCGTAGTTTTGACGAAGTGCGTAGTTTCAAGGCATTTGAGGTAAACTACAAAATAATAAAGGCCCATAATAAAAACTATCACGACGGTCAGACTACCTTCAGATTAGCAGCAAATATTATGGCTGACATGGTAGGTATAGACTTTTTCACATGTTATGTAATTGAAATAAGTAAATTTAATACAAATTTGTACACTTCGCTCGTGAATATAATACACGTTTTCTACAGAAACCCTTCTGGCGGTATAATTTTCTCGACTTACTAAGAAAGAACACTATGCAACTGGATTTTTACTCAACGAGCCAAAACTACATTTTCTGATAGATTTGTAGCTTTAAAATGTTTTAATTAATTATGGTTTTTTCAAGCCATTGTTTTTTTAAATGCACCTTATACAAATTTTATTGGAAGCTCCTTTTTCACCAAACTTAAGTATCTTACATCTGGTTTTAAAATACTGCAATTCTAAAAAGCTAATACATTTAGCTACAAATTTAACCTCAACACTTTGTAGCTTTAGCTTACCGCCTGGGACATATTAAGCTTTCAAATGTATGATTTCTTGTGGTATTTTTTTTTTACATTTTGACTGTAAAAACTCAGGAAAAGTCGAATTATTTCTTGCGTTTTCAGCGCATTTGCCATCAATCTCGATCGCACAAATTCGGCAGAACGTACACATCTAAAATATTATGCGCTCGCATGTGTGAGTACGCACAAAACCTACAATTAGGTGTAAGTGTGTACTTGTGCCGTACATATGCACGTACTAGAAAATGTTTTGCTTATTTAGGACAGGGCTCGGCACGGCCCTATCTAATGAGTATAGCAAAAGTCTATGCTGCTGCGCTGCCGCTCACGGACAGTATAAAAAAAAGCATACCTTCGTGTGGCTTCGGCAATGCGACTTCGGCTCTTGCCATCTTGCTCTTTAGCTTCAGCCGTCGACAAAAAAAGACTACGCTGCGCAACTATTTAATGAAACAATGCGAGAAAAATTCACTGAAAAGTGCGAAGAAAATTTTTTTTCAATTCAACATCTGACCATCTGATCATTTAGCCGACTTATTGCGCATTAAAGAGTAGAATGGTGACATAGACTTGGACACTACATCAAAAACGAATTTATGAGAAATTTTGTCATTCAGGAGCGCTTGAAATTGTTTTCCAGTTTCAAAAGGAAGCTATGTTTTTATTATTTTATTTTATTATTTTATTTTCTTTCAATTTTTATTTTGCACGACAGTTTCAGCATGAAACATTTGCAATTAAACTAAAAAAAGGTTTATCCCCGTGTAAAGCAGGCATGCTCGGGTTTCTGCTACACACACCAGTGTATTGAATGTATGCTGATTTAGACCAGTGCTCGGCACGCATACACTCAACACGCTCGTGTGTGTAGCAAAAACCCGAACATGCCTGATGGCGAAACCGTTTTTCTGCTTTACACTGCGACAAAATTTTTAGTTAAATGGCAAATGTTTCATGTGGAAACTGTCGTATAAAATAAAAATTAAAATAAAATAAAAATAATAAAATAATAAAGAAAACAGCTTCCTTCTGAAATTGGAAAAAATTTCAAGCGCTCATGGATGAAAAAATTCCTCATATAAACGTTTTTGTTATATTTTCCAAGTCAATTTCACCATTGTACTCTTTAATGCGCAATAGGCCGGCTAAATGTTGGTCAGATATTGAATTACGTAGCTTTGTTAAAATTATTTTCATGCTGGAAAACGCCACCTCGCAATTGTACGTCGTTCCGAACATTGAGTACAGCTTGTACATTTCAGCTTTCAGGTTCGGATACTTTATGTCTTCAATGCGTACCCAAAATTTGTCTCCAGTTTCAAAAGGAATTTCCAGATCATCCCGCAACTTTAAAAGCTCTTCCTGTATTTCAAAATCCAAATCTTTCAATTCACAACTAAGTGGAAAATCATGAACGTAAGCCATATTTCGAATCATATTCAAGTCTTGAAAACGATTTCCCATGTTTTCATGCAGCGACTTCACAATCGCTGTGAATTCATTAATTTCTTGAGAAATATTGATTTTATGTTCAGAGCATATAATCGTTGTTTTTTCTAAATTTACCAAAATATCGTTTTCCAATTGACGAATCAATAAGGAGAGTTTTCGATCAAAATGTTGAATGGATCTTACTAATTCGAAAATTTTTTTATCTTTCCCATGAAGGTAGAGATTGAGATCATTTAAAATAGATGTCATGTCACAAAGGAAAGCAAAATCCACTAAAAAATCGGGATTCTCAAGTGCTAAAATAAGATCATCGGTGTCCTTTCCGATGGTTTTCAGAAAACTGGTAACCTCTTTTCTTCAATTAAAAAGGCGCTCCAAACATTTTCCTCTACTAAGCCACCGTACTTCCGTGTACATTAATAGATCTCCATGCTCTGCATTTAGATCCTGAATGAACTCTTTAAACCAGGGCTCGGCACGGCCGATACTAATGAGCATAGCAAAAGTCTCTGCTGCTGCGCTGCCGCTCACGGACAGTATAAAACGAGGGGGAACGTTGTGAGCCGCGTCTACGCCGCGGCTCTACTTTATACCCGGTACTCAGTCAGTATATATGTATGTAAGCTTGTTGTAATTTATTACATGTACGGAAAAGGGAAAAATTTAATTTTAGATCTATTAGATGTTTCCATATTTGTTTACATAAATTTTTTACATCTGCCATTTCTACATGTTTTTATGTACTTCCTACATATACATACTCGGCTGTGTTCGAGAGAGAGAGGGAATCAGTCTGCGCTTGGGAGGCCACTGAAATTTTATTTGTTCCCTCTGAGTATATTTATAATCCGATCTGATCCAAATTCAATACTCTGATAGATATAGTCATTTTCTATGATTCTGCGTTTTTTGTTTTCCCGTATCTTCAAAATTGTAGATTTTCATCTTTTGTGGGGGCGGAAGGGGGCGTGGCCGAATTTTAAAACAAACTCGTCTCGGTTTGATATCACAGGAGCTTGGATAGAAAGTTTGGTTGATCTAGCTCTTATAGTCTCTGAGAACTAGGCGTCAGACATAGCGCCTACCCCTGTGTGTGAGAGAGAGCGAGAGGGAACGATGCATTTCGAAATGGTTTTCTTCATTGTAGCTATATTTATCATCTGATCTGATCCAGATTCAACAATCTGATAGATATGCTCATCTTCTACGATTCTGCGTTTTTAGTTTTCTCGTATCTTTAAAATTGTGCATGCCACAGATTTTCGTCCTTGGAGTGGGCGGAAGGGGGCGGGGCGAAATTTGGAGATAAACTTGTAACAGTGCGATAGGACAGGAGTCTGGATACAAAATTGTGTTCCTCTAGCTTTTATGGTCTTTGAGCTATAGGCGCTAATGAAGACGGACAGACGGACGGACGGACAGACGGACAGACGGACGGACGGACAGACGGACGGACAGACAGACATAGCTATATCGACTCGGCTATTGATGCTGATCAAGAATATATATACTTTATGGGGTCGGAAACGCTTCCTTCTGGGTGTTACACACATTAATTTTTTGCACAAATCTAATATACCCCTTTACTCTTCGAGTACCGGGTATAAAAAGCATACCTTCGTGTGGCTTCGGCAATGCGACTTCGGCTCTTGCCATCTTGCTCTTTAGCTTCAGCCGTCGACAAAGAAAGACTACGCTGCGCAACTACTAAATGAAACACTGCGAGAAAAATTGTTCACTGAAGAGTGCGAAGAAAATTTTTTTTCAATTCAACATCTGACCATCTGACCATTTAGCCGACTTATTGCGCATTAAAGAGTAGAATGGTGACATAGACTTGGACACTACATCAAAAACGTATTTATGAGAAATTTTGTCATTCAGGAGCGCTTGAAATTGTTTTCCAGTTTCAAAAGGAAGCTATGTTCTTATTATTTTATTTTATTGTTTTATTTTCTTTCAATTTTTATTTTGCACGACAGTTTCAGCATGAAACATTTGCAATTGAACTAAAAATAGTTATTCCCAGTGTAAAGCAGGCATGCTCGGGTTTCTGCTACACACACCAGTGTATTGAATTTATGCGTGCCGAGCACTGCTTTAAACTTTCTATGCGTTAAAGCATTATGACCCCCTCTTATTTTATTAATTATCTTAACACATATGTTCATGATGGAAATCATTTTCAACTCCTTAGCAAAGAGGGCTTCCTGATGTATTACACAATGGAAAGCCGGGCAACAAATACCATTCTTTTTCAATATACCTACAAGGCCTTTGTTAGTTCCAGTCATTACCTTTGCTCCGTCTGTACAAATTGAGCTCAATTTTGTTTTTTCAGCTACTGCGAAAACTTTTGACAAGAGTGTTTCAAACAAAACTTGTCCCGTAACGTGGCCGTGAAGAGATATTACATCAAAAACTTCTTCAAAACAAGACAAATTTTCGTCGACAGTTTTGATGCATATTATAAGCTGGCAAATACTATTTATGTCCGTACTTTCATCCAACGATAAAGAATAATATTTGCAATTAACCAGTCTTTTCTTAGCAGAAGTATGAATGAATTGGCTTATTTCTTTTGTTCTACGTGTCAGGGTACGTGGAGATAGCGGTAGGTCCTCGCAAAGTTTTATAATTTCTTAGCCTTTGTCTCCAAAGGAACTTAGGACATCACACATAAGATTCTTAAAAAATATCCCATCGGTGAAGGGACGGCATTGCTTTGCTAATGCTAGTGCAATGGTATAGGATGCTTTTCCTATAGCTAAGCTTTCTTCATCTTCCGCTACATATAAAAAGAAAAATTTTGCTTGCAATTCCAAAACTTTTTGGATGCGCTCAACCCCTTCTAATTCTTTATACCCGCCATGTTTGTTATTGAAATGTCTTTCAATAGCAAATGAATCGCATTTGCAGGCAATATAATAACAAATAACGCATTGCGCATCGCCATCCATATTTTGGATGAAAAAAAAATTTTCTTCCCACTTCTCGTTGATCATACTTTTCTCCCAGTGTTAAATCAAACAGTTGCGCAGCGTGGTCTTGCATTGTCGACGGCTGAACAGCAACTGAAAAACTTTTTACTGCACACGCAGTCTAAAAAACGAGATAGCAACAGCCGAAGTCGCATTGCCGAAGCCACACGAAGGCTTGCTGCTTTTTTATACTGTTCGTGAGCGGCAGCGCAGCAGCAGAGACTTTTTCCTATCCTCATTAGATAGGGCCGTGCCGAGCCCTGATTTAGACCAATGAAAATTACTCTTATGTGAAGTCATGGATAAAATACATTCACGTTCCGCTTTTCACTTTCGAAAAACTTTCTGATTTACTTTTGAAAGCGCAAAATTGTATTGTAATAAACGAATAAGCGGAGTAATACTCTAGTTACAGCTCTGCATAACAGGGGCTTTTATTGGCAAACGCGTGATATTGCGTTCTGAGATGACGATGTAAGCAACCCAATTTTGGCAAACGACAGGAAAATTAAGGAAAGAAACTTGTGGCCACAGAGGGTTGTTTAAAGTATTTGCTTTTTTTTATATTTTGTATCTTTTCCTTCATGCATAATTTATACCTGACTAAATTGTATTTTTAGATCAGCTGGTTGTGGCTTTATTAGTTCTGAGATTTTCTCTGGTAGGCAGAAAAGGGGCGTAAAAATCGGAAAAATCTCATAAGTTATTATTACAAAAATACGTTTTCGGCAAAACGCATAACGCAGCCATAGTTTAAAAAGGCCATAAATCGAGAAACATAAATATAATACTTAAACGCTTACAAGCACTTGCTCTTGCCGGTCAAGCTGCTCAAGCAGGGTCTTTTTGATCTTTGCACATTAATTCAAATGCTATCTAAAAATAACTTCGATTATTCTATTCTAGTAAACAAATAAGAACTTTTTTTCCCACTGTGAACCAAACCAACTTTTTCTGATAAATTTGGGGATTTAAAAATGTTTAAGGCATTATGATTTTTTTTAAGGTGTAGTTTTTTTCTATATTTTTTAGAATTGCTTCTTTCTTGCACATAACTGAAGTATCTTACATTTGGTTGTATTGAACTTTGCAATTCTAAAACGTAGACCAATGCAGCTAAAAATCAGACACAAGCATTTTTTAGCTGCAGCTTACCGGCTAGAAGATATAATGCCTTCAAATTTACATTTGATAAGACTGATTACTTGAATTCAGCAAAACCCAATTCTCATGAATTTTTGTGAACATATAAAGGCCTTTGACAACCCGCATAGCTTTGAAGGGTTGAACCTGAAATCCGAGTCCCCGATCAGCATTACTGGTACCGACACTCTGCAAATTTCCTTGGATTTTTCATCCAACATTGCCGACGCTTCGATCCGTTATGCAAGGATCAACTTGTGATCAACTCTTCCTGTAAAGTTGATATTCACTTACATAAATATATATCTGAAGTAAATTGAAATGAAATACATTTGGAAGACCATGACGAATACAAAAAGTGCCGTATCGCTTCTAAAACACATAAAACAATATCTTGTACTTCATTTTTACTTGGATTGCAATTTACTTACAACCATCCACAGAATTCCTGGACATACTTTCATTCAAATAATTTAGCACTGCATAAAATTCTTCCTCATCAAATTAATTTATTTGGTTTTCCCTTCTGTCGAACGCCACCATAAATATTTTCAACAACATTTGTTGCTGTTGAACCACAGACGAAACAATTAATACATTTTTCATATATGTATTTGTTTAAAATTCACAATTTTCACAAAATTCAGAGCGCAAATTATTGTTTGTTATTCTTATCAGCTGTTTTTTAATGGATGGTGGATGACGGATTGTGGCCTGTGGGAATCGAGATTTCACATCTGTCGAAAAATCGTACCATTCCACAATGGTCCCAAAATCGATTTTTCTGGCATAAAGCCGGGTATCCATCACCGCGGAAATTAAAAATTACTGCCATAACTCATACAAAAACGAGGGGGAACGTTGTGAGCCGCGGCTCTACTTTATACCCGGTACTCATTCAGTATATATGTATGTGAGCTTGTTGTAATTTATTACATGTTCGCAAAAGGGACAAATTTAATTTTAGCCAAAAAAGAAAAAAAATGTTACGTCGAACCTTTTCGGAGATTTTTATATATTACATACGTTTTTTTCATCTGTCTTTTCTACATGTCTAATGTAGGAAGGAGCCTACATATACATACACGGCTGTGTGCGAGCGAGAGAGGGAATGAGTCTGCGCTTGGAAGGCCACTGAAATTTCAGTTGTTCCTTCTAGCTATACTAATTATCCGATCTGATCCAGATTCTGATAGATATGGTAATTTTCTATGATTCTGGTTTTCCCGTATCTTTAAAATTGTAGATTTTCGTCCTTTGAGTGGGTGGACGGGGGCGTGGCCAAATTTTGAAATAAACTCGTCTCGGGTTGATATCACAGGAGCTTGGATAGAAAGTTTGGTTGATCTACCTTTTAAAGTCTCTGAGATCTAGGCGCCGAAAAGTTCCATCAGGCATAGCGCCCACCCCTGTGTGTGAGAGAGAGCGAGAGGAAACGATGCATTTCGAAATGGTTTTCTTCATTGTGGCTATATTTATTATCCGATCTGATTCAGATTTAACACTCTGATAGATATCGTCATTGTCTATGATTCTGCGTTTTTAGATTCCTCGTATCTTTAAGATTGTGCATGCCACAGATTTTCGTCCTTGGAGTGGGCGGAAGGGGGCGGGGCGAAATTTTGAAATACACAGCAGTGTGATAGGACAGGTGTCTGGTACCAAAATTAGGTTGCTCTAGCTTTTACAGTCTCTGAGCTATTGGCGCTAATGAAGACGGACGGACAGACGGACGGGCAGACGGACGAACAGACAGACATAGCTATATCGACACAGCTATTGATGCTGATGAAGAATATATATACTTTATGGGGTCGGAAACGCTTCCTTCTGGGTGTTACACACATCCATTTTTTCAACATAACTAATATACCCTTTTACTCTTCGAGTACCGGGTATAGGCTATTCACACTGGGCACCATTTATGGGCTATTCACACTTGTCACCGTTTACCGTCTATTTCCTAGACGGTGCGTAAGGTCTTGCCGTTCCGAAAATTTCCCAGTTAGTTCCACTGTCTATTTTGGATGTTTCTAAGTCGCACGTTTCTATGCGATATTTAGCCTATTGTTTTCAAAGGCGACCCTAAATATTTGGTATATACAGTGAAAAATGAAATTCACTGCGAACTTGTAAACAATGACTGACAAGAAAAACAATAAACAACAACAAAAAACACAGCACATTTCAATTTTTTGAAGTTTTTTTTGGGATCGGGCTGTTCTCTCTGCTTTGCTGTTAAAACTTCCCAATTTAAATTAATACCGCCGTTGTGCACAATGTGCACTGCACTGCACATTCACCATGTGAAGTATGCAACGGCACGATATTATTGAGACCATGTTCTTAAGGTGACTGTCAAGACCTTTTTATAAATTATCCCAAATCGAGCCTTTAAATGACCAAACGCCTCGTTGTTTTCAGGCATTCCTCTCGAAATATACCGAACAGCTTTTACAAAACATAAGACCTTGTACTTAAGACTTGGATTGGATTTCATGCCTTTTTTTTCAGTGCTCAAACGCCTTGTAAGTGCAGCATACCGTCAAGATGTTATTAAGCTTTCAAATTCAAATATAATAATTTTTTGAGGAATTTATTTCAGTAATTTTGACTTTGAAAACTCAGGAAAAGTCGGAAAAAAAATATTTCTTGGCCAGCATTTTTGGTTTGATATAGGTACATTAGTTAGTCGTCGTTTAAAGTATCGTTTGTAAGAATCGATAGTTAAACGGTTAAGGTTGAGCCGTTTGACCAAACCTTCGTATTCCGAATTTTGCCGATAAATTTCGTCAGTCGACATATAACCGTCCGTCTTCATGAGCGCCTATATCTCAGAGAGTTTAAAAGCTAGAGCAACCAAATTGTATTATTCAGTCTGTCCAGGACCCGATCTTCGTTACAGCAAAATTTTTATTTACAGACCATCGAGAGTGATCGGAGGGACGCGGGCTGGTGTTGGGGCTCGCCCCGATGGGGTGGAAAACGTATTAGAGCCGGCCCGGGGTGCAAAGTACACGTGGGACACGCATGGCTTGTGCGAGAACGGGGTAGATAAGAAACGCGGGGGAGGTAAGGCTCCTCCGGGGAACGCCTGGTTGAGGGTGTGGACGAGAGGTGCGTGCGGTAGAGGGCGTGGTTGGAGAGGGGCAGAGTTGGCCCCGTTTTGGGCAATCGTAGTGTGCGAGGAGCAGGGCATGTGGTGTCGGTTGTACTGGGAGGGAGGCAAAAAAGGTTAGAGAAAACCAAGAGAGAGGTTGGAAACGCCGTAATCGTGGCATCCGCGTACAAATTTGCTAGCTGGCGTCCCCAAGGATGAGTGTTCTACGGGAGGAGTTAACTACGGAAGGAGGAGCTCAGTTCGTGAAAGTCGTGGCATCTGCGTACAACTACACTGGCTGAGTCCCCAGGCATGCAGAGGGGAACACAATAAATGGTACAACAATATGTAATCGCTAGAAGAATCGAAAGGCTTGGTTTTTTTTTACATTTACTACGTTTATTTTCCTGCCAGTTCCCTATGTCGCACCTATCTCTTTCTCTCACTCGCTTACGCGAGACCAGCTTTCCCCTCTTTTCCCGCGTTGCTTCTTTTAGTTATAGTTCCCCATCCCGACTCCCGATCAGCCATTTTCCAGGATTGTCCCAAACCAATAGCTCGAGCATCTTCTGCGGCTCGACATCGTAGCCGAGATCCAGGCTCGCTCTCTTCTGTGTCTGCTGCTGCTCCCGTTCTGCGGCTTTCTCCTCTGCCTCTGCTGCTCAGTAGCTGGCCGATAAATCTCTATTATTTTCCTTCCGTTTGTGCCTACATTTAGATACTTTGCTGCACTGACTAGCGTTTCATACTTCCCTGCGTGGTCTTTGCGTACTAGGGCACCATGATGCGTTCCTATCCTCTCATTTAAGTCACCCACTACCATTATGTTATCACTCGCGGACTCTAGGTTCAGGTCGTATAACTGTTCATAGCAGCCCTGCCAGCCATACCAGTTGAGGTAAGTTGGGATTATGGTACGATGTGCATCTTCGTTTATGAGGAGAACAAATATTGTTTTTATTTCGGAATCGGACGGCTACCCAATCATTGCTGTTGCCTTCCTTATCGTTCTGCCTGCTCAACCTGAAAAGTATATCTACTTGGCCCGCCTCGTTACTCAATTTTTTTTTAAATACAATTTACAAACGCGTGATATTGCGTTCTGATATGACGATGAAAGCAAACGACAGAAAAATGGAGGAAAGAAACGTGTACCCACAGAGGGTTTTTTAAAGTATTTGTGTTTAATATTTTGTACCTTTTCATTCATGAATAATTTATACTTGACTAAATTGTATTTATAGATCAGCTGGTTGTTTTTTATTTTTTTTATTTTGTTTTTTATGTGAGTTTCATTTTATTGTTTTAAATATCACAAAACAATGTAATGGGAACATAATTTTCTACAACTAAAAAGCTACTTTTATGATGGGGTAGTAGGAAGCAGGATAGTGGCCGCAGTCTTGGGCGGACAGTAGGTGGTGTGTGCACAGAGTTGTATATCCGGGGAATTGAACCTAGGGGTCCTTGTTACCTCTTGTTACCTTGTTACCTATGAAGATTGTAGGGGCGATAGTCTAGATCGTTCTGTTTGGTAAGTCTGCAGGGTGGACTCTTTTTAGCCGCCGCATGTGTGCTTGTCTGGCTAGTCTCCTCGCCAACGCGTTGGGGTGGGTGTCAAGTTTTGTCATGTACCTTTGGGATTGTAGATTTATGACATCGCCAACGAGTTGCACTTTAAGGTCCGGTTACGTATGAACCACTCTGCTCCAGAGATCTTGCGAAGCATCTTGTTTTGGAAAGTGCTGAGCCTTCCAATGTGTGTTTAGGCAGCTATGCCATATACTTGGACTGCATATTTCCAAATTGGAGCCAGGATTACTTTGTATAGATGAACCCTATTTTGAAGGTTGAGCTTGCTTGACGCCTTGAGAAGCCAGTGCATTTTGCTAAGTGCAACTCCTAGGTATGTGTGGCTCCTTGTCTGTTCCACCAGCTCTCCATGAAGGAAAACGCCAGGGCAAGTACCCTGCCTTAGCGTGTATGTGACTGTAGCATATTTATCCGGGTTGATGCTGATGTTCCATCTTCAGGACCAATTTTCAAATCTTTTGAGGTATCGTTGTAGTATATCCGTAGCCTCGTAGATACATGAGTCTCTAGCCAGTACAGCGGTGTCGCCCGCAAACATTGCCACTAAGAGGGACTTGTCGCAGGGCAGCCTAAAGTTCTCTGGTTTCAGCATGTCGTGGGTGAAGAGTGTGTAGAGTATTGGCCCCAGAACACTGCCTTGGTGCACACCAGCATTAATGGTTTTAATACTCGATAGGAAGCTATTTGAGTCACTCGAAAGTTCCTCCCAGTCAGGAAACTTTATACTGCTGAGAAGAGTTGCGGAGTTAACATTGCCTTGATTTTGAAGAGCAATCCGTCATGCCACACACGGTCGAAAGCTTGTTGGATATCCAGATAAGCTTCAACCACATAGTGCTTGCTTTGAAACCCGTCTAAGATGTGCTCAGTTACCCTTTGTAATTGCTTTGGTGTTTCGTGTTGGCGTTTAAGCCAAAATTGAAAATTGGGAATCGCCTCGCATATCCTTGGGGTATCCAGCAGCCTCTTCAGGATTCTGCGCTCAAACAGTTTCCCGAATGTGGGGAGCAAGCTAATAGGCCTATAGCTGCTCATTTTGTCAGGTGACTTACCAGGCTTCGGAATCATCACAATTCGGGCTTTTTTCCACGCCTTGGGGAAATATCCCAACCTCAGCGCAGCGTTGTAAATTAGCAGTAGGAACATTACTGCCCTGTGAGGTAAGGCTTTGGCCACCTCATTGTCTATCTCATCGTCTCCCGGAGCTTCCTTAGGTTTTAGACCGCGAGTGTTGTCCCTTACCTCCTGTAGAGTTATCGGGGGTACTGGTAGCTCCATTTAGTGGGGCTCTTCAAGCTTTCTGGCGACTAAGACAGACCTCCTTTGTGATGCCGCCTGAAAGGGTTGGAACCTCCCCACTAGGTCCGACGCAAAGGCCTTAGCTCTATCAGAGGCGGATATTGCCCAAGTACCGTCAGCCTTCTTGACCTGATAATGGGGTGTGGGTTGTCGCTTGAATCTTCTCGTGAACTTCCATAAGGTGTAGTTAGTTGCTAGATGGTGTCGCCTCCATTATCTGACATATCTCTTTCATGTACTGATTTAATCCTGACTGGTGATTTCAACGGTGATATTCTAAGGCAAAGTTACTTGACTGAAAATATGGAAGCACTGGGACTGCGCTTGGTAAACTCTACAGTGGCTACGTACTATACGAAAACCCGTAATACTTTACTTGACTTATTTTTTGTGAATGTTAAAAGCAAAGTAAAGTTATATGATCAATTGTTTGTACCTGGATATTCAAAACATCACTTAATATTTATGACCTATGATTTTAATCTTGACGAAATTGACACTCCTTCATTCTACAGAGATTTAAAAAATATAGACTATACAAAGATAAACGCTGACATAAGTTTACTTGACTGGAACTTAATATATGACAAATTATCTGTTAACACTCAACTTGATCAGCTTCAATTCAATATTGATTATCTTTATAATCAGAATGTTCCCCTAAGGAGAGTAACTAACAAGCGTAAAGTCAATACCTGGTTCACTGATGACATAAAACAAGGAATCGAAAAAAGAAACAAAGCTTTTCATTAATGGAAAGGATACAAGACTGACCATCATTTTAAAATATACCAAGAAGAGAGACAGAGTGTAACTAAAAGAATTATCGCTGCTTACTATCTTACTTATTATCTTACTATACATCAAAACTAAATGAAGCAATAAAGCAATACAAAGTATGAGGATAGAGAAACAACAATCAGTGACGAAAGCAGATATTAACGTGGAAGAACTAAATTTAAAATTTGCACAACCCCCAGTACCTGTCATTACAAACCATAAAAGACTAAGACCTGATAATCATAGATTTCCTAACTTTAACTTTATGTGCGTGAATTTGAGTGATGTCCTTGATTGTATTCTAAAAATTAAGTCTAACGCAACTGCTCTGGATGATATGAATCCGAAATTTATTAAACTTATACTTCCATATAAATGTATGCCAATTCAGCCAATTCAGTTTTTTAAAAAGTAAAATTGTTTAACTTTATTTCACAAAACTTATTGAGCCTTACAGGACTTAAAGAATTTGAGTTTCGAGGCAAATTGTTCAACCGGATAGGTATCGGCGCGATTTTGGCGACTTTAGTTTTAGGTCGACTTTTCCGTTCAGATCCAAGATCAAGACTGACTCTACTGATTCCATCTCCACATCATGAAACCCCAAATGGTTCTCTACTCGATACCATTTTCCTATTAACAAACGGACTGACTCGATTTGGTCATCCAGATCTAGAATTGTGAAAGACCAAAAATGCAGAATCTGCAGAAAGCCGGGTGTTCAATTCATACCCGAAAACTGGGTGTTCGATTTTTTACCCGAAAGCCGAGATTGGGCCGAGATTGTTTTTAAATTAAGGCGGGTGTGAGAAAAGTTTTTTTTCCACTTTAAGTGGGTTGTGAGAAAAGATTGTTCATAAATTATGTGGGAGCCAAAGATTGAAATCCAAAGATCGAGATTGAATCTGGGCACACCAAAGATTTTTTATAACTCGTATAAGAGACCAATGTAATTGGGTACGTTAACTCCCCCCGTTCTTAAATGTGTCGTCCCGATACATTTTGAGGTTCTGATAGAACTCTGATTTCTTCTGATAATTGCAAAATATTGTTTTCAACTATATCTTGTGTGGTTTTAATGAATGCTTTAGAGTGGATTAATATGGTTAATTTGTAACCGCAATAAAACAACGGTACTAATAAGAAAATTATGAATAATATAGTTGTTAATGGTAATCCAGTATTCCCGAATTTTATAAATGAATTTAAAATATTAACATTGTCAAAGGAAAGTATCTTATCAGTGGATTGTACATAATCAACTAAATCAAAATTACTGTATCTTTGTTGCGATATGTATTCCCAAATTGTATTCTTCTCATTTATATAGGTTTTGTTATTTATTATAATTGTTGCGTTGAACATGAGCAGATAAGTACCTAACAACTTAGTGTTGTTTACGTTATTGGCGCCTGACACTAATATGGCACCATTTTCCACGAAATCTATTTCGTTGTTTTTTTCTCTTATTTTCGAGCAGTTGGCTTTAAGGCCATTTAGTAAATTCGTAAAACAATTATTTTCTAAACTTATTTTCGCATAATTGTTAAATGTTTCTGTTTTGAAATTATTCATTAGATAATAACGTCCCCGACATTTGCAAATATTTTTGCTTATAACTAATTTTCCATCATGTTGTGAGATGGCTTTTGCATGGTATAGTTTAAAAATATTATTAATTTGAGGGTATTTTATATAAATAATTATTAAGTCTGCGTTTCGAACTATTTTAAAAGTTGCAATGTCAAGTAAATCTGATAGCTCAACAGGCTCTTTTTCGTGCTCGTAAATGTCATCTATTTCATTTTTATTTAAAATTTTTATATTAAGAATGTTTATTTCTGAAAGGGTTATGGTATCAATCAAGTTCAGCAGATCAAATGTAATTAATTTTAAACGATGTTTTCTTAATATTGTCTATTCACTGAATATAACATTTTTGAATGAGTTTGATAGCAATTCAATTTCCTTAAAAAATGTTCAATTCATTATAAATAGTTTATTATTATTTTCAATAAATTCGTTTACTTTATTCTGAATTTTTATAAAATCCTCATGATCAGGGGTACCTGCTACCCATTTCCAAATGGTACCCAACTCATTAATACCACTTCTATTTATCTTTGGGGTTAATATCCATTTTAATTTCCCATTCATCGTTCGAATTTATGGATTTATTAACATATTTGGATTCTATATTTATTATCTCCTTTTAAAAACATAATGGTCAGCGTTTAGGTCAGGATTTATCAACATATTTGGATTCTATATTTATTATCTCCTTTTAAAAACATAATTTAGTAATGTGATAAAGGTCAGCGTTTAGGTCAGGATTTATTAACATATTTGGATTCTATATTTATTATCTCCTTATAAAAACTTAAGTTAGTAATGTGATAAAGGTCAGCGTAGGATTCATAAGTGTAAACGTTCCTTTCGTCTCTAAGTAACAAGTAATCGCTGTGCGTATAGTCAGTATTATAATATTTACATACATTTTCTTCAAAAATTAAAAAAATATTCTTAATGTTTTATATTGTCTTTATGTATTATTCGGTTTCTGTTATTGATCATGATTTTGTTGTTATGATTTTCCATAACTACCTGTTTTTTGTAACGGGGTTGTAGTTTGTTTCTTTCACCGAATTTTTTTTTAATAAACTACTTCACCTACTGTATAGTCATTTCCTCTCCTATCCTTATTGTTTACCTTAAGCATTTTATTTTGAGCTGCTTTATGTAATAATGGAACATTTTCGTGTTGGATTTTATTAAATAAAATGTCATAAGGCATTTGATTTATTGTGATTTATTTCTGTATAGCTTGTTAAGTTAAGTTCCTCTTTAATACATCGTGCTATTTCTATTAATGTGGAATGCACTCTTTCTACCTGTCCATTGGAAGTGCTATGCCTGGGATCAGCATAAAAAATAGTTAAATTACTTCGTTGTATGAAGTGCATTGTGCTGAAGTAAAACTTGGTTCGTTATCTGTCACTATTGATGTCGCTAAAGGAAAATGTTGCAATAATTCCAATACCTTATTTTCAATATTTAGTTTATTTTGAATCTCTTTTACCACCAAGTATTTTGAATAGGAATCAATACAGGTTATAAATGTCAGATTTTGGGCATAGAAAATGTCTATATGTAATTGCCCACCTTCTCTTGTCGGAATGGGAGCTTCAACTTTTGGAATTTTTACAGGATGTCTATTATATTTATTCTTGTTACATACCTCACAACCTATGATATATTCTTTTAATTATACCCGGTAGTCGAAGAGTAAAGGGGTATATTAGATTTGTTGAAGAAATGGATGTGTGTAACACCCAGAAGGAAGCGTGTCCGACCCCATAAAGTATATATATTCTTCATCAGCATCAATAGCCGAGTCAATATAGCTATGTCAGTCTGTCCGTCCGTCCGTCTTCATTAGCGCCTATAGCTCAGAGACTATAAAAGCTAGAGGAACACCATTTTGTATCCAGACTCCTGTCTTATCACACTGTTACAAGTGTATTTCAAAATTTCCCCACGCCCCCTTCCGCCCACTCCAAGAACGAAAATCTTTGGCAAGCACAATTTTATAGATACGAGAAAGCTAAAAACGCAGAATCGTAGAAAATGACAATATCTATGAGAGTGTTAAATCTGGATCAGATCGAATCATAAATATAGCCACAATTAAGAAAACCATTTCGAAATGCATCGTTCCCGCTCGCTCTCTCTCACACACCGGGGTGGGCGCTATGCCCATTCGTCCAAAAGAGCACCTAGATCTCAGAGACTACGAGGGGGAACGTTATGAGCCGCGTCTGCGCCGCGGCTCTACTTTATACCCGGTACTCAGTCAGTTTGTATGTATGTGAGCTTGTTGTAATTTATTACATGTTCGCAAAAGGAAAAAATTTAATTTTAGCCAAAAAAAAACAATTTAAGTCGAACCTTTTCGGAGATTTTGATCTATTAGATGTTTCCATATTTGTTTACATACGTTTTTTACATCTGTCTTTTCTACATGTCTAAATCTACTTCCTACATATACATACACGGCTGTGTGCGAGAGAGAGAGGGAATCAGTCTGCGCTTGGAAGGCCACTGAAATTTCATTTGTTCCTTCTGACTATATTTATGATCCGATCTGATCCAGATTCAATACTCTGATAGATATAGTCATTTTCTACGATTCTGCGTTTTTAGTTTTCTCGTATCTTCAAAATTGTAGATTTTCATCTTTTGTGGGGGCGGAAGGGGGCGTGTCCAAATTTTAAAACAAACTCGTCTCGGTTTGATATCACAGGAGCTTGGATAGAAAGTTTGGTGGTTCTAGCTCTTATAGTCTCTGAGAACTAGGCGTCAAAAAATTCGATCAGGCATAGCGCCTACCCCTGTGTGTGAGAGAGAGCGAGAGGGAACGATGTATTTCGAAATGGTTTTCTTCATTGTGGCTATATTTATTATCCGATCTGATCCAGATTCTACAATCTGATAGATACGGTCAGTGTCTATGATTTTGCGTTTTTGGTTTTATCGTATCTTAAAAATTGTGCATGCCACAGACTTTCGTCCTTGGAGTGGGCGGAAGGGGGCGGGGCGAAATTTTGAAATACACTTGTAACAGTGCGATAGGACAGGAGTCTGGATACAAAATTGTGTTCCTCTAGCTTTTATAGTCTTTGAGCTATAGGCGCTAATGAAGACGGACTGACGGACAGACGGACAGACGGACGGACAGACAGACATAGCTATATCGACTCGGCTATTGATCCTGATCAAGAATATATATACTTTATGGGGTCGGAAACGCTTCCTTCTGGGTGTTACACACATTAATTTTTTGCACAAATCTAATATACCCCTTTACTCTTCGAGTACCGGGTATAATAAGAGCTAGAGCAACCAAACTCTCTATCCATGCTCCTGTGATATCACTTCAGTACAAGTGTATTTCAAAATTTCCTCACGCCCCCTTCCGACCACTCCAAGTACGAAAATCTGTGGCATACACAATTTTATAGATACGGGAAAACCAAAAACGCAGAATCATAGAAAATAACCATATCTATCAGAGTATTGAATCTAGATCAGATCGAAACATAAATATAGCCAGAAGGAAGAAATGAAATTTCAGTGGCCTTCCAAGCGCAGACTCATTCCCTCTCTCTCTCGCACACAGCCGTGTATGTATATGTAGGAAGTAGATTTAGACATGTAGAAAAGACAGATGTAAAAGTCATATGTAAACAAAAATGGAAACATCTAATATATATAAATCTCCGAAAAGGTTGACTTAATTTTTTTTTCTTTTTTGGCTAAAACTAAATTTATTCCTTTTGCGAACATGTAATAATGTAATTTATTACTAACTCAAAAACATTTATACTGACTGAGTGCCGGGTATAAAGTAGAGCCGCGGCGTTTTTTGTATATGTTTGGCCAATAATACAATTTAGTTATCTGTTTGTAGTTTTCATCTAAACTACTGTGTGCTCGGCAATGTGTTTCTTCTATAATTAAAGCTTTATCTTCTGGATTCTCAATATCTTGGATTAACTTCTTCGTGAAGAAAAATTTGTTCATGAAATTATCCTTTAGTACTTTTTGAATAACATAAAGATCTTCTAATGTGCAATGTATTCCATGGTTAAGTTTGGCTGAATATATTCTTTTAAAATATGCAGTAAATTCTCAACTGTGTCAAATTCAATTATATGTCGGGTATTTTCATGAATTCTTACTAGCTCATGAACTGTGATTCTAGCTTTTGCTATGAGTAACTGTTGCTTAAACTGGCTTAAAGGTTTCTTGATTGATGTTTTCAAAACTGCTTTCTGCTGAATGTTGGGTATTTAAATCTGAATCTAATTCCACTTGCTCATCATCACTGCCTGTTATATGATTTATTTGAATTTGAGATAAAGCGCCTGCTACCATATTGGTTAAGCCTGTTTTATATATGATCTTTGGTGCAAAACTTTCAATAAAGTAGTACCACCGTTTCATTTCTATATTTGGATTGTTCTGTGACATGGTAAAGGACAATGGTTGGTGATCTGTTTGAATTTCAATTCCACTAACTCCGTATAAATAATTTCTGAAATTCTTCTTTGCCCACACTATTGCTAATAATTGTTTTTTGTTTGTGGCATAAAGATGCTCAGTTTTGTTTAGGGTTTTGGAAATAAATGTTATGGGGTTCCCTTCTTGTGAGAATACTGCACCTATTGCTATGTTTGATGCATCTGTGGTTAGAGTGAATTTTTTATTGTAATCAGGTTGTACTAATTCTATATGTGCAATTAAACTATCTTTTAGAAAATTAAATGCTTCCACTGCTGTTTCATCTAGCTGTATCAAGGCTTTTTTTTATGCCATTTTTGAAATCTTCCCATTGACTCCACTTAAATACTTGGTTAGTGGTTTGGCAATTGTCGCATAGTTCCGGACGAATTTTCTATAATACCCTGTTAATCCTAGGAAACTGCATAGCTCTCGGACATTTTTCGGAATTGGATACTTCTGTATTGTATCTATTTTTCCGGGTCTGTTTTTATGACACTATGGCAAACGATGTATCCCAGGAATTTTGTCTCTAGTTGAAAAAATTTAGACTTTTCAAGGGAAATTTTCATGTTAGCATTCTGTAAAATCTGTATAGTACTGATTAATAGATTTTTTTTTTTTTTTTTTTGGGGTTTTAAGTTACTATGTTACCCTTGAGTAGCGTGGGATTATTTGGCCGCCCGCCTGTGTGAAGGTGGAAATTGCCAAGTCAAATAGTTGTAGATTTTGGTGTGTTACTTATAGTTTTACGTCGATTTTGTCAATGAAGTCGACTAATGTTTGGTACGAGCTAATCTCTTCTTTTTCAAAGAATTTGTAAATGTCATTATATTTACTTAGAGATGGGAAATTTAGTCTTGTTGAGTTAAATTTTTTACACTTAAATATTACGTGCGAAGCGTTATCGATACTATCGCATGTATCACAAATGTTACTAGGTACGACGTGCATCTTGGCGAGTGTGTGCCTATCGAATGCGTTACCGCTTAACAGTCTGTTGATTCTTTTAGCGTCAATGGCTTTTAGTTTGG
This sequence comes from Drosophila helvetica, assembly GCA_963969585.1. Taxonomy (NCBI): domain Eukaryota; kingdom Metazoa; phylum Arthropoda; class Insecta; order Diptera; family Drosophilidae; genus Drosophila; species Drosophila helvetica. The sequence goes on along the minus strand of OZ018402.1, from coordinate 36,718,846 downwards.
TTTTGTTTAGGAACCAAGGTTTGGATGAGGTAGATGGGAAAAGCGAGCAGTATCCTCTTTGTTTGGCGCTTGCAAACTCGGCATACTCTTTTTCCCATTCTGCTTTTAGCAGATTCACATAGTGCATCCTTTATATTCCATTTCATTACTATGAATTTGCCCCGTCTATGGGCTTCCTTGGCGGCTTTGTCTACTGACGTGTTGTGGGGAATGTTCGTGTGTCCAGGTATGTAGTGCACCTCTACCGTTTTTAAAGATTGGCAGTGGTTTATCTTCTCTCTGATTTTGTAGGCGATAGAGTTGTCTTGAATGGTCTTGGCCAGGATAAGAGCTCCGTTTCTGCTGTCCGTCAGGATCGCGACACGAGGGAAGTTGCTCGAGATGGCGTGATCCAAGGCTTTATCGATAGCCAACAGTTCAGCGGAGAGTGAGGATAGGGTTTTATGCGTGTAAAAACTGTCTACGAAGCCTGATCTATCATGCAAGAACGTGCATTTGAGTGCCCCTCTGCGATTGACCCGTCCGTGTAGTAGGTCTCAAAGCCTCCCTTTGCCAAATGTGCCCTCTTTTCCCTGTGAAGAATTAAAATGCTGGCCTGGTCAATCGAGTGTTTGTTAGCCGCTATGCCCTTGAAAAAGTCTATATCCGAACTAATTTTATTGCAGTGCGAAGTACTGCTCTCAAAAACCTCTACTCTTTCCAGTATGTTGCCAAATTCCCGAAATGCCTTAGCGTAGCCCGAGTTTATATCCCTATTTGCTGAAACTGTTTCCCTAGCAGGAAGGTTAAACGCAAACACCTTGGCCAGCTCTTTTGCCGCCAGGAATCTCATTCTGTATTCGGGTGGGAGCTCTCCTGCCATGTGATATAAAATCGGGACAGGCGTACAGATTATCAGGCCTAACGACTTTCTAAGGTGGTGGTTGCAGTGGGATTTGATCTTGGCCAAGGCAGATTTTGACAGGTTGCAGAATGACGAGCACGCGTATTCTAGCCTGCTTCTGACGAAGGCCTTGGAAATAAGGAAATAAGTCCTCTCTTTGGGCTGATCCCATAGTGGCATCCACTGAGTAGTCTGAGGAATGCACAGTTCCTGTTTGAATCTGAGATGGCCTTCTCAATGTGACCGGCGGCTGAGTTGTTAGCTGAGATTGTTCTGCCTAAATATTTAATCTGATCCACTTGCCTAATTACAACCCCTTGATGCAGGATATTCAGCGCCGTTTTACGGTTGTTGAAGTGAATTACCTTGGATTTAGTCGGATTGAATGATAGATTCAGCCTATTGCATTTCTCCTCGAACTTGTCTATGCTGTCTATCAGAATACGTTTCGCACTGGAGAGATCTTTGTGGAAACAAACAATGAAAAAGTCATCAGCATATTGGAAAAGTAAACAATTGTGACTGTTGATACCATGCAGTCCAGCTGTGTAAAGGTTGAATAGGGTTGGACTAAGACAACTTCCCTGGCTAACACCTCTGTTGACCTCTACCTCACTTTTCCCCTTGATGAGTATACGCCTGTTGAGGAAACTGGCAATCCACGCCGTGAGGCTTGGGTCGAACTGCATATCCCTCAACCTATTCTCTAGTGTATCCACTCTAACGCAGTCAAAAGCCTTCTGCAGATCGAGACAAGCCGCCACAACCTGATTTCCCCTCGCTTTCAACGCCAGGACCTTGTTGATAAGGTCGTTGATACACAGTGCAGTGGATCGGTTCCTCCTGAAGGCATAAGACCTGGCCGGCAGCAGGTCACAGATGGCTATTTGCTCGTCCAGCCTCAGTTTTATTAGCCCCTCTATGGCTTTGAAAAGCGTGTTAATGAGACAGATGGGTCTGTGATTTTGGATGGAGGTGGGGTCTGCATTCTTTTTGGGGATGGGAACCACCTTGATCCTGCGCCAAACTTCTGGGATAATGCCACTCAGCCATGCCATATTTAATATTTCTAAAACCGCCCTTTTTTTCTCCATTGGAAGCTTCTGCAGCATTCTGAACGAGATGCCGTCCGGGCCCCTTGCCGAATTGGGATTCCTAGATTTTAGGAAGGTAAGGAAATCCTCCAGTTCTAACGGTTCGGGATCTCCTGGTCCGATCCAGGGGGAAAGAGTGTTAATGGGGGGTCTACTATTTGTCGTGGAAGGAGTATCTTTAATCATGGTGAGGAAACTTTTGTCGTCCTCGTCCGTCCATTTGTTTCCTATGTTTTTGACCTGTCCGAACTTCTTGAGGTTCTTCACTCTGCTCCACATGGAGGGCGAAATAGAAACCTCCTCAATAAATTTTGAGAAGTTTTGCCTTCTGCGATTTTTTATATGGTTTTGGAGGTTTTTATCGGCTTCTAAAGTAGCTCTGGCGTCTTCCAGTTTTTTAGTGAAATAGTACTTTTGTGTATAGGCGTTTCTCACGCGAAAGAGTTTCTCTGTTACTTCATTCCACCATTTCTTAGCTTCGTATTTGTTGCTGTTAGGGATGGTGACCGTGTTTTTTGAGCTTAACGAAGCTACCCTATCGTTGAGTTCCTCCAGTGTAGCGAAATGGCTTGCTCCTAGAATCCGGGAGATTCTGTTGTGCAGGACCTTCTTGCCTCGAGGGGAGGCATCCAGCCCTTCGAACGAAATTAAGATTGGGAAGTGGTTGCTGTTAGTGATTTTAGTTTTAAGGACTTGCCAGTTAATACTTCCGTTTCTATAGTTGGAAAACGAGAGGTCGAGAGCTGAGAATTGCGTTGGGTTCCGAGAGAAGGTTGGTGAACCGTCGTTTAGACAGATGAATCCCGCCTCTCGGGTGGCATTTTCAATGCAGCGACCCTTGCGGTCACTGGTCTCATTACCCCAAATAGAAGACTTTGCGTTAAAGTCCCCTCCCACGATTGATGGATAGTCAAGTGACGCAGCAAATTCGAACACATTTTTTAGGCCCGCTTTGAATTGTGGCAGAATTAATGAAGGCGCAGCATATATGCTAAAGATATTGAAGTTGCGCTTGAGGTTCAGAGTCCTAATTGCTAAAGTTTCTAGGTCGTTATTTACTTTCAAGATGCTAAATTGAATATTATTTCTAATGTAGATGCCTACCCCACCGTATCCGTCATCCCTGGGTTTGCAGAAGAAATTATAGTCTAGGATGCTACAGTCTGCGTTGTTGAGCACCCAAATCTCCGAGAGGATGGCGACGTCTATGTCATTGTTTATCAGAAACATGTTCAGGAGTTGTTTGTTGTTGAATGTCAGACTTTGTATGTTCAATTGCAGGATCTTCATTAATTAGTGATTCTTGGCTCCTCTTCCATTCCTAGGGCAATTTGCCGCCTATCTAGTTCTGCATTTGTTGTATTGACAAACTCTCAGATTTCCTCTATAAAACTAACTCTTATTTGCAATTGAATCCCCTTTCATGGCATTTGTTGGATGGACTAGGAATGCTGTGAGTTTGGCTCCCAATGCGTTTAGCTTAACCTGGGCCAGAGAGTAAACCTCAGCTGAACTTCTAATACATTTTTCTCGAATTTGGCAACTCTCAGCATTAATCGCATTCCTCCACTCCGCCATGTTTGCTGCTGCCTTGGCCGCCTCTGCTTTGCGGGATGCCACCTTGTTAGCTTTGGTCACCTCGGCGAATGAGGCAACCGAATGGATTTCCCTGGCAGCTTCTGCACTGTTGTTAATGAGTTCTGGGTGGTGACTAGATTGCCAGATGGGACGGGGAAATTCTCCTTGATCCCCCAGGTTGGGAGAAATCCTGTCAAAAAGTGTTGGGTACCTATCCCTGACCTCCTTCCTGGTAAGGTTCTCTAGTGTCATACACTTTTGTATGGCGTATTCTTTCTTCCTGGCCCTGCACTGCAGATGAGTGGCAACGTGCTCCCCCTTGCAGTTGGCACAGGCTAGCCCCGAGCAGATTATTTCGCTGTTGTGCTCCTGACCACATTTGTGACATTTCAACCCACTCTTACAATGTTGTGCCCTATGGCCGAAACAGTAGCACCTAAAACATTGGCAGAACTGCACAAAAGGTTTGACATCTATTTTGGAAAAAAACAACTTTATCTGTTTTGGCAACTGTCCTCCTCTAAACCAGAGTTTTACTCTGCCGGTGGGGACGCGTTGACCCGACGTGTTGTCTTTCCTCGTTATGAGAATAATTTCTTCAATTGGAATGTCGGAAGTTAAGCTCTCTGCGAGACGTTCCTCTGAGAGGTGTCCGGGGACCCCAAAGATTAGACCAGCTTTTTGAATTAAATGCCGGAAAATGCGGGTTGAATACCCATGAGCCGCGAAGCCACTATTTTCCACTAATCCATTTGCACTTTCCGCCGACCTGCAGACAACCTTGCACCTGCCGTAGCCCACTCTCGCAACCTCCTCGATGTCGCTGGTTCCCAGTTTGAGCAACAGATCAGAAAGCTCGAACTGGTTAATAGCCTTTCTGTTGTTGTTTGCACTCATTTTATCAATAAACACAATATATGGGCCTTTATGCTCATAATACTTGTTGACGGTGTTAATTAAGTTACTGTCACTTTTCGTACTCACTGAGATCATACGTTCTGTTTCTGTCATGTCGATCGCTTTCGTCTTGAACATGTTCGTCGGCATGTTTGCCGGCATGTTCGCCGCCATTTTTGTTTTCTTGCTTGGAATTTTAGGTGCCGAATGATCTGACGGTTTTGCCGCTTTTCTAATGCCTACCGGAATGGCGGATTTGGCTTCTCCTTCCTTTTTTTTTCGTCGTCTCTATGAGAATTTTTGTGCCCGTCGCCTTTTCTGTGGCCATCCTTGTCTTCCCTATATTCGCCATTTCTCCGAATTCCACCGACGCTCCCGGCGCTGTTAGCTCGAGTTTAGCGGGCCGCCATGCGGCAGACTCGTTATTTGAAATGTTCAGAAATGCGGATATGCCTTGAAGATTTGGCCGCGCCGTCTACGTCGGCATGTGCGGCAACCAAAAAAGCTAAGGAAAATTGCTTTTTCCCCGTTGGATTGAGCGGATTTTCAGAAATAATTTAATTTTTCGTTTTTAACAGAAATTCGAGTTGTCTTTCCCTCCAGTGTTGTTAAGCCTTGTTTATTGATTATTTAATAGATTTTGAAAAAATTATTATGTCATCCATATAGCCATGGCAGGTTTTCCCTACTTGTTCTCTAAGTATATCGTCCATTGCCCTTTGGAAAATTCTGGGTACATTTGTCAAACCCATTGGCATTCTTAAAAATTCATATTTACCATTATTTACGGAAAACGATGTTTTTTCTATGTCTGATTCTTTCATCAATATCCCATCCCGATTCTAAATCAATAGCAGAGAAATACTTTGCCTTCCCCAAATTGGAAAGAATTACAGAAGGATCCTACATGGGGTATCTGTCTGGTATTGTATTATCATTTAGTTTCTTAAAGTCTATTACTAACCTATGTTTAGGAGTTCCATCTTTATTTACTCCTTTTTTTTGGTACAACTATCACTGGCGAATTATATGGGCTCCTACTAGGTCTAATTATACCATCGTCTAACATTTCACTTATTTCTTTATTAACGAAATCGTTAACCGTATAAGCATATGGATATTGCTTACTATATACCGGCCTATCATGTTCAGCATTTATTTCTCCTTTTATATCCGTTCTAAACGGTAACTGTAAATTTATATTTGCATGGTCCTCTTGTATCCTCTTATATCTATCATTCTTTCCCTGAGTTTCTATAAATTTTCCGCTTCATGAGTCAGTATGTTGTTCAATCTGATCATTTCCGATTCAGAATTTATATGTTTATTTAAGTCGTATATTTCTACGACGGCATGTTCAGGATATTTAGATCCCAAACTATTTGCTTTTGTATTGACGGATATTTCTACGTCGGCATGCTCAGGATTCCTTGATCCCAAGCTATATAAACTTCTTTCTACCTATACTGAATCTTTTTTATTATAAATTCTTTTAACGGAAGGATAATTTCCCTTCTGTAAGGGTTATTTTATTTAGAGAAACGGTCTGCTCTTCGTTATTATTATATCTTAAAATTCCCTTTTCGGTATCAATTACCGCTCCTATCTTTTTTAGTAGATTAAATCCTATAAGTAAATCTGTTTCCATACCCTCTATTTCGTAAAATACTTGTTTTGTATTAAATATGTTTATTATATGAAAATATTTGATTATCGAAAACCCATTTACAGTGGCAACCCTCTTATAAATTGGCAATTCTGTTTTATTTTTATAAATTCCCTTTTTTATGTAACAGGATGTTGCTCCCGTATCTATTAAGACCTTAAAATTTTTATTTAATATTTTGTCGTTTCTTATTAAGTAGGGCAGACCTACTTCGGGGGCTGATCTAAAAAATGATCCTCTTCAATATTGGTCACCCTCATGTTTTTATTTACCGGTTGAGGTTGATTCAACAAGTCAGTTGGTTTTCGTTTAAGCGGTAAATTTGGGCTAAACTGATTGTTCTGTCCAGTGTTGTCTCTATTCTGTTGGGCATGGTTATAATTGTTGTTATTTCTCTGATAATAATTATTAGTATTATAATCTCGGTTATAGTTAGTATTATGATTTCCCCTGTAGGGATTATTATTGGTTCGGGGGCCTGATTTTGTTGTCTGTTATTTAGAAAATAAGGTTGTCCCCAAGACATATTATTTTTCTGGAAGTTCTTTTTCTGTTCGAAAGGTCCGTTGTAGGCTCTTGGCTGTCTCTGGTGGGTATTTCCTGGATTCTTTGGTGGGTTATTGAATTGGTAGGCAAATTGTGCCCGTCTGTTATTAGCTTGAAGTTCTTGCACCTTGGCCAATGCACTTGGTAGGTCTGGTGGATTTAATGAAAACAGTAATTCGGAAATAACGCCGTTGAGACCAGTCATGAAAATGCGTAAGGCATTCTCTATAATTTTTTATACCCAGAAGGAAGCGTTTCCGACCCCATAAAGTATATATATTCTTGATCAGCATCAATAGCCGAGTCGATATAGCTATGTTTGTCTGTCCGTCCGTCTGTCCGTCTGTCCGTCTTCATTAGCGCCTATAGCTCAGAGACTATATAAGCTAGAGGAACACAATTTTGTATCCAGACTCCTGTCGCACTGTTACAAGTGTATTTCAAAATTTCGCCCCGCCCCCTTCCGCCCACTCCAAGGACGAAAATCTGTGGCATGCACAATTTTAAAGATACGAGAAAACTAAAAACGTAGAATCATAAAGAATGAGCATATCTATCAGAGTGTTGAATCTGGATCAGATCGGATTATTAAAATAGGCGCAATAAAGAAAACCATTTCGAAATGCATCGTTCCCTCCTGCTCTCTCTCACACCCAGGGGTAGGCGCTATGCCTGATCGAATTTTTTGACGCCTAGTTCTCAGAGACTATAAGAGCTAGATCAACCAAACTTTCTATCCAAGCTCCTGTGATATCAAACCGAGACGAGTTTGTTTCAAAATTTGGCCACGCCCCCGTCCGCCCACTCAAAGGACGAAAATCTAAAATTTTAAAGATACGGGAAAACTAAAAACGCAGAATCATAGAAAATGACCATACGATGCATTGGCTATATTTATGATTCGATCTGATCCAGATTCAACACTCTGATAGATATTGTTCTCTACGATTCTGCGTTTTTAGTTTTCTTCTATCTTTAAAATTGTGCGGAAGGGGGCGGGGCGAAATTTTGAAATACACTTGTAACATTGTGATAGGTCAGGAGTCTGGATACCAAATTGTGTTCCTCTAGCTTTTATAGTCTTTGAGCTATAGGCGCTAATGAAGACGGACGGACGGACAGACGGACGGACAGACAGACTATAGCTATATCATAGAAAATTACCATATTTATCAGTGTATTGAATCTGGATCAGATCGGATCATAAATAAAGTCAGGAGGAACAAATGAAATTTCAGTGGCCTCCCAAGCGCAGACTCATTCCCTCTCTCTCTCGCACACAGCCGTATATGTATATGTAAGAAGTAGATAAAGACATGCAGAAAAGGCAGATGTAAAAAATGTATGTAAACAAATATGGAAACATCAAATAGATCAAAATCTCCGAAAAGGTTTGACCTACTTACTTTTTTCTTTTTCGGCTAAAATTAAATTTGTCCCTTTTGCGAACATGTAGTAAATTACAACAAGCTCACATACATATATACTGACTGAGTACCGGGTATAAAGTAGAGCCGCGGCGTAGACGCGGCTCACAGCGTTTCCCCTCGTTTAAATTATGTTCATTGTGTTAATAACCGACTAGAGATGGGTAATTCGGCGGTACACGATGTGGTGGCGATTGACCCTTTTTGCGGACATTTCATACAAAAAACGAAATGATAAAATGCATTTCGTATGGTTAACAAAGTGAGTAGAGGTGGTTCCCTAGTAGGGTTTATTTCACTAGCTACGAAGCAGTGCCCAGTACTAGAGGGATATACATAAGTATGTATATTTAGATTTCGTACACTGCAGCATATGGTGTATTTTTGAGAATTCTCTGCCAATATCAGACTTTCAGCATAAGCATGTTTATTCTGTTGACACAATTTTATCTTTATGAAAATAAATAAATCTCGATGAGACATTATACTGGGTGATAAATAGATTCGATATTTTTTTGCCCCTGCGGTCTGCTGGCCATTTCCCGATATTCTGCAACATTCTTAGTTTGAAATACGCAACTGTCAATCACACGCGTGACAGAGATTTCAGAGGAAACTTTGCAAATTAAAATTAAATATGAATAAATCAAGGAGAACCGAAAAAAAGCAGCCCGATTTTAGCCACTACAAATTGCCGCCCCCTAGTCAGGATGTCGGGATGAGGGCATCGGAGAGCAGAGCTGTTGCTACCCCACAAATTTTCAGTGGCGGGGGTTGTGGTGGCTGTGGCAGCAAATGGCATTAAAACCAGAGTCCAGGAGTCCCAGATTCCCGTCTAGACGCATTTGCCAAATAAAGTTATACTGCGGCGGGCAATAAAAAACTAATCCGATTGCGAGCGTTATGAGTGTCTTTAATGTTGTACGGGTCGGAAAACCTTGGGCTTTGCACAGAAATCACAAACAAAAAGTTTCCCCCTACGAACTGTTCGCGTTAGCCAATGCACAATGAACCGAGAGGAGAGTGAGGTTGCAGTCATAACGGCAACTGCTGCAGAACCTCAACCCCTCCCCAGCATGCCTCAAAAGGAAGCGTAAGCGCTAAATCAGCGTATTGTTTTATTTAAATTGTGTAGAAGCCTTAGATAAGCTTTTTGTTAGTGCGTGTACGCAATGCTACAAAATTAAAAAGCATTCCAATCGAATCGTATATGTTTGCATTTAGTTTCAGTGCAACGAAATAAAGAAAAAAAACTTCCAGACTGCATCGATCCGTTTATTGCATAACATATGGCGAAGCAAGTTCCTGACAATAGCCTTGCAGATGAGATGTCGTTGGTTACCGCCAGGACTGGTGGCACGCTTGCCTTGCCATGCCATGCTATGCTGTGCTCGCAGTTCGTGTGTATTTATGCGAAATTTAAAAATAATACGAGTACATCGACAGCCAACAGAACTAAAAGCGCATTCACTGCAGCGATTAATTAAATTTATGCACCGCCATCGCAGTCTAGCTGAAAAGTAGAAAGCAGCAGCAGCGAGGAGGACGCCAGCGGATGCGCCCACAGCACGAGCAGTCGCTGAAATTCGTTGGGACGGCCAACGGTGCTGATCCGGGATGCAGATGCGGGAAGCTGTGTCCTGCTCAAGCGAACACACTACCAAACTGCCCGGCGGCAACAAAAGCGAAGCTGCCCGTGACGACAGCAGGAAAAACGAGGGGGAACGTTGTGAGCCGGGTATAAAAACGTATGTAAACAAAAATGGAAACATCTAATATATATAAATCTCCGAAAAGGTTGACTTAATTATACCCGGTACTCGAAGAGTAAAGGGGTATATTAGATTTGTGCAAAAAATTGATGTGTGTAAATCTGTGGCATGCACAATTTTAAAGATACGAGAAAACTAAAAACGCAGAATCGTAGAGAATGGCAATATCTATCAAAGTGTTGAATCTGGATCAGATCGGTTTATAAAAATAGCCGCAATGAAGGAAACCATTTCGAAATGCATCATTCCCGCTCGCTCTCTCTCACACACAGGGGTGGGCGCTGTGCCCATTCGTCCAGATGAGCGGCTAGATCTCAGAGACTTTAAGAGCTAGAGCAACCAAACTTTCTATCCAAACTCCTGTGATATCAAACCGAGACGAGTTTGTTTTAAAATTTGGCCACGCCCCCTTCCGCCCCCACAAAAGATGAAAATCTACAATTTTGAAGATACGGGAAAACCAAAAACGCAGAATCATAGAAAATGACTATATCTATCAGAGTATTGAATTTGGATCAGATCGGATCATAAATATACTCAGAGGGAACAAATAAAATTTCAGTGGCCTCCCAAGCGCAGACTGATTCCCTCTCTCTCTCGAACACAGCCGAGTATGTATATGTAGGAAGTAGATAAAGACATGTATAAACGGCAGATGTAAAAAAACGTATGTAAACAAAAATGGAAATAATATATATAAATCTCCGAAAAGGTTGACTTAATTTTTTTTTTGTCTCTTTTGGCTAAGACTTAATTTATCCCTTTTGCGAACATGTAATAATGTAATTTATTACAAGCTCGCATACATATATACTGACTGAGTACCGGGTATAAAGTAGAGCCGCGGCGGTAGACGCGGCTTACAACGTTCCCCCTCGTTTTTTTTTTCTTTTTTGGCTAAAACTAAATTTATCCCTTTTGCGAACATGTAATAATGTAATTTATTACAAGCTCACATACATATATACTGACTGAGTACCGGGTAGAGTCTACCGCCGCGGCTCACAATGTTCTCCCTCGTTTTTATTGTGTTATTTGCTCTTTCACTTGTGAAATCTGAATTTCTATCAACTGGTTGACCAGATCGGGGGTTAGATCAGTCCTTGATTCTGTAGTCATTTTTAATTTTTGAAAATTCGAAATTAAGTTACCCAGTGTGTTTTAGTTTTAAATGTTGTACTACATAATATTAACATTTTACTTATATAACTATTTTTATTTATTTATCTGTTTCTTAAATTGAATATTTTCTGATTCTCACGAATTTTTCCGGAAGGGGTCATCCTTATTTTGGTTTACTTTATATCTTCCTTCTAATGACGTTTTATTTGATTTATAAAATGGTTCTTCAATTTAGATAGTTGATGGCAGCGAGGGTCCTCCCTACAGCTCTTCCTTGGTTTTCGTATGGTTGATTCTATTCAAACAATTGAATATTGATATTAGATATTGTTAAATTATTTGTTACGCACCGAGCCTTCCGGTTGGTTATTTAATTTCCTCACTTTTCTTTTTTTGTTGTCTTAATTGAAGGATTTATTGCATTTATTAATTGTCCTTCTTTGGGTTCGAGCCCACGCAACACTCTTGTTTTTCGGTGCTTTGAATACGCGTGGCCCCACGTTGGGCGCCAATTAAATATTCGCGGTGGCAATTTGTGTTTTTTAAAAAGTAAAATTATTTAACTGTACTTCACAAAACTTATTGAGCTTTACAAGACTTAAAGAATTTCAGTTTCGAGGCAAATTGTTCAACCGGATAGGTATCGGCGCGATTTTGGCGACTTTAGTTTCAGGTTGACTTTTCCGTTCAGATCCAAGACCAATGTAATTGGGTACGTTAACTTGCACGCGTGCAAACGAAACAACGAAAAAGTGCAGTTTGCGAGAAGCACGTATAATAATGAAACAACAACAATCAGTTGTTATCAATCAGTTAATTCATCAACCACCTACGCTGCTGTCGCAGTTAATCAGCAAACCCCGCCGTCCACGGGTACCAAAATAAACAAAAACAAATTGCGATAAGCAAGAACCTCTTCGAGAGCCTGTCATTGCAGACTTTCCGTTGGCCCAGGCAGAAACCGCTGCCTCCAACCTCCCTTCAGCCTCTTACGTAAACCACCAAAACTCTTTGCATAAGCAACTCGCTAAACCGCGCGATCTTACTTTAGAAGTAAAACAATGTTTACATAAACACAATCAAAACAACAAAAAAACACCAAGCGAAACAGCGGATTATCACGAATCTATTTCTTCCCAAGAAAATATAACCGATGATTCGGATACACAAATGGATGATCTTGACTCGTAGTCAAGACATATCAAAAATCCCAAACATATTGTTGTTTAAAATTGTTTAAATTTTAACAATGTGCAATTAAACTGTAGGGGGAAAAATTAAATGATAAGTGTGTATCCTACGAAACTTAGATAAGATAGAATATAAACTTAAAATATTATTTAAAATTATTACAATATGTTATTCATTACGATAGATTTGACCGTGTTAGAACTAGAATCAAAGGAGAACAGATAACATTTTTTTTTTTTAATTTAGGCAAAGGCTACGGAAAGATTCCTTATCTGAGTAGTTAGAAAGGCAGAGTTGAAGGTGGAGAGGAAAGTAATGCCTAGTCGGACGGGATGGGACAGCAAAACTAATAAGACTAATAAGGGCAGATGATTCAACCTCACCGGAGAGAAGCTTGTGGAGAAAAAGAACTCCATGACAGATCCTACGGGACTTCAGAGATTGGAGGTTAATGAGGCGCAGCCTGCTTTCGTAGGAAGGGAGATGTATCACAGGGTCCCAATTAAGTGCACGGAGTGCAAAGATGAGGAATTGTTTTTGCACAGATTCAAGCATATCTTGAAATTTTTGGTAATGTGGTGACCAGACACAGGAACCATATTCCAAGATAGGCCGGACCAGAGAAACGTATAAGACTTTAGTGGTGTAAGGGTCAGTAAATTCCTTAGAACATCTTTTGACAAAACCAAGAACTCCTTTGGCTTTATTCGAGATGGAGGAGATATGAGAATTAAAATAAAGATTTGAAACAAAGATGATGCCTAGGTCATTAACTTTGAAATGGCGTTCTAAGATACAACTATTGATGGAGTAGTCAAATAGGTATGGCTTGATGCGGTGGAAAGTCATGACATTACATTTAGAAATGTTCAGTGGAAGAACGTTAATAAGGCACCAGTTATTAAGAGCGTCAAGATCCGATTGCAGAGATAACGGGGACGCAGGGTCTACTTTAACATCGTCAGCGTACATAAGGACACGGGAGTGAGATAAGACTAGAGGAAGATCATTAATGAACAAATTAAATAACAGGGGGCCCAGATGGCTACCTTGAGGTACACCCGATGTAACAAGAACAAGTTTAGAGAAAGAGGAGTTGAAGCGGACACGCTGAAAACGATTACCAAGGTAAGAATTGGTCCAGAGGAGGAGATTAGTCGGAAACCCAAGGAGAGATAGTTTATGGATAAGGAGATTGTGATTAACAGAATCAAAGGCTTTACTAAAATCAGTGTAAACTACATCAGTTTGGCACTGATTAGCAAATCCAGTAGTTACGAAGGAGAAGAATTCCAGGAGGTTAGACGTAACTGAGTGACGTTTTACAAATCCATGCTGGGATTCCGAGAACAGGGAACTACAAAAATGCTGCAGCTGAGAAGTAATGATTTTTTCAAAGAGTTTAGGAATGGCAGATAAATTAGATATACAACGATAATTAGAAACATCTGATTTCGAGCCCTTTTTGTGGACATGGATTATGTAGGACTCCTTCCAGATGACTGGAAAATCGCCTAACTCTAGCGACAAGGTGAAAAGTTTTAGAAGGGACACGCAAAGAGAATCAGCACAAAGTTTAAGAACGGCATTGGGGACCAAATCCGGGCCAGTGGAGAACGAGAACTTACTCGATTTTACATTGGCTAGCAGGCAGTTATAATCAATGAAGGGGGAATAGATACAATTTGAGCTCTTTAGGGGAAAAGGATATAAGTACCTGGTACGATGGTCGGTTGTGGAGGCCAGAATAGAGGGAAAATTCATTGAGGAGACAGAGTAACAACGTTGAAAAAAGGAAGCGAACAGATCCGCAATGTCACAATCATTGTCAGCAAAACTAACATTCAAGTGTAGAGATGAAGGAAATTGAGTAGAGTTTCGTTTAGAGTTAACAAACCTGAAGAATTGTTTAGGATCGCGTTTGAAGTTAAGCTTGCACTTGGCCAAGTTGTTATTATAGCATAACGTATTACATAGGGAAAATTAAGATTTAGCAATTAAGTATTTAGAAAAGTCCGATTGAGAACCGGATTTTTTAAATTTTTTAAACATGTGGGATTCAAAATTCCTCAGGTTGATTACCCTCGGGGTGAACCAAATGCGGCCAGAAGGATTTTTCAAGGGGGTGACTAAAGGGACATTGGTAGAAAAGATGGAAAAAATGGTGGTATAGAATGACTTAGTGGCAGGCTCTATATCGAGGTAGTCGTCGAGGAATGACCAATCGATCTGGGACAGAGCAACATTCAGAGAGGGAAAATCGGCCTTTTTAAAGCAATAGATAGGCGAGGGCTTAGGGAACGATTTGATGGGCCCAGAAGAAGGCAAGTGAAGTTCAATATCAAGTGTGGGATGATAAAGGTCTTCAGGGAAGGATAGAGGAACTAACCAGAGTCATCGACGTATCTAAGGTGAAGACGAGGATGAAGATCCTGCCCATGTTATTACAAATGCAATGGCAGCGACCCAGCGAAGTATAGAACAAGGAGTCAATAAAATCATGCTGCATGGATGGGAGCATCAGGTTAGAGTCAACAGAAGGAGACCAAGTAATGTTGGGGAGATTACAAGTCCCCAAGGACAATAAGACGATCGGAATAATTAAGTTGGGACGAAACGGACTGAAGATGAGCAGCGTGAAGCATATAGGTTGCGAATTTACAAGACGGTGGGATGTATGAACAAGAAATGAATAAATTAAAAGAGCACAGACGAATTTTAGCTATGGCTATTTCTAAATTGTTACACTCTTCGATGGAAAGGAGTTGAGAAGCTAAGTCAGAGCGAACGGCTATCAGAACTCCACCACCTCGAGTGGACGGTCAGATCTATATATAGACAATTATGTCTATAAAAATCTCGGAATCCGAAATTGAGGAATTGAACCAGGTTTCAGTAAAGGCGATAATATCAAAATCAAAAGTTGCACTATCAGAATATAGTTTGCTGAGCTTACTGCACAGGCCACGTACATTCTGATATGAGATCTTTAGTGAAGGGGGAGAATTAAGTTTTTTGAAGCAGACGGAAGTGGAGTAGAAATTATACGAACTCTAGGTTCAGGGGTACGCTTAGTAAACAGATGGCAAATCGTATGATTCGGCCAGAAAGAGGGATAGAGTATTCTATTTACGTGTTCATCCGGCACTAGAATTTTAAATGAAGAGATACCACGTTTTTCTTTAAAGTTAAATTTGGTAACTACTAGTCCAGAGGATTCATCAATATTGAGTTTAGAAAAAATTTAGTCTCTAACGAGAACATCCGCAGTCGAGTCCAAGAGTCGGGACACAAAAATAGATTTTAGAGGAGCACGAGCGAGAAGAATAGGTGGAGGGGTTACATATTTCATAGGTAAGGCGGAAGTGGGTACAACCCGAGGGGGCTGTCGCTGGAATTCGGAGTGGAGACCGGCGAATTCGTTATGAGTTTGTCTCATAAAGATTGGCATGATCCAGTTGAGACCGCAGCGAGTCTTGACCACATCAACAATGCGACCACCATAGTGACCAAGACCCGCACAGGTAGCGTGTGCCGTATTATTACACAACCAGCAGTAGATGAAGGTTTGACGAGTAGCCACCGTACGGCCAGCGTCGCAGCGTTTAGCACAGCAGGAGCTCATTGTAAAAATGATGAGAAAAATATATGTGGATAGAAAAAAAGAGAGGTAAAATACAAGTCGGTGTGAGGCTGATGCAGTGTCTTAAGCTTATGTTACACAATTCCGCGCGCAAGCACAAACACAACAGTCACAATAACAACAAGTGTACGGAGAGACAAAGAGAGACGAAAGAAGCACAGAGAGAAAGCACAGAGCGACTGTTAGAGCGGTGCGTGTGTGTTAGAGTGAGAACAGTAGAGAGGGTAAGATGAAAATAGAGAGCGGCTCAGAGAGAGCGAGTGCACCACACAAGCTATTAGCAACAACAAAACAGCTGCTAATGAGAATGTACAGAGAAAGAGGAGTGCACAAAATTAATTAAAAATTGGTAATAAAATACACAATAGACGGCAAAAGGCGTAAGCACTGATATCGACTAATTACACACACGGTTATGTACACAGGGAGTAACTAAAAGACACAATTACTTTCCTTTAAGCTATAGATTTAAAAATGTTTGGTAGGAACGAAGTAAAACACGACCGTCAGTAACGATATATCGATATCACACATATTTCCCCCAATTTACAATGCCCATTCAAATATTTCAATGGAACGTAAATGGTATACTTAACAACTATAACGAAATTACACTCCTGATAAAAGACCACTCTCCAGATGTTTTATGTTTGCAAGAAACACATCTGTTACACACCTTTAAAAACTTTACTGCCCCAAGGCATATACTGGCTACTTCTACAACCTGCCACAAAACAAATCGGCCAAACAAGGTATCGGTGTGCTTATTAAAAAACACATTCCCCACACAAACAAATTTCTGAACTCCAACATTCTTTGTCCTTTGTAGGACAACTTAACCTTGATAGTGTGATTAACACATAAATATATATATTCCGCCCAGCCAAGGTTTTACTAGTAGTGAAATTACCAACATTTTGAACCAAGTTAATGGACCACTCATACTGTTAGGTGACTTTAATGCGTGGAGTTCTCTATGGGGCTCCCCGAAAACAAATACCCGCGGAAAAAAGATTGAACGAGCTATAGCCGGAACAAACTTGGTTATCCTTAACGGCGGTTCTGCTACACATCTCTTAACCCACAATACCTATACTCATGTGGATATCTCAAAGATTTCACCACAAATCGCTCATAGATGTAGCTGGTCTATTCTTGGTGATCCCCATGGAAGCGACCACTTCCCAATAACCATCCAACTTTCTACCCAATTTAGCCCTGTTCGTAAACAAATGCAAAGATATTGGATAAAACTGGACCACGGGGTGCCTGAATCATCAAGTAGCGCAATTAACAAAATGCATAAGGGCTGCAGTATCCCACAGACCAAACGTGTACGACACAAAGCGAAAGTTCCCTGGTGGAATCAAAACCTTCAGCAGCTAAGAGATGAAAAACAACGCCATTTCCACGCATATAGATCTCATATCACAAGTTCTGTCCTAATAAAGTAAAAGAAAGCCAATGCAATTTTCAAAAAAGCTGTACTTGCGGCCAAGCGTGATTATCTTGATAACTTTACATCTCGAATCTCGCCATTATCTACCTCAAAGAAAGTCTGGACTGACATAAAACGATTAGCGGGAGTCCCACCCACCCCTCTAAAATATATTAAAACAGCCTCAGGTCTGGTAACCTGCCCCCACCGTATTGCAGAAGAGTTCGGCCTAGTAGGGTCAACGTACTCTGCGGAGCGCAATTTCTCAGCCGAATATTTACAACAACAAATTTTCTGTCATTCAGTGACTTATTCTGGTACCTACCCACACATATGGAGATCAGCCGTAGTAATCCCAATAGCAAAACCAAATAAAACACCCCACGAAATTAACAGCTTCCGTCCGATATCCCTGCTATCCTGCCTAGGTAAAACAATCGAAAAAATGATAGCTCGAAGACCGTCATAATCTTATCATAACCAGGTATCATATATGCCGAAGCACAGCACAATGGACGCTTTGTTGCGCATCCAATACTTCGTGTCGAATGCTCTTTCGACAAAAAATCACATCTCCATTCTGGCGACGGATTTTGAAAGAGCCTTCGATCGCTTGGGGTTACATACAATGCTTTGCCGTCTCGAGCGTTGGGGAGTTGGTCCTAGGCTTTATAACCTTATAAAGGCCTTTATGACCAAACGCATTTTCAAAGTTCGAGTCAACAACACTACTTCAAACACCCACAATCTCTTCAACAGAATCCCACAAGGCTCCCCACTCTCCGTCGTTCTTTTCATAATAGCATTCGAAGAACTAAACAGCATTTTGACAAGACACAAAGATATCCATGTATTAATCTACGCCGATGACGCTATTATTTTTACCAAAATAAAAAATCTAACCACTGTAAAAAAGAAATTTACCGACATCTTACAGGACGTAGTATTGTGGGGAGCCTCTTCGGGTTTTCAATAACAAATGCATTACGAATGTAGACCACTCAAAAACCCTAGGTATAACCTTTGACTGCAAGCTTCTTTTTAAACAGCATTGCTTTACCCTTCCAAAACAGCTTGAAAGCTGGTTCAATATTATAAAATTTCTATCTTCTAAATAAACTAGCATCCACATAAACACACTTATAAATATTACCCGTGCCCTAATGCTCTCTAAAATCGATTATGGCCTTCCAATTTTCGGATGGTGCACAGGGTCCCACATCAAAGTAATCCAACCTCCTTACCTCGGAGCTGTTCGCCGCGCAATAAACGCATTTCCCACCTCTCCCCTGGCCACCATAATAAGAGAATCAGGACTGCCCAGCAGTTTGGATCGTATTGAAGAGTCAACCATGCAGCTCATTCCAAAACTTTTCACCACATCCAACCACTAGTTAAAAAAAGACTTCTCTTCTATTTTCAAACAAAAACGGAAATACAAATGTCCGTCCACCCTCAGGCATTGCTTCAGCTACAGCACACAGCTCGTCCTGCCCCCGCCCAATTTACATCGTTCCATCAAATTGCATCCATACTGATCCCGCAAGAAATCGAATATCAACATCAACTTATACAACGCAGCCAAAAACAGGACCAGCAGTTCTGAGTTCCTGACCCGATTTTCAAGCGAAAAAGACAAGCTCGTATCAGAAACCTGGCTCTACACAGACGGCTCAAAAACAGCTGATGCCGTTGTCAACAGCGCATATACAATTGTTGCTGGAGGATCTCTACCGGCATATAACTCCATATTCACCGCCGAAGCTTTTGCCCTACTAAAAGCCTGCCGCTATGCTGCTAGCAACAAAGGACTCTACGTAATATGCACCGATAGTCTCTCGACAATGTCTGCTTTACAAAACTGGGATCATAGCGATTCAACTGTCCGAGAAATAAGGAACCTTACTACCACTCACCAAAACAAAATCACCATTCTCTGGGTTCCCAGCCACCAAGGGATTCCCGGCAACAAAGCTGCCGACAAGGCCGCTACTGATATGAGATCCTCCGTATCCTTTCACCACTCCGTATTTTACACCATTCAACGCCAAGGACATAAAGAATCGAATCCTGCTAAATCTTAATGAACGGAAACAGGCTCTTCGTGCACAGATACGCTGCAATAAACCCAAACTGCGCAATAATCGTTCTTCCCGCCAACCTCAGAAGGCGGTCATGCGGCACTTTCATCCGCCTGCGCATCGAATTGAAAATATTTAACTTCAAAGAAGCAAAAATCACGATATAATGGCGCTGTAGCCCGAATTTGCGAGTCGTAGGCCCTAGTAGCTAGAACTCGTTAAACTATCATTAAGTCTAGTATTGTATACTATATTTAATCTGTAATAAAAAAAAATAGTTGTATTTTTAGATCAGCTGGTTGTGGTTTTCATAAGTCCTGATATTCTCTCTAACAGGCAGAAAATAGCAAAAAAAGCGAAAAAAAATCATAGCTTAAAACAAAAATTCGTTTTTGGCAAAATGCATAACGCTTACAATCACTTGCCGGTGAAGCCGCTCAAGCAGGGTCTTTTTAATAATTGCACAGCAATTCAACTGCTATCTAAAAATTACTTCTATTACACTTGTCATCAAAATTTAAATTTTTTGCCCCACTCTGAGGCAAATAATTTTCTGATAGATTAGAAAATTTAAACATGTTTAAGGCATTATGTTTTTTTTTCAATGTCTAGTTTTTTTAAAAATAGTTTTTGAAATCAGTTATTATTTTCAATTTTTTTTAGAGGTACTGCTTCTTTTTTCCACATTACTTAAGTATCTTATCTTCTCTTACTTGGTTGTATTGAACTCTGCAGCTCTAAAAAACTGATGTACCTAATATACCTATATACCTATATATACCTAATACCTAATGCCTATATACCTAATGTACCTATATAATAGATTAATCCCGATAGTCACAAAAACGGTTAAACCTTGTGAAATTCCCTGGTTCATTTCGAAAATGAAAAGATTAATAAACAAACGGAATATCGATTTTAAAAAATGGAAGTGTTACAAAACAGCCCATTATGATGAACAATCGGGCAGGTTCTGGGTTTCATTTACTTTTGCATTTTACTTGTTCAACCAATTCGCTTGCTTTTCATTTTGAAGAGCTCCTGCTTACACATTTTCTTGTCATCGATATGTTGAATTTTATCATCGATTTTGACAAACCAAAACAGCTGACCTGGTTGTTTTGTAAGAACACAGCATGATATTATATCTATTACTAGTTTTTAAGCAAAACGACGGCAGGAACATCACAGATGCATTTTACATGTCTGACGAACTGTGAGAAACCGCATTCATATTGAAAATTGAATCGCTAATGGTCAAACCATTAATTTGTTGCACTTATATTTTGAATTAAATGTGGCGAGAAACATCAGTCTTTAACGAACTGTTCTGTAATGTGCGCTGTTATTAGAATTTTTTGTTGGGTTACAACAAAATTATTTATAAAGAAGTCACAAAATTATTATTCGTTTAGTTGTATAAACACCCGTTTACTTTTCATTTCGCATAGAAAAGGGTTGATGTTTTGAACACTAAAAAATATTTTGTATTTTGAGCGTACGAGCACCAATTTATGTTAATTCAAAAGTAATTGTAATAATTTATGTGAATGTGAAACCCGGAACCTGCCTGAATATAAAATACTTAGGAAAAATGTGATGAAATTAATTAACTCCGAGAAAATAAAATATTTTTGTAACCAATTTGTCTTGGCGAGAACGAATCAGAAGAAATGGGCCTACATAAATCAACTGGGCCTACGTCTACAATAGAGCGTTGACTCAATCAATATTTCCTGATTCTTGGAAAATAGCTAAAATACTTCCAATTCCAAAATCTAACAATGACAACAGGC
Source organism: Drosophila helvetica (assembly GCA_963969585.1). Classification (NCBI taxonomy): domain Eukaryota; kingdom Metazoa; phylum Arthropoda; class Insecta; order Diptera; family Drosophilidae; genus Drosophila; species Drosophila helvetica. The sequence continues at coordinate 36,697,712 of OZ018402.1, read as the reverse complement.
TAATTTTCATTTTACCATCTTTTTTCACAAGTTTTAGAACGACTAATGGCTGGTCTGATGACAAATTACTTGACAACTAACAAACTTCTGACAGACAAACAGTCAGGTTTTAATGTGGGCAGAAGTTGTACAACAGCAGTAATAAACATAGTTGAAGGCATCAGAGAAAAACTGGACAATGACAATATAACGGTCTTGACCCTTTTAGATTATAGTAAAGCTTTTGACGGTTAACCACGAAATACTACGTTTTCAGCTAAGTCATCTACGTAATTTTTCGCGAGCAGCAACAAGACTTATTTTTTCGTACTTGAGTAATCGAAGGCAGTCTGTGTCTACAAATAATGTCGCTTCTTAGTGTCAAGCGTGGTGTTCCTCAAGGATCCGTACTAGGGCCATTACTATTCTCTGTGTGTGTAAACGATCTTCCGAGTATATTGTCATGTTGTGAAATTCATATGTATGCTGATGACGTTCAAATGTTTGTTAGTCGTCCTATTATTAGAATTAATGACTGTATTCGGGCCTGCAACAGTGAATAAAAAAGTGTAAGTAAGTGGGCACAAATCAGTGGTCTAGGATAAAACCCAAACAAGTCAAAATGTATAGTCATAGGTAAAAGAAAGTCTGACACTAGTACACTACAAAAATTATGTATTGAAAATATTCCCATGGAGCGGGCAAACAACTTAGGTATTCTCTTTAGACAAACGTTGACCGTGGTATCGAAGTATTTAGTGACTGCAACTTCGCCAGCCAACGCAAGATGCAAGTTTCTTTTAATAATGTTGCGAGATATATGTATTTATAATTGACAAAGAACTGACCGTATTTCTGATATAATGATACAAATCTTCGATATGCCACTTAAATCTTGGATAACCCTTAGTGTCTGAATATTATTTCAGAAAGTTATATATACCAAAGAGCCATAAAATTTATATAAACTACTTAAGTTTAGTACATAAAGAAGATCAAAAAATATTATAAGCTTTAAATACAAGTACACAAGCACAATGAAACAATTCTTTGTATATGCTGTTCGATTTTGGAATCAGCTTCCCCACGCCATCAAAGCAATCGGTAGCTGAATGCAATTTAAAATCGTACTGTAGAAACATCTACGCACTACATAAGTTGAAGTTCCAAAAATATAGAGGGATGAAGAGAGAGTGAGTTTTCTAGAAAGTAAATTAAATAAAAATATATTATATTATAAAATCTTAGTATATAAGTTCAATGTTTTTTGTATCAATGTTTTTTTGTATCATATATTATCTACTAATACACTATTTGTGACTAGCGCCATAATTTATAGGTATAGAATGCTTGCGCTAGGCTGGAATATTAATAAATAAATAAATAGAGAAAGACAACATTCGTTAACAACAAGGAGGCGTAATATAATATTATAAAGAGTAAAGATTTGTATTTGTGTGTGTGTGTGTGTGTGTGTGTGTGTGTGTGGGAATGTAAGCTTGTTGAAGCAGCGAAGCGCGCGGGTCTGCTAGTATCTAATATGTCTGACGAACTGTGAGTAACAGCATGCAAATTTTAAATTATATTGGTTATGGTCAGACAATTTATTTTGTTGCACTTACATTTTGCAAAAAATTTGGCGGGTACATCAGTCTTTAGCCAACTTCTGTAACGAGCAATTGCGAGCTGTTATTTTTATTTTTTATCTGTTATTTAGTACTATTTATGCTGTTATGCGCAAAATTTATTTTTTACCAGTTCCGATAAACGAATCGATCTCCGTCAGCTGGTGCCACGAATCCGAAAAGAGTATTTGTCCTGACCAATTTTTTCCTAGTCTAATTTGAGGTTGGGTTACAACAAAATTATTTATAAAGAAGTCACAATCTAAGTTTCCATAGTAATGGTGTTACATTTATCTTAATGGACCAATAAGTCATCTATTTTTTTCATTTTGCAATTAAGATACATTTTAATGTATAAGAAAACGTTTACTTTTCATTTCGCAGAGAAAAGGGTTAATGTTTTGAAAAGTACAAAATTATTCGTATTTTAAGCGTAAGAGCCCCAATGTATGTATGCCGACGACGTTCAAATGTTTGTTAGTCATCCTATTCGGGTCTGTAACAGTAAATTGAAAAATAAAAGTCAGTGGGCAAAAATCAATGGGATAGGATTAAACCCAAATAAGTCAAAATGCATAGTTATAGTTAAGAGAAGGTGTTTAGAGGAAGATATCAAATTATCACCTAGGTTTATATTAGAAATCGCACGATAGGTTATTTTAGAATATAATGTATGTTTACTGTGTTTGGTGATCGGAGCTGTACTAACCCTAAGCAGAGAGGCCCGGCTGCAGCAGCAGCCGAAAGCTCTGATCAGACAAAACGCGAAACGAGAGCGCAAGCTTTAGCGGGGAGGGAGCTTATGACGAGAGAGATATTACAGGTATTAGATATTAGCAAACAAATCCAAACAGTGATGCTCGATGGTATTTACTTTAAAATGATTATTTGTCGTTCTGCTCCGAACAGAAGGTTCGACTCTTATACACTACAAAAATGTTGTATTCGGTAAAACTTTTGAAAAAGTATATCTACCTAAAGACTTTCTTATGACGAGCTTATGACGAGAGAAATATTAACAGTTGATAAAAAAAACAAAAAATTATGCTTGATGGCATTTACTTTACGTTAATATAAAAAAAGGCGTCGTTCTGATCCGAACAACCACTACTGGTACTTTTTTATGGCATCGAATATTTAGTGACTGTAACTTTGCTAGCCAACGCAAGCTGCAAGTTGCTTTTAAAGATGTTTCAAGATATATTTATGATAGACAAAGAACTGACCGTATTTCTGAAGTAATGATAAAATCTTTGATATGCCAATGAAATCTTGGATAAGCCTTAGGGTCTTAACATTACTTCAGAAAATTATAGACACCAAAGATCCATTATACCTATATAAACGACTTAAGATTAGTACATCAAGAAGAACAAAAAATATTATAAGCTTTAAATACAAGTACACAAGCACAATGAAACAATTCTTTGTATATGCTGTTCGATTTTGGAATCAGCTTCCCCACGCCATCAAAGCAATCGGTAGCTGAATGCAATTCAAAATCGTACTGTAGAAACATCTACGCACTACATAAGTTGAAGATGGAATAATAGAGAGGGATGAAGAGAAAGTGAGTTTTTAAAAACGAAATTAAATCAAACAATATTATATTATAAAATGTTAATATATAAGTTTAATGTATTTGCAATCACTAATTAATGTAAGTAATTTAAATTTCATATAGTATCTACTACTACTCGCCATAATTTATAAGTATAAAATGCTTGTCGCGCTATGATGGTGTAATAGTAAATAAATAAATTGCTGACGCTTCGAACCGTTGTGCAGGGCTCGACTTTTGATATATTGTCGAATCTTTGAACCTTCCTGGAGAGCCGATGTTCACATACGTAAATCTATATCTGAAGTAAATTGAAATGAAATACATTTGGAAGACTATGACGAATGGAAAATGTGCCGTAACGCTATGTAAATTAGTTCCTAAGGCTGGGGTGATGACTCAGGGTTGCTCAGGGTTCTTTAGAAAATATTTGTAACAGAGTGAACTACGAGGGACGAAGGAGCGTCTTGTGACGTTTAGATGTCAGAAGAGGAATAGGTATGGAGAGGCGTTAAAATAGCTCGGTAGTGCCAAGGACGGACTCCCTTCCTTTGGAGCCTCTAATCCGACACGGTATGGATCAGGGTAGACACTTCGGGCGCGCAACGCAAGGAACCGGAGGGTTCCGGATAAATAATGTAAGGTGGGCCAACGTTTACGCCCGTGTGTCACGGTAGTGACCAGAGAGCACAAATGTCTCGCTTACGGTACTCCTTTCACTGTTTTTTTTGTGCTGCCGTCCGATTGTGCGCGGCACAGTGGGCCGATTTCCATTTGTTTGTCACAAAACCAATACTGTCGACAGTCGCCGCGGACCTAGCTAGAGTTTCTCCCTCCCTATTACTCCCTTTCCTATTCCTGCCATCCGCTTCGCGCGGCACAGTGGTTCGGCTTCTGATTCTTATTGTGGAAAATAATAACTATTGCGAAATTCTTTTGGTTGTCACCGCCAAAATTAATAAGTATTGTCGCTCCTTGCGGGTGAAAATTAATATATGCTTTTTGCATATCTTAAGCCTAGATAATGATTTTTAATCCTAGCCTCTGTATACATAGATGTATTTTGTGAGGGTGCTACCCGAGGGCCTTTACAGCTTTTAAAAAACATAAAACATAGCCTTATAAATACAATTTTACTTGGATTGCAATTTACTTACATCCATCCTTACCCTTCGTGGCATGCTTTCACAATAAAATTTAGCATTGCAAGAAATTACTTATTTGGTTTTCCCTTCTGTCGAACGCCACCATACATTTTTGCAACAAAATTCGATGTTGTTGAACCACAGTCAAAGAGAGAAGATAGCTTTAATAAAAGCAGGTGAGGCAAGTCCATGTCTTTGGCAGATTACGGAAAAAAAGCATTTCGATAATTTTGACAATTTGGTTCCAACTTCTGCGCTGTACTCCTTTATTTTTTTGGCAACAGTTTATGCCGCCACCAATACAACCACTTCACCGTCATAGTCAATTTGTCTCCTTTTTTAATTATAATTGAACTATCACAATATGGATGTACAAAACAAAGCTGATTCATGAGGGCGAAACCAACCTTATTTAGGGACTTGGTCGCACTGTTTCACACAAACGAAATAGATAGTAGATTCCTGGCAGTAATTTTCCTCATTGCTGGAGACGGGCCTTAAAGTCAAAAAATAAGTAGAAAACATTAGTGTAAATGAAAAAAAAAAATTTTTGGAGCCGTGAGGCAACCCTGCGCTTTTGGCGGCCCCATAAAGTTAGCTGATTGATGACAACCCTGACATGTGTGAAATTGTGGTAATTTATTTTCAGTCTTTGCATTGTTATTGTTCAGAAAAGTTTTCATGGAAAATAAATGCATAAAATGTATTGTCCAGGGCAGAAGCTGGCAGTAGCTCTAAAGAAATTTAAAGAACTTCGAACTTCTTATCCTATGCTGTTAACTATTGTCGCGCTCTGTAAATCACCTTCTCGTTCATACACGCACACACAAATTGTATCTATTCTTGCTGCTTGTATTGTAACGCCTTGTTTACATGCGCGGCAGTTAGTAAACCCTTCGTAAAAGCGGCCACACCCTCTAATATACTAAAATCGATCGAACCATAAACACAAAACTAAATCCAAGAATGGAAAAATTTTATTTTGCAAATGTGGAGTCAGAGTTGCCGAAAAATCTCGGCAGCTTCCAACATGTTGGTGATCCCGACGTGATCCCCGTGACCTTATCGAGTGAAAAAGTGCTAAAAACATTTGGTTAAATCTGTGTCAAAGGTTTAACATTTGTCGAGAAAGTAGCGAACCAAAAGTAGTTGTTGCCGACCATGACAGTTTCTAGCGGGCCGTTATTCGTTTTCTCTTTCGCCGTCTGCCTCAGCCTGCGCAATGCACTGTCGAGACCGGCTGCATAGAGTTCTTTGCGCAATCCGTTAGTTTTCTTCGCCTCCTCTTTCGTCGCTTGCTTCAGCCAGCGCTTTTGAGCGGCTTCATACATGGACCTCTTTTTCGAACTCAAATTCGAAATCGTGCGCTTGTGAATAACTGTTGGTTTTGGTCGTCGCTTCGCCGCATTATCGGTCGTCGATTGCCCTCTGTGCCGGTGCAGTGCACATACATACATATACATTTTTTCGTCTTCGCTTTCGTCGCTCCGTTGCTTGACGGCACATACATACATATAAAAAGTGCTGCAAAAGAGAACGCACAAACGGTTTAAACTCTTCAATCATATTAAGTGTGATCGACTAATACATTCCGCGTCAACTGACTATAGCCAAAAACATGGGCAAGTAGAAAAAAAGTAGAAGGAGTGGATAATTTGTTACGTGATTCTGTGGTACTTGGCGCTGCTCCATCTGGTGAAAGTGTTAGTGCGAACGCAACGAGAACCCAATTATCTGCATATCGGATTTCCGTCATGAGACTGAAGGAAAAGCTGCGCCAAATGGATGAATACAACCTGCGAGGATTGTTGACATCATTGACGGAGATAAAATCTAATTTCTACGCAGCACACGACCAATTGGAGGCTGAGGATGTTGAAGCTATTAATAGCGAATTGTCTGGGCAGTTTGGTTCCGCCGTTCTAAAACTTGAGACTACTCTAGAGCGGGAGCTGGGCAAGCTCTCTCAGCCCACGTTCCGAGCGAGGGCACGAACCATATTATTGCCAATTGCCAACTTTTCAAAAACTTATCGCCGGATGAGCGCCACAAGGAAGCAAAGAGGCTACTTGTATGCGTTTATTGCCTACAAAATGGCCATAAGGTTACAGATTGTAAATCTAGTTTCTGCCGTACAGGCAAATTGAAGCACTACACCCTTTTGCTTTTGTCGATAAGAAACAGTCCAATATGCCTCTCCCAGTGAAGCCTCACAAACCCACCAAGTCAGACCGCCATGGTTGCATTCTCGCCCTCTTTGCCGCAAGCCCTCATATCCCAAAGTCCTTCTGATTCTGTGCTTTTAGCCATTGTCATAGTTCTCGTCAAAACCAGCGCGGGTACTCTCGTACCATGTCGCGCACCTTTGGACTCGGGAACTTTATTGCATTTCGTTACTACTCGTATAGCTAATCAGCTTAATCTTCACAAAACCAAATCGCTCACCGCAGTCTCTGGCAGAGGAGATGCTAGCTTCTCAACTAAAGGTATCTCGGTGGATCTCGTTCTGAAATCGAGGATTTCAGAGTTTAGCACTAGTATCACTGCAGTGCGTTGCCCAGAAAATTACGGATCATCAACCTCGCGCATCGATTAGCACAGCTGATTGGCTCATACCGTCGCATATCCGGCTTGATGAACCTTCGTTTCACCAGCCGCAGCGGATTGATCTGCTCATCGGAGCTGAACTTTTCTTTGAGCTGCTGTGTGTGGGACAAATTCAGCTGGCGCCTGGATTACCTTTGCTGCAGATAACACATTTCGGATGGATTCTGTCTGGTGGCGGGCACTAGGCCCCCACTCTTTCGTCGTTTATCGCAACCCAATCTATGGATGACACCAATCACAGCACTCGGCTTGATTACTTAGTTCGTCAATTTTGGGAGGTGAAGCACATCTTTAAGCCGACCGCTAGGGCAACAAAAGAGGAACTTCACTGCGAGGAACATTTCGTTAACAATCACACTCGTTTACCATCAGGGGAATATTAAGTCCGCTAGCCTATGAAGCAAAGTTTAGAGTCCTTAGGCAATTCCTACTTACAAGCAAAGTGGGGTTTGAAAGCTTGGAACGCAAGTTCGTGCGCAATCCAGCTCTTCATGCACAATATTCGGCATTTATGAAGGAGTATCTGTCCCTTGATCACATGACTCTGGTACCCAACAAAGATAGGCACAAAAGCAAATATTTCTTGCCACATCATTGTGTCATCAGAGAGGACAGCTCCACAACAAAGCTGAGGGTCGTGTTCGACGGCTCTGCAGCTACGACATCTGGTCTTTCGTTAAATGATCTGCTTATGGCAGGTCCCACCATTCAAGCCAAGCTATTTCACACTCTCACCCATTTTCGTATATTTTTCATTACTCTTAAAGGTGATATCGGTAAAATGTATAGGTGCGTGCGTGTCTCAATGCCTGACACCATGCTCCAATTCATATTATGGCGATAAATATCTTGACGATAAAATACAGATCTTCCAATTAAACACTGTCACCTATGGAACTAGCCTTTATCATTTTAAGCTGTTCGAGCTATGCATCTGCTTGGGATCCGAAACCATTCTATATGACTTCTACGTGGACGACATGACATCTGGATGCAATTCGGTCGAGGAAGTGCTGATTATTATGCGTCAAACCACGGATCTTCTTACTCGAGGTAATTTTCAATTGCGAAAATGGTGTTCCAACTCTCCCGAGGTTCTAAGCAAAGTCCCAGAAGCCGAAAGGGAAAGTTTTCTGAAACTGGATGATGGCAGTGATGTAACAAAAGCGCTTAGGCTCATTTGGGAGCCCCACAAGGATAACTTTTTGCTTACATTTGCTTCTCGAATCGGTGATGGCAGGCATACTAAGCGTTCGGTTCTGTCAACCATTGCACGGTGCTATGATCCTATGGGATTGATCGGACCTACATTGACAAGAGCGAAAATCATCATGCAGCGCATGTGGAGAGACAAGCTGCATTGGGATGAAAGCCTTCCTCAGTCTTTGGATTCGGAATAGACTGAGATTTGCAAGTACTTTGCTACATTTCCTCGCTACAAACTGCAACCTAAGGCAAGGTTTGTATTGCAACCCTTTTGTGATGCCAGCATCCAGGACCACGGGGCTTGTATCTATGCTCGTTCGTTTACGGATACTACCGCAGAGGTTAATTTGCTTTGTTTGAAGGCAAGGCTTGTCCCGCTGAAAACTCTCATGGTGACTAGGCTTGAATTATGCGCACCGTTCCTATTAGCCAATTTACTTCGGAAAATCAGAAAAATGGATACCTTTTTCTGCCCAATACATTGTTGGTCGGATTAAATTGCGGTCCTGTCTTGGTTGCAAGAGGAACCCTCAAAATTCAATGTTTTTGTAGCTGACAAGATTTCAGCAATACACCAACTTACTAGGGGCATGGATTGGCGCTATGTTCCAACTGAGATGAACCCGTCTGACATTCTGTCCAAGGGAGCAGCGCCTCAGGATCTCCTGCATTCTAGTTTGTGGATGAATGGACCTATCTTCTTGCAAGGCGAAAGGAGTTGCTAGCCTGATTGGTGCTCGCCAGAAGTCAATTTTCCGGAAATTCGACACCGAGTCTTGCTGTCGTCTGAGCGTGCCGACATCTCGCTTTCGTTTAAGCACATCAACTCATACAGAGTCATGATGAGCATTTTCGGCTCGTTCATAAATTCATCAGCAGGACGAAGTATCCGGATCTCTCATCTGGGGACATTCGCAAAGGATCAAATTTGGCCCACCTGTATCCTGAGTATCTTACTCCAGTAATATCGTATCGCTCTCGCCATTAAAAGATGACTTTGGTCTGAAACGTGTTGGTGGCCGCCTGCGGCAATCAACTCTGGGCTTGGATGCACACCACCCAATCATTCTGACCAGGAATCATATACTGACGTTTGCCATCATCACACACTTTCATCGGAACACATCACCATGCTGGTCCGCAGTCGCTACTTGGAGCGATTCGCTTACAGTTCTGGCCCATCGGCCCATCTGCTGCAGATCCAAACCTCGTCTTGCGTCTTGGCTGACCTACCGAAGGATCGAATACAGGATTCGCCTGCATTCAGCGTCACTGGAATCGACTACTGTGGTCCCTTCTACTATAAGCCAGATGAGCGCCATTTGTATATAACACGAGAACTTGCCGCCGTTGAAGTGGCCCTTAGCCCGGGTGCTCGAGGTCATCGCTGGAGCTGATGGGGCTGTTCGAGTTGCCATCCTGCGGACACCATCTGGAACCACTCATCGAGTTTTCAACAAGCTGTGCGTCCTTTCCGTTGAGCATCCTGTTAAAAGCCCTGGTCTTTCAACGGGGGGAGTATGTTCGGAGCAGCAACTGGCAGTAACTATTAAGAAATTTAAAAAAAATATCGAACATCTTATCCTATGCTCTTAATTATTGTCGCGCTCTGTAAGTCACCTTCTCGTTCATACACGCACACACACATATTATCTATTCTTGCTGCTTGTATTGTAACGCCTTGTTTACATGCGCGGAAGTCAGTAAAACCATCGTAAAATCGCAGCATCGCGGCTAAGCAATCGTATCATCATCAAACGCGCGCCTAATTTGAATTTTTAAATAGCGCTTTGTGCTTTCGTACTACTTCAATTTTGTACATTATTTTCAACCACCTCGAAGTTCACGGCCACGCCCTCGAACAATAAACAGAAAACTAAATCCAAAAATGGAAAAATTTCATTTTGTAAATAAGGAGTCAGAGTTGCCGAAAAAGCTCGTCAGCTTCCAACATGGATAATAAACCTTAAAGTTTGTAGAACTCCTTTTACAAAGAGTGTCTTCTTTTTGTGCGCGTGGTTTTGTCTAGTGTTGCGTGTATGTCCATTTAGCTGAATCTAACAAATGATTATTAAATAAACAAATTTTCGGATGAAATAGATTGCGCCGACCTCATCCACATATATTCGATCCAGTTTGCCCCGAACATTTTCACGTATTTCTCTAACATTGCGCATCCTAAAAACTGTAATTTTTTTTCGAAAATAAAAAATATTGTTTTTTTTTAAGATAGTATCTACTTAGTAACAAAGGTGTTACCCATCAAAGCCATAGTTAGCAATTACCTTGGACTTCCGCAAATTCAGATATTGTTTGAAGACATAATTTTGCAATTTAAATAAACGCTTAGCTGTATATTCTAATAAAAATTGCAGTAATACTTGGACAACTGTTTCAGTAATTTGTACTCGGGCGATACTGAAAGTTGGCCTAAATTAACTTTTTGTAGGTGGGGAATATATTATTATTTTGGCTTTTGGCTAGTAATCTAGTGCTGACATACTACTCCTTCTTTAAGGAATTTTCCAATCGAAACGCCAATGCATTATCTGGAGAAATCTTGCTTATTTTACTCGGCGGATTAAAAGATTTGTTAATAAAATCTAATCAGTCAGATAGGCGAGATATTTCCACTGAAGCTGCTGCAGCATGAAGTAAAATATCTGTTTCATGCCCTTGAGTCTCTGACAGTGTAGTATCAATCTTTATTTTCAATCGATATCCGGGTTGCATGTTATTATTTTTTTAGGTAATTGCGTTACGGTAGGGACGACTTTGACCACTATGCTTATATTTATTGAAAGAAACTTTGCGTGCTTTTCTTTCAAACGATCTCTCTTTCGATTGCATTTTTCAGTTTCTTCATCACATATTTAATAAAATTTGTTACAATATTTGTTTATTATTGAAATTGGTTCTAAGCTGCTTTTGTCAATTTGTTCCAATATAAAATATATGGGTGTAAGTGTATACTTGTGCCAAAACGAAAAAATTTTTGTTAAATTTCTTCTTCGAAAATTCATTTTTGATTGACTGGTTGGATAATAAAATAATTATATTCTCTGCATTCATATGCAATATCTTAATTATATGTAGTAAGTTAAGAATAAAGTAACAGATTAAATTCGTAAAATTATTACACATATACATGCATACGTACCAGAAAATGTTTTACTTATTTAAACTAATGAAAACTATTCTTGTATGAATTCATGTATAAAATACATTTAGGATCAGTTTTCACTTTCGCAAAAACTTTTGGTTGATCTGTGCTTTGTAACCGATCCGACCAAAGCGTTGTTAACTCGAGTCCCTCCGCTCACTATACCTGAAGACGCCTACCATCCTACCTTCGAAGTGTCGCTCGATATAAGACCAACCGCATTGGATCGGTCGGGTAAGCTACCTCGATGTGTCCGCTGCTTTCGTAAAGCCGAGTTTGCGAAGCTTAATAACCTCATTACGGATTTTGATTAGTCAGCTTTGTATTTGTGCACTGACTTTACGATATGCACAAACATTTTCTACGATGCACTTGACTCACTTTTTGAGTCTTGTGTCCCGCTTTCCTGTCCTATTAAATCTGGTAAACCCCCTTGGCTTACCAAAAATTTATCCAGATTTTTTCCAGTGCAATAAGAACTAACTATCTCGATGCAGGATACGTTTTTCTCAGGACCCTAAGCAGTTTTACAGCTTCGTAAGCAGTAAGCGTAAAACATCCGCACATCCATCCTTGCTATCATTTCTTAACACGTCGGCAAATAATGATCAGGCAATTGCCGATCTCTTTGCCAATTTTTTCCAAACAACCTATTCTCAGGAATGCTACTCCGGTCAGCCGTACCCATACGGTTTACCGAGGTCGAACGGCATTTTCAGTCCCTTGCTTAATGAAAGCTCGCTGCTTCATGATCTCCGAACAGTTAAGCCGGTGTTTTCACCGGGTCCGGACGGAGTTCCCGGCTGTGTACTCAGATACTGCGCCGAGTCTCTGTTCGGACCGTTGCTTAAACTATTCAGTCTGTCCATTAACTCTTCATGCTTCCCCTCGATATGGAAAGAGTCGTTTATAATTCCTCTCCATAAGAAAGGTATTAAGTCTGACGCGAAGAACTACAGAGATATTTCTAAGTTATCCGCTATTCCTAAAGTGTTTGAGAAAATTTTAACTCCGCACCTGCAGCATCTTTGCAGATCACTTATATCTCCTGCCCAGCATGGATTTATAAGGCGGAGATCAACAACCACGAATTTATTGGAGTTCACCTCCTTCATCATTAAAGGCTTCCAAGGTAATCTACAGACGGATGTCATTTACACAGATTTCAGTAAAGCATTCGACTCTGTAAGCCACTTTCTCCTAGCACAAACACTTGACCTTTTAGGGTTTCCACCCAATCTCTTGAAATGGATTTCTAGCTACCTTTGTTCCAGATCCCATAGAGTCCTCTTCAAAAACTCCCTATCTTCACCAGTTATGGTTACTTCGGGCGTACCACAGGGCAGCCATCTAGGCCCCCTTCTCTTTACACTCTTTATTAATGACCTGCCTTCGGTATTAACATACTCTCGAGTAGTTATGTATGCGGATGATGTTAAACTGTGTATCCAGTTCAATAATAACTTATCTCATTCGAGGTTGCAATCCGATCTTAATAGCTTTCAGTCATGGTGTTGTGCAAATTTGTTATACCTTAATGCTTCGAAATGTAAAGTAATGACATTTCATCGCTCCAGCGCCTTTCTGGCTCCTTACACACTTGGCGGGGGTTCTCTCGAGAGAATTACCCTAGTTGATGATCTTGGTGTTCTTTTAGATCCCAAGTTAAAGTTTTCTGAACACATTTCTACCATGGTAAATAAGGCCATGGGAGTGCTTGGGTTTATAAAGAGGTGGTCAAAAAAATTTGACGACCCCTATATAACAAAGACTCTCTATTTATCGCTTGATCGTCCGATTTTAGAATCTGGTTCTTGTGTATGGTGCCCTCAGTACAAAGTACACCTGGTCCGTATAGAATCAGTCCAGAAAAATTTTTTAATTTTCGTTTTACGCGGCCTCAACTGGGATGCAAGTGTGAGACTGCCGTCTTACTCTAGTAGATTGCTTTTAATAAACCTTCCATCCTTAGTTAATCGTAGAAAAATGCTTGGTGTGATTTTTGTGCACAACTTGATCAAGAGTGACGTAGATAGCCCGGACTTGTTTAGCTCACTATTCCTGTTAAAAGCACTAGAAGCTATTTACCGTTGTTCCTTTCGATTTGTAGATCGAATTATTCCTTGCATGAACCTTTTAGAGTTTTATGCTCGGATTATAATTCCCTCTACCATATCATATCTACAACTAATTCCCTTCCTCTTCTTAAAACACTATTACTCACATACCTTTCTAATTATTTAGAAATTGTAAGTGTACGATAGTTTTAATGCATGCTTAGTTTCTTTAGTAAAATTAGTTCTAATTTTCGTCGAATATTACTCTAACATCTATCTTTCCTGCATGATCGCAATCGGTTCGGTTAACAAGTCGCGCGTCATGCGGCAGCACCCCTTGGTTGGTTGGGTGGGAGGAGGGCTGCGTTCCGGCCTGGGATTCGCTCGTAACAGCATTCGGCTGGTGTCCCATGGGCCACTTGATGGTGCAGTCATTGCATATGAACGTCCAAGCAAAATATAAATATTTTGCTATTGCAGATCGTATCTGTTCTGCTGACTGGTTATAATCAGCAGAAGTTTTGTTGGGATCGGGCTGTTCTCTCTGCTCTGCTGTTAAAACCTCCCAATTTAAATTAACACCGCCGTTGTGCACAATGTGCACTGCACTGCACATTCACCATGTGAAGTATGCAACGGCACGATATTATTGAGACCATGTTCTTAAGGTGACTGCCAAGACCTTTTCATAAATTATACCAAATCGAGCCTTTAAATGACCAAACGCCTCGTTGTTTTCAGGCACATCTTTCTCTCGAAATATCCCTAACAGCTTCTACAAAACATAAGACCTTGTACTTAAGACTTACCTTGTACTTAAGAATTTGATTGGATTTAGTAGATGTACTCACAAATGACCATAACCTTCCCCTTCCTGCCTTTTTTTTTTCAGTGCAGATACCCAGTCAAGAAGCTCATCCTCGTCCAAGTCGCAGCTTTCACCTTCTACTTCATCTTCAATGTTACAATCCAACAACGTGAATAGTTTTTGCATTAAAATATTTTTGGTGTTGCACCACATTTTTTATCCATTTTTCCAAAAAGTTAAAAATCTTCCGCTCAAATACTCAGTTTTTGTTATTGTCATCAGCTGTTAGACGGTACACGGTGCCAGTGTGAATCGGAGTTTCACCGTTCGTGATTTGGAAGATGTCGAATGTTAAAGTTCGGTGAAAAACTTTTCCCTGGTGTAGGAGCATATCCTAGTCGATATAGTAGACAGCAAAAAAAAATATTAGAAAATAAGAAAAGGGTTGCAGTTACATGGAATGAGAAAACGGAAGTCAGATTTTGCTAAAATTAAACGCTCTTCTTCTTCTTTTTTATCTGTATTTCTTAAGTCAGCTGTTCAAAAGTCTCTTCTTCTTCATACATGTATTTATAAAGTCGATAAAATTGCAATCGGGCAGCCGACCGCCGGTTGGAAGTTAACCGGTTCCCAGCCGCTGGTTGGAGGTTAACCCTGACTTGACACCTTGAGAGAACCAATTTTCGTTTTCGGAAACTTTAACGTTCCGATTCGTGGTAACCTGAAGTCGCGATATCGGCCCTTAATGTAACAGAAATTCGAGTATTCAAGGTTCTAGAAGTTTGTGAACATGCAATGCTGACGTTGTACTTTGCATTTTAATTAGTACTCATTCTTGCGTTTTTTCCTTTTTTATTGTCAAAAATAACTTAATATTTGTATGATATAGTTCAAGTTACGAACATGTGGAAAATTGTTATATTATTTAGTTTCTGTGATTAACGAATCTTAATGCTTATTACTTCGAAAATGAATCTGTATTAGACATTAATAGTGAATTTGACCAATTTAAGGTAGGAACAGCATTGACTGAATATAAGAACCGAAATTCATGTATAAATATTTTTTATAGAAGATAAATAATAAAAAGTACATTCGTAGTTTTGACGAAGTGCGTAGTTTCAAGGCATTTGAGGTAAACTACAAAATAATAAAAGACCATAATAAAAACTATCGCGACGGTCAGACTACCTACAGATTAGCAACAAATATTATGGCTGTTATGGTAGGTATAGACTTTTTCTCATGTTATGTAATTAATTATGGTTTTTTCAAGCCATTAATTTTTTAAAGAACCTTATAAAAATTGTGTTCTTTTTTAATGTTTATTTGGAAGCTCCTTTTTCACCTAACTTAAGAATCTTAAATCTGGTTTTACAATACTGCAATTCTAAAAAGCTAATACATTTAGCTACAAATTTAACCTCAACACTTTGTAGCTTTAGCTTACCGCCTGGCAGAACGTACACATCTAATATATTATGCGCTAGCATGTGTGAGTACGCACAAAACCTACAATTAGGTGTAAGTGTATACTTGTGCGGAGACAAAAAAATGTTTATAACTTTTATTTTTCTTCGAAAATCCATTTGCGATTGATTGGTTGGATAATAAAATATTTAATGCATTCATATTTAATTTCTTAGTTAAATGTTGTAATTTAAGCATAAAGTAACAGATTAAATTCGCAAAAGGATTTTCGATCCCCCGCCCCAAATTATTAATAAATTTGAGGCTGATCTGAAGAAATGTTGACAAATCGTTTGCAATGCACACTTACACATATACATGCATACGTTCTAGAAAATGTTTTGCCTATTTAAACTAATGAAAATTATTCTAATGTGAATTCATGTATAAAATACATTCACGCTCCGCTTTTCACTTTCGCAAAAACTTTCTGATTTACTTTTGAAAGACCAAAGTTTGGTGCTCTTATTTTTGCAAAACTAAAAATTGTTCCGTTTTCAAAAAGAAATTTTTTCCTGGCCGAAATGAAAAGTAAACGGCAACTACACTTTTCGGAAGCACCTAATAACAAAAGCGGAATAGTTTGGCTGAAAACGCAAAAGTAAGTGAAAACCGGAGCCTGACTGATTAAGTATATCTACGTATGTATATCAGCTCATTATATTTGTTTATTCTATGTTAAAATTATAGTAGCATATATGGCATAAGTACACGAAATTTTTCTTATATTGTGGGACAAACTTCAAAAAGTCCTATAATACTCGTTATATGCTAAAGTAAAGGGTATGTGAGCCCAGAAAGCGAAAATCAAATAGTCCACAAATACCGGCCATTGTCTTCGAAATACGCCTTCCTGGAAAACGCACCACCAAAACGATACACTTTAATCGACTCGCTGCTTACAAAGGACCTGTTTCGGAAAAGGTCGTCCAGGAGGCTCGATTCTAAGAGGGGGTAATGTAACGAAAATTTGTATTTAAAGATTGTTGCTCTTTGGAGACCTTTACCCTGGCTCTTGATAGTTGTTTACCATCTCGATCTGTTGGAATTTGACTGGGAAGGAAGAAGAGGAGAACAACATGCAGTAAGAAAAGAATTGGCAAAAAAGTTATGTGAAAAAGAATACATCTTGGAAAACAAATATTGTGATTTGATTTTCGAAACGGACGGCTACCCAATTTTGGCTGTTGTCTTTCTTATCGCTCTGCATCACCAACCTGAAAAGTATATCTACTTGGCCTGCCTCCTAACCCAATTTTATTACAATATAATAATAAACGAATAAGCGGAGTTACAACTCTGCATAACAGGTGTTTTCATTGGAAAACGCGTGAAATTGCGTTCTGAGATGACGATAAAAACAACCCAAATTAGCCGCTTAGTTTAGTTGCCGTTATACGTTCATTTCAAAGCTGGCCCTACTCATACAATTATCATTGTATTTCCCCGCTTAAGCACCTATCTTTACTCGGTGTGTTGTTATTGCTTGTGTCCTAAACCCAGCTGTAAGGCTCTCGCACGTATGCCGCTTGGCATTGGACCGTCGCATCTCATGATCTTTCTATTCTCTTTTGCTCGACTTCTTTTCATGGAGTTGACTAGGAGTAGAAAATTCTAGTAGCAAATAACCCCACGCGTATCGCGTACCGCCGCAATCAAACTCCCGCTATTCATATAAACTGTAAACCGGAAAATATTACCTAATCACCACACATTATCAAGTAAAACCTACATATTAAAATTAATACGGAGCCGGATCCTTCGAGCCGGATTTCAGCGTTGGATTTTATTTGAAATACATATTTTGAGTGATATCGTTGACCGCTGTTTGTCATAAAGGCCAACGTATATCGCTTCATTCATTTACGGAGGGTCAGGAATTTTTACAGTCATGTACTTTTGTCCAAGCATTAGAACACAAAATGGACCGATTGGTTGCAACTTTCAACAGCTTTATGGAGCACTCTGAGTACCTAGTCCTATATAATGAGGAAGAGGAGTTTATGGACCTGCATTTAGATGTCGACGAATATGAGGGAACATTTTTTAGTGCCCATGCCATTTTCACTGGAGCCATAAGTGAGCGGAGCAGTCCCGATAGTTTTTGCTTATTTGAGGGACAAACGCAACTTTAAAATATTTGGGATTCAGCAGGACCCGCAGAGCTGCAGTTTGAGAAAATACGCATTCTTACGTTTTCTGGAAAACACGAGGACTGGTATCAGTTTAGTGACCTGTTCTTAGGCTCAGTCGGCAAGAGGACTAGTATTTCCAAATGTCAAATGTTCCATTACTTGAA
This sequence comes from Drosophila helvetica, assembly GCA_963969585.1. Taxonomy (NCBI): domain Eukaryota; kingdom Metazoa; phylum Arthropoda; class Insecta; order Diptera; family Drosophilidae; genus Drosophila; species Drosophila helvetica. The sequence continues at coordinate 36,679,792 of OZ018402.1, read as the reverse complement.
ATCCTATCTAGATGGTAAAGCTTTGTCTCTGATTAAACAGATTCCCATTGATGATAATTACCAGCACTCATGGTCTCATGGCCCTAAAATCGTTACAACGAAAAATCACTGATTTCTTGGTCGTTCATTCAAAACTTTCTTTCGCTGCCAACTGCAAAAGGTTCAAATATCTTCGAGTTACGTAAAACAGTCGATACCGCAGACAAGAGTATACGTGGTCTACACGTGCTGAAGTGCGACAGCCGCGATGTGTGATCACAGCTGATCCATATCTTTCTATCCAAACTGGAGCCTGAATGCAAAGAAGCTAGGGCTTATTCCAGTGAATCGTGCAATGCAATTGGGACCATGAATCGCCTTTTTGTCTTTCTTTTCGCCCGTTTTGATGCAATTACGTCTTGTAAAGGTCTAAAATTAGTTCATGATACTCCCACTGTGCTGAATAGACGTCGTGCATTGTCTCATCATGTGGACGTGCCAACGACGTCTGTTCGCATTTGTGTATATTGTCACGGACCACACAACCTTTATGCGTGCAGTCAATCTAAAGCTCTGAACGTTGTGGTTGCACGTTTGCAATGGATGGTAATTTATGCTTCAATTGTCTAAGTCGATCTCATCATGTAAAGGATTGTTATTCCACTAAAAAAATGTCCATCCAGAGCAGATACACACCACCCCGAGTGCTGCTGTCAATATATCTGCTGAATCAATCTTACGCTCGCCCATCATTCTGCTGAGGCTGATCCGGCCGTGGTCAGCCATCATACATTGGAGAGGGGATTCTTGGCCAATAGTCAAGCCATATTGCCAACGATTTTAGCCATTATAATCGCCTCATGGGGGAACGAGACAACCTGCAGGATATTTCTGGATTGCCGCACACGCATGCTCGTATATGGTTTATGTTTATGTGCAAACTCAGCTGGGGTTACTCGAGGGCGTGCCACGTTCACGTTTCTCTCCCGCACAAGCACATCATGCTCACATCCACGCACTAGCACATCACGCTCACGAAGATCTGGACATCTTACCTCTATCGTTCATGGACATGGAACGAGTTCAACCAAGTAATGCTTCCATTGAAGATAGTGGTCCCACTGAACAACACTTACTTCAAACGCATACCAGCCGAGAGATGGCGTGCACAGCGTCCAATATTCATTTAAGGATTTAAGGATCAAGCTCGAATTTATAAATGATTACATACGACGCGGACACATGGAGTTGATTCTACTATCGTAGACGAGGATCCCGCCAATCACAATTACTTAGCCCACCACACAAAATTTAAACCAGATAGCACCACCACGCTATGGCGTGTTGTATTCGATGTCTCTGGGGAGGACTACAAGGGATATTCACCCAATTCATGACTACACGACCACATATTCAAAGGGATTTACTTGGAGTATGTCTACGTTTCCGTCAACATCGCTGTTTTCTGTACGGACATTGAGAAAATATTTATGGGCATTCTGGTTTCAGAAGTTCAGACGCAGTACTAACGTATTGTCTTGTGAAAGGAGGGGACTGCTACACTTGATCATTGCTGACTGCTGACCGCGACGTATTGCTAAGCTTCTTCGCCATTCTTGGCTGTTCGAGTTCTCAAGCAGATCGCTAAAGATTATGCCGATTTGTATCCCAATGCTGCTGCGGTACTTGGGAGGGATGAGTACGTGGGTGAAATTCCTATTGGCTGCAATAATATCAACGATCTCATTGCACTCAAGGATGAATAGTGGCGCTGGTAGATGCAGCGAAAAAAAAAACGAGGGGGAACGTTGTGAGCCACGTCTTACGCCGCGGCTCTACTTTATACCCGGTACTCAGTCAGTATATATGTATGTGAGCTTGTTGTAATTTATTACATGTTCGCAAAAGGGAAAAATTTAATTTTAGCCAAAAAAAAAAAAATTTAAGTCGAACCTTTTCGGAGATTTTGATCTATTAGATGGTTCCATATTTTCTGCCATTTCTACATGTTTTCATCTACTTCCTACATATACATACACGACTGTGTGCGAGAGAGAGAGGGAATCAGTCTGCGCTTGGGAGGCCACTGAAATTTCATTTGTTCCTTCTGACTATATTTATGATCCGATCTGATCCAAATTCAATACTCTGTTAGATATAGTCATTTTCTATGATTCTGCGTTTTTGGTTTTCCCGTATCTTCAAAATTGTAGATTTTCATCTTTTGTGGGGGCGGAAGGGGGCGTGGCCAAATTTTAAAACAAACTCGTCTCGGTTTGATATCACAGGAACTTGGATAGAGAGTTTGGTGGTTCTAGCTCTTATAGTCTCTGAGATCTAGGCGTCAAAAAATTCGATCATGCATAGCGCCTATCCCTGTGTGTGAGAGAGAGCGAGAGGGAACGATGCATTTCGAAATGGTTTTCTTCATTGTGGCTATATTTATTATCCGATCTGATCCAGATTCAACACTTTGATAGATAAGGTCAGTGTCTATGATTCTGCGTTTTTAGTTTTCTCGTATCTTTAAAATTGTGCATGCCACAGATTTTCGTCCTTGGAGTGGGCGGAAGGGGGCGGGGCGAAATTTTGAAATACACTTGTAACAGTGCGATAGGACAGGAGTCTGGATACAAAATTGTGTTCCTCTAGCTTTTATGGTCTTTGAGCTATAGGCGCTAATGAAGACGGACAGACGGACATACGGACAGACGGACAGACGGACGGACGGACGGACGGACGGACAGACAGACATAGCTATATCGACTCGGCTATTGATGCTGATCAAGAATATATATACTTTATGGGGTCGGAAACGCTTCCTTCTGGGTGTTACACACATTAATTTTTTGCACAAATCTAATATACCCCTTTACTCTTCGAGTACCGGGTATAATAATAAAAGACGTAATATATTAGGATCAACTAGAATGATATACCATCCGATAAACTATGTCCAATTATGCTGGCAGAAGTACGCTGCATAATTTTGGGAGAAAGTAGAGGACAGCTGCGTAAGTGAAGATTTTGCAAGCACTATGCAGCGCATCGCAGAGAAGCTTTCTTTGCTTTTCAGTGGATCTGGTCAAGTTTCTTCTCCATCGGAACAACTCTATACCGAACTTATATAAATCACAACGTGTCCGGAAAAACGGTCCCACGAATGGGAAAAGTCTTATAATCAGCGCGGTTCTTGCTACTCGCTTTAAAAGTGAACATTTTATAACCGTGCACGTCTCCGGCCACGTCTCCCCGAAGCCTCTGGAAAACTAGAAGGCAAACACGATCCGTGGAAAACCCAGAAAAAAAACGGTATGTGCAAGTGCCCTGTAGAAACAAATTAGTTTTTAGCCCTCGTGGGTTGTTCTGTTTCGCCAATAGGGCACTGGCCGCGATCGGCAGCACATCAAGTTCCAAAGTTGAGTACCCACAGCAAGCCCTGCCACTGGTATGTGCAAGTGCCCTGTAGAAACAAATTAGTTTTTAGCCCTCGTGGGTTGTTCTGTTTCGCCAATAGGGCACTGGCCGCGATCGGCAGCACATCAAGTTCCCAAGTTGCGTACCCACAGCAAGCCCTGCCACTTGACAGCCATAACGTCAGCCGAACTTTGTTGGGGAGCCGAGTTTATTTCTCTTTTGGAAATCGCTGCAAAAACCCACCTACCAAATTACATAACCTCTGCCGGCCCCAAACCCTTACGTCGGTCATAAACTTTGCGCAGGCGCCACGCCTTTCAGTTTCTGTACCCTACAAGTGCTGAGCGCCGCTCCCCCTCTGGTGCGCCTCTAACCACCTCCTTCGACGGCTTAGAGACGCCGCCCTTGATCCGGATTAATATTTTGTAGCATAGTGTAGTTATAAGTACAGTAGCTTTTAAATTTTTTGGTTCCTTCTGAACCCTTCTATTCGTCTTTTAGTTACACTCAGTTCCCCTCCAATTTTCAGTCATGCCTCAATATAGCCGCTATCATCTCATTTTTTTTGTAATTAATTAATTTTGTTGGTGAAAAAAAAAGGAGAAAACCAGAAGAAGAAAAACCCCTCCCCCCATTACATCGCCATCCCTTATTGGCCATCTATAATTTTACTTCCACAGCTTTCACAGATTCCATAGCGAAGGGCGCCTTTCAGCGAGGGAACACTGTGAGGAAACTGTAAGTGACCCAATTTTTCAGTTTAGTAGGCTTTTTCTGCTTGCGTTTGAGTGCTCGCACTTGTTTTGCATTCTTCTAATGCAATTGCGTTGCACTGACCAACAAACAAAGACCAATTTATGAGTTGGTATTGTGGATTACTATGTTTCTTTTCACTCTAACTTTTCTACATATATTAATTTCTCATATCCACATTTATATACATTT